>JAPKLY010000014.1:2481265-2525570 GCA_026898435.1 Prunella vulgaris | reverse complement strand
CTCTCTCTCCGAGCGGTTCGACTCCACAAGCCGTCTCTCCTTCTCTCCCTCCGAGCGGTTCGACTCCTCAATCTGCCTCTCCTTCTCTCTCTCCGAGCGGTTCGACTCCTCAATCCGCCTCTCCTTCACTCTCTCCGAGCGGTGGTTCAGCGCCGCCTCCTCAGTCTGCAACCGATTCTTCTCCACCGACGTCTGCTACTGCTCCACAGTCATCAAATCCATTAGCCGAAGCTCCTTCTAATGCCTTTCCAGCGTAGAAGGAAATTTGAATTTTCTGTTTGAACTGTGTTCTGATGTTAATTTGTTAAGGATTGATTCAGTTTATCTATATATACCTTGTTATCATCTTGGTTACTTCTTTCAGATTTTTCTATTGTATATATATTTTTAATTAATTAATACTATATTAGTCGCAAAATATGGGCATCAATAGCAAGGATTAACGTGCAAGTGTTTTCGTCAAAGGGATACAAGTGAAAGATATAATTATTTTTATTTAGAGGACTCTTTGTTTCAAATTTTATTTATCATTTTATTATGTGATATATGTAATTTATCGTAATATTTTATGGTAAAGTATTGTATGAAAATGGTTCATGATAAGCTTATCATGAACAAGTTTTAAAGTATCAAACATTTAATCAGGTGTATCAAAAATCTCATCAGGCGTATCAAAAGTTGAGGTCAATAAAATTTATATATTGACTTCAACTTTTGATACATCTGATGAATATTTTAATACACTTGACCAGATATTTGATACATTAAAATAATTTTATAATAATCTTATCATGAACTATTTTCACACAATACTTACTCATATTTTATTATCAAAGTTTTTTATTTCGTCAACATCGATCTTTTAAAAGCTGTCAAGTTTTGAATTTCTAATCCTCCCCCTCGCTTTTGTTTGCACAATTTTTCCCAAGCTAGTCAATGAACCTTTCTTTCATCCGCTCCTTAACCCCATAAAAACATTGCTACAATTGATTCCATCCTTCGAATAATTTTATCTGGAATTTTAAAACAACTCATAATATACACGGAAATGCTTAAAGCACTGACTTCACAAGAGTGAGCTTCCGAACATTGAAAAGAATTTTTCTTTTTTCCGTCCTTAAGTTTTTTTTCAACTCTCCCAACCAAACTCCTAAAAGTCACCTTCTTGGATCGATCAATTCACATTGGAAGACCCAGATGGATGCCCAGCTGGTCAACCATTCTCACCCTTCTTTGCTGCCAAAGCAATCGCTCTCTCCTCCGGTACACCTACACTAAAAGCAATATCTGACTTTGTTGTCTTAACAATCTGGCCATATGCATTTTTCATATCCACTTGTAGGGCTTTTTAACCCCTGAATTTCTTCCAACGAAGCTCTACCAAAAATAACACATCACCTACAAATAGAAGATGTGAAATATAAGGTGCCTAATGACATACCTGACCCCATGCAAAACACCCATATCTACATTTCTTCGAATTAAGTGGACTAATCTTTTTTTTTTTTTTACAAAAATAACTAAAGAATAGTCCAATATGTCATACTCCATCCGTCCGCTATAAATAAAGCATTTGCCTTTTGCACAATAATTAAGAAAATAGATATGATATGTATAAGTAAGTGTATTAGTGTATATATGATGTGTAAAAGTAAGTGTGTTAGTGCGATATGATGTGTAAAAGTAAGGGCGCATTTGGTTAGTGGGATTGGGGATGACTAGTAATTTAGTCCCCCAAAATATTGATCATAGGGTGGAGGATGAGTTTATTTAGTCCTACCATCCAAATACAATTAAAACTTATAATTCAATTTAATCTAATCATGTCTAGTCCAATCTCATTTAATCCAATACTAATTAATCTATTAAGTCCAAATAATCAAATGGACCCTAAGTGTATTAAAATAAAATATAAAAATAATGATTATAATTATTTATATTAGAAAAATTGACGACTATATAAGATAATGTGAACCATTTATTTGTGAACATAGAGAGTATTACTTTTTTTAAAAGACTTTGAGTGCACATAATAAATCACAAAAGATTTTAATTAGATGGATTAATATTTTTAATTAGAGAGAATACATAAAATATAAAATAAATAATGATTAGACTTTTAGGAGGTAATTTTCTAACTTTGTAATTATAAATTAAAAAATTGATTGAATTATATATGTGTGAGAATCTAAAAAATAATAAATAGTACAAATTTAAAAATATTGGTTAGTAAGATTTATTAAAAAAATTATTTAAAAGGCATGGAAGTATTTTTTTTAAAATACAAAGAAAAAGTGAAATATTTTTACAGGGTAGGAGTAACAACAATAGAAAATGTAAGGCGGGCCTAGCCTGTAGTGTAAGCCCTCGGATGTTGCCCGTTTGACGCAACATCGTATTTTACAAAACAATGTGGCGTATTTAATTTTCTATTCTAGACGACGTCGTGTCTACGGCCATCCCCCTATAAATTGTTGGTCATGACTCATGATCGATTAATAAGACCTAAATAAATAAATATCCAAATATTTTCAATGGCAGCGTCTTCGTCCCCAACGACGTCGTCTTCATCGTCGGACGCATCTCGCCGCCGCCAACGGCGTCATCGTCGCCATAGAACCGAGAGAGACGATCTACGAGTCAGTAAAAAGAGCCGCCCCAAGACAAAGCGGCGACATAGGCGTAATTCGCCCTCTTCATCCGAAGGCTACCAGACTTCCTCCTCTTCCGAAGATTACAGGTCTCGCATATAGATATTCTTAAGCATACTTATTAATTCAACATATCTGGTTTATGGATCTTGGATTTGAGTTTCTTCCTTTGATTTCTTCGACTTAAAGCTGTATTCCTATTATGCATATTATATATATATATTTGCATAAATGTATTGTTGTATTTTTGTAACTCGGATTCGGATTTTTCTTGTTTAGGGTTTGATTAGCAACTGAAGTGCCTGGATCAGACCAAATATATCTCTGAATAACATGAACTTTTATACACTTTGTTTTCTAGTATGGGCGAGCTAGACAAATTTTATTTGTTCTAAATCTTTTATTTAACATGCAAGCTTGGGTGAAGACCAATGTTCTGTTTTTGACATGGTGGATAATAAAAAGAAGAGACACAGGATCCTGCTAGGTCATCCCCTTGTCCGGAAAGAAGAGAAGAATGGGAATAGGAAAGGTGAATAAATCCAAACATACTGGTGTTTTTTAGACTTTAGAAACATTGGTTTTATTACAAAACTGATTGAGAGTGGGAATATGCAAGCATACTTGTTCTTTTAGACTTGAGGAAACTTTGAGCATTAAAGATCGTCTTTCGAGTGAAAGTTACTTAGGTGGTGATTAGTTAAAATGGGGGAACAGTAGATAATGAGATAGTGATTAGTCATAAGTAATGGTGTTAAGAAATGAAGTCTTCAATTCTTTTAAGATCCTATGCTCCTTCTGCTTCTGAAAATACTAGAAAAGCCTCGTGTATGAATAAAAGTAGTAAGACTGTGCTATGAGAAGTAAAGTTAAGTATGCACTTCTATTCTAAATGTATGCTACTTTCCCTTGTGAAATTCAGTTCTTCTGATAGTGAGCGTCAAACATCCCGTCATTCAAAGAAGCACAAACGGAATGATAAATCAAAGAAGGTGCTCATTTTGAAGAGTTTTCTTACATATAGATTGATATATGTTTACGTGCATTGCTAACAACACAACTTGTTGATTGAATTTCAGAGAAAAGAGAAAGGGAAGAGTCGTAGCCATGGACGCCGTAAACAAAAAGCTGAAGAGGTAGAGAATGAATTATTTTATTCATTGACTGAATCTTCATCAACCAACCTTTTGTTTTGTAATTTTTTCATTGATATCAGTATATTACTTTTTTGTTATGAGATCCTTATTTTACTTTCTGCCTTTTATGAATGGCTCTTCGAAATTGGAGCTGGTGACATGATGGCATGATCCTTGCTTGGCTTGCTGGGATATTTCTTGCTTGGTTTTGTCCTGCCAATGTGAGCCATATACAGAAGCAGCAGGAAGATAGTGGTGGTCCTGTGCAGCTTTCAAAGGTTTTTGCATATATTTTAATATTGGGTCCTAATACATTGCCCCAGTAAGTATATTATTTAAAGGGTTGCTTATATCTTTCTAATATACTTTACATTTGATTCAGTTGTTGAGAAAGGATAAAGATGATAGTGCTCGTCGCAGTGCCGTTTCTGGGAAAAAGGTGTGCGGTGTGCCTCATTTCTCCATCTGTATTGGCTATATATTTTCATGCAAGAACTTACACATTGGTTTACATTCTACGACACTACTGATTAACTTATTCTCATTATATTCGTCTCGATTTAATTCCGTCTGCCTGAGGCATATCGAACAAGGTGCAAGAAGCATTCACCATACGAACTGCTCCCACTCCTTGAAATGGCATAAACTCTGAAGCCCTCTAACAACTATGCATAATAATTTCTTTAAAAACAGAACAAATTGTTGAGGGTTGCCTCCATTTCATGGACATCCTAATCCTACTAACTAGTCGTCCTGGAAACCCCAATCCTAATAAAGAAGTATGAAAAGATCAAATGTACTTCAAATATGCATAAAATTTAATCTCTATTAGGCAAAACATGCAATATCCTATAATTTGAAGAACAACATAGAAGGGTTAGGATTTTCTTGTGGGTGCTAGTGTTGAGAAAGGTGGGTAATTTCAAAAAGTTTTAGAGAGGTTTACTTGTATAATGTAGAACTTTTCATTATGTAAACCTGATGGAGGGCTTATACTGTTGACCTTATTTCCCATAGTTAATACTATACATTTATGTATGTACTGCTAAAATGCAGCGTGCTTAAAAAGGTCGATTGTTTGTGGTGTATTCTTGCTGTTCTCCATACATCAAACGACAACACACATATATGTTTATTGCTGTTAAATATGGACGTATCATACTTTTCTTTGTAGATATTATTGAAGCTTGATAAAACAAAGGAGGACAAGATGGCAGAGAACAATCGAAATGAACTGTTGAAGTTCTTGAATTCCAGTTATGATTGACGATGTTGTTGAGACAGCAAGGACATAGGTTTGGTTAGTTGAAGGTTACATTTGATTTCCGTTATTGTAATGCTCAATGTTTGTCTTGCATTCCTGTTATACAGTCTTTTCTAGCCTCGAATACTGATCTTCTTGCCCCTGGGTGAACCTTCAGGTTTGATAATGATGAATATAAGTGTCATCTTGGTATGGGAAGTTTAACCTCATTAATTTTCTCTTCTTTTCTGTATACAATTCCTCCCCAGGGATGATTTTGATTGTGATTATATCAGGGTATTGATTTGATTTTAATACTGACATTTTACGAGGAGGAAGTCTTGTATGAAACTACTGATATTTTTCTAGGAAGAGTCTTGTATGAAACTATCAAATAGCGACGCCAGTATAGCTTAGAAAATTAGAAATGTTCACTTTAAAAATGAATTGCACGACTTTTCAAAAAAGAAAAAGAAAAAGGGAAGTATGTGAAGTGTATTTATTTTAAAACAAATTTAAAAAGTGAAACTGTAACTTAAATAACTTTAAAAATAATATTGGGATTGAATAGTTGTTGTAGCCTTGTAATGATTAGAGTACTTCCCTTTCTCTATTACTCTTTTAAACAACAATGTTTTGGTCAGATTTCCCATTTTTTGGGTGCAGCAATATCAATATATTCATTTTCATTACGAATTTAGGGGCTGTTTGGTATAATTGTAAATAATGAAAAATGTATGAAATGAAAGTCATAGTTTTCATATAACTGAACTATGGTTAATTATTTAGTTTTTGGGAATTAAAGTCATAATAGAATCATTCTAAATACACACTATAACTTTGATTACCATTACTTACTTTTAAAAGTCTCCAACCAAATAGGTCCTTAGTATGTGTTGGATTGTATTCAACTACTGGTTTTTTTTCTTCTTTTTTTCTCGGAATTCAAATTTCAAGTGCTGATTTTCTTTTTTCACGGTATTCAAATATTAATTCAAGTACTTTTTATATTAAAAAAAGATAAAGAACTGATTTTATTCTAAAAATGATGTTCCCTTAATTGCATTTTAATTTAAATACCTTTTTTACTTAGATTTTTTATAACCTTCAACTTTATAATATTCACGAGTCAAGATATATAAAAATAATTTTAAATTATTCATTCCGTACATAAAATTTATACCCACTTCTCTTTTTTGTTTTTCTCAAAATTTATTCTATCTCACTTTTAAAAAAACAAACTGCAATCACAAATAAAATTTTAAATTTCACTATATTTTTTTTAAATCACGTGCAACCGTGATACTAATGAAATGCGAGTAAGTTTCACAATATTTGTATCCTTAAATTATTTTTATTTTAAAAAAAAATTTAGTTGTTTAACGAGGCTTTTGGTAATGAAAATTTACGAATTTTACTTATTAATTTAATAATAATTTATTTAAAAATTGATGAATCAACTAACTTTTATGTTATTAATATCAAATTCCAACAAAAAATTTGTGATTTATTTTAATATTTCTTTAGATTTTATTTAGTTTTAAATGAAATAATCACATGTTGATACAAAAATAATGCACTATTTTCAAATAGGTACAAAATATTTGCATAATAGTGTAAATATAAGTTGAATAATAGAGTTATTTTTTTGCATATTGTACCAATATAAAAATAATGCTTATTTTTGTACCATTTCGTAATTGAACCAAAATACAATTTAAAATGAAAGGTATACCTATGCATAGTATAGGGCATCTTTTGTTGTGTTCATGTGTCGAGTAAGGTCAATTTACAGTGGATCAAGTTAGGAAAAATTACAAAATAATTTTTAAAATCGATAAAAATTATAAATTAGTTTTTTGCAAAAAAAATAATAATTATATGCAAAAAAAAAATTACATTTCTGTACAAATATTGTGAATCAATTTATAAATAATCACTTTTTTGAACAAATATGTTAGTCACCCTAAAAGTTAAAAAGTAAGGTTCAAATAAAAAAATAATATTTTTATTAAAAATGATAACTATTTTTACAAAAAATATTATTACTTTTTTAAAATAGTAACATTTTATTAAAAAGTGATACATTTATATTGGTTACAGTCACATATTAAAAAAAAATCCAAAATAATTAATTAGTAGGGTGTGTGTCAGTGGGTGCATATATATAACCTGGGCAAACTTCATTTGCAGTTCGGTTGCATTCCAAGACTTGGTGTGGGGTCCACTCTGATAATGGAACATTAATGAAGGAAAATGAAATTCATAATCAAAAGTCAATGCACAAAACTAAATAATTATTTCAAATTCATTAATTTATATCCACCAATTAAAATAAAGTTAATTACAAATGGGCCAATTACAATATAATACAAAAATAACCACTATTTTCAAATTGGTACAATATGCAAGAAAATAACTCTATTATTTAAATTATATTTACACTATTATACAAAAAATTTGTTCCTATTTGAAAATAGTGCATTATTTTTGTATCAATCTGTGATTATTTCATTATAAATTATTAAATTAATAAGTGATATATTATAATATTTTAGATTTATTGTGATATCTTTTATCGTGCTACATATAATTTAAATGAATTAAAATGTCTAATTAGCTCAATATCGAAAAATACATAAAAATAAATATACTACTCGAATGTTATTTAAAATGAATTCCTGACTTCGATCCATAAATTTAGTTTGGTGAGGTGCAATTATCAAAATGAAAAGATTACCCACAAAAATGTAGAATTGAGATTTTCTTTTTTCTTTAATTAGAAGTCAAACCAACAACATTGACAAAATTGATCCTTGAAGACAGGGATGTAGCTGACTAGACAATACATCAAATTAAACGGTGCATGGGTCATAAGTTTTTTCTAGTGTAATTGATCTATAATATAAACTCAACCACTAATTACACCACATTTATAATTCATTACAAGTAATAATTATAATAACAATTAAAATAGCATATCGCTAGAGTTTTACTTTGATGAAGATCAGTTTAATGCATAAAACCCTACCGGTTCATTTTTTTATATCGATCAAAGTTAGTTGTTAGAAGTTAGTTTACTGAGTTTCCAACGAAAGTTAGTTGTTAGAAGTTAGTTTACCGAGTTTCCAACGAACTCCAAGATTTTTTTCTCCAGCAAAATATTATATAAATCATTTTCATGATATGAACAACTTTCACACAGTACCTACTCTTTTTCTCCAAGCCACCTTATATCTCTTAATTGGTTTTCATAGCACTAAAGTAGATGCCCCTCTTTAAGTTTAAAATTTAAAAATTTTATAGTGCGATCAATTTTTCCTCCATAAAAATAAAATAAAATAAAATTGCTTCTACTTAAATTGAATCCTTCATGGATGAACAATGAATTTCGAGTCTCACAAATTAATTGATCTTTGAGTCAAAAAAGTATTAGTTTAATCCATATAATATATATACATTATGATGAAGAAGCATTAATTCATTTATTGATGGTTTGATAGTAGTTGCCAACTTACTATCCAATTGGATTTCATAGTTTTTAAATAGAGACTCAGAATTCACAGTGAGTTGTCTTGCCATCGCTCATCCGTTTCTGGGCCTCACATTTAATTACCAATATATATATGCTGCCGCCTAATTAATCACTATAACTCACTCTTTCCTATATATGCAGCAAACATTAACTATTACAACTATATATCCTTCTTATATTTATTAATGATCATCATATAGTGTATATATATAGTATTTTTTTTTATCAGAAAAATTAAAATTATTATTACGAGTAAAATTCAGGTATAAGCTATAACCGAAAACAAGGAGAATTTACAATCCATCATTCTTACACTGCTCTAGAATTATCTAATCAATCAACAAAACTAAAGTTTTAACACCTTAAATCATTACACATAACCAGCTCTAAACTCTACCTTTATCAATAAATTTCTCCATAGAAAAGACACTATTCTTGAAAATCATCTCATTCCTCCCTTTACACAATAGTCATGCTATGTCTAACCATATTTATGTCTCAATATATATTCTCTTATATAGTACTCTCTCTGTCTTGTTTTTTTTTTTTTTTTTTTCAAAAGATTTGAGTACACAAATTAAGAAAAAAATAGAGTATGTGAGTGTGAAGTTAATTAATTAATAAAATATAAAAATATATTTTATTAATTTTTATGAGTATTAATTATTTTTTAAAAAAAATAAAAATTGGAACGCTCCAAAATTAAAAAGGGAAAAAAATTGAAACGGAACGGATATTATATATTCTCTTCGACTCACGACATATAAAAAGAGAATGGGGGAGGGGGGGTATGTTAGTCGAATTCATCTACTAATGAACTCAATTTAAATATTATATTTAATTGATTAAGAATCAATGCGAGAGATGTTGTATTATTCTCCACAAACAAACTTGCAAACTTTTGTTTTTAAAGACGTTTCATAAAAACTTACAAATTAAAAAGATGAAATCCTTTCATAATTTTCAACATTACAATATTTACATAAAAATATCATTACTTTTTAATTTTTTTGGACCCTCATTATACTCAATTTAAATAATTTTTTTTACATTATACATAATACTTTTACCAAATTATTCCTAAAAATATTACTTTTTCTTTTATTTTATTCCACTTTTTTTTTAATATACATGTTTCTCCCCTTTAGTAAGTTGCTATGGGACGAGGGAATAATATTTTTTAATATACAATATTAATGACAAATCCTAATATCATTATTTTTTGGCAAAGTTTTATATGAAAATAATTCATGTGACTCAGTTTTAAAGTATAAAATATTTAATCAAGTGTATTAAATTTTTATACACTGTTATATTTGGATAGAGTCATTTTAAATATAAAGATTTAATAATTAATAGATTTGAAAAATCTATGGAATGATATTAAATATTTGAGATTCTTATAATTTAAATTAGGAATTATGCTAAATATTTAAAATCTATCAATTTAAATATCTTATCCAAAAAATAGAATAAATTTAATTATGCCTTAGTCTTGTATGCACCGTACAACTCAAGTTCATTTTTAAAAAATTATACGTAAGTATAAAAATCACACATGTTAATATTAAAAAATGTATCTTTAATAGGGCAACTTTTCATTATTAATTTGTTTAATTTTTAAAAAATATATATTCCTCCATTCAAACATAATTAATATTATTTAAAACACTAATTAAAATGAAATAGTTGATAAGATATGATCACTTAATACTAATAAAATAAAATCACGTTCTTATCCAGAGATCATTATAGCGATCGATTTCATTTTTCACGAGAAAAGGGAAGAGTAGATTATTTCCAACCTGTTTTTCTTTTTTTATTTTGCATAAAGAGGGAAAAAATAATGTCACAGCACAGGAACTCCACTCTAAAAAGACCTCACCACATGACATGACTACTCCACCTCACAATATTTGTTTTCTCAAACTCAGACCCACTCCACTCTCTTAACCATAGTTAGGGGAGAGAGAGAGAGAGAGAGAGATCAGAATGGAAGGCATCGAGCACAAAACAGTGAGTGTGAATGGGATAAACATGCACGTGGCCGAGAAAGGCGAGGGCCCCATCGTGCTTTTCCTCCACGGCTTTCCGGAGCTTTGGTACACCTGGCGCCACCAGATTACGGCCTTCGCCGCCCTGGGTTACCGCGCGGTGGCGCCGGACCTCCGTGGGTACGGCGACACGGATGCGCCGGCGGAGGTGGGCAGCTACTCGTGCCACCACGTGGTGGGTGACCTGGTGGCGCTGATAGACTCCCTCGGCGGTGGCCAAAAGGTTTTCGTGGTGGCCCACGACTGGGGCGCCATGATCGGGTGGTATCTCTGCCTCTTCCGCCCCGATTTGGTCAAGGCCTTCGTCTCCCTAACGGTGCCGTTTCGCCCCAGGCATCCGAAACTAAAGCCCGTGGAGACCATGAGAGCTTTCTTTGGAGAAGACTACTATATGTGCAGATTCCAGGTTTAATATTTAATTAACTAATTAATTTCTTTTCTTTTCTACGCCAGCTTGTTTTTTATTACTTTTTTGTTTTTTTATGATAATAATTCAAATGTTAATTATTGCACATTAATATAATGTATATATATGAGATTAAATGCTAAATTTAATAAGATATGTAACCTTTTGCCTTTTAAAACATAATATATTAATTTGAATGTTCAATTTAATTAAAATAGAGGATTTACGTATTGATTTAAAAAATATTATATTTATAAACTAGTTCATAATTTTTGCATGGAGATATATTTTTTTCTGCACATAATCAATTTATAATTATTAGAATTATTTTGTTATTTTGCCTATTAAAATATATCTTGATAAAAATTAAAAGGTGCGAAACGTTTAAGTTCTTTTTTTTTTTTTGCAGAAAGTTGGTTGAATATTATTCTCCACATTCCAATTTTGTTTTCTCCTGCTATTCATTTATATATTTATAAATTACATCTTAATCCACTAATTAATTATTAACACAAAAACATATTACAAGGGGGTGTATTTTACAAAAGAATGTCTGTATTAGCTAGGTTTGTAATTGTTGAAGCCCAAAACGACAAACTCACGAGTGATAACTGATGACAGGAGCAATGTTGAATCGTGACTCGCCAGCCTTTAATTTCTATAGCCTTTTAAACATGAATTTAATATTTATTGGTACATGAAAATATCTTACTATATATATATTATGCCTTTAAATAATAATTATTATTATATCCATCGCAGGAGAAATTCATTTGAATAACACGCGTCCATAATATGAATATACGTATATTTATGTGGAATTCTGAAATATTTTTAATAGAAAACAAATGTGGCTGTGGATTTTTTTAAAAAAAAGTGGGTATATTGTATGCATTGTGTTGACCCTAGTTCCAACTACCAAAGCCTTGTCGTTGACTTTGACCATATATTTTTGACTATCTAATGATTTTTGTGCTAAAATTAATATGGGTGAGGTGGATGCAACTGTTCATTAATGTTACTTACAGCTTGCACAGTACCATTTTAGTGAACACAGGACAGGACAGGACGTACTCTCATTAATTCTTTCTGATTTGGGGTTCACTATCTCTCAACCACTACAACTGTAACACGTGATTTTAATTTATCCTTCAACTAACTTGTAGTACAATATATATGTAATTAATAATAATTTTTAATTATTAAATGAATTTGATGATTATAATATTAATTATTGGATAAAAACAGGAAGCAGGGGAGATTGAATCGGTAATAGCAGAATATGGAGCGGAAACGGTGATCAAGAAAATCCTGAGTGAGCGGTCACCGGGTCTGCCCCGTTTACCCAAGGAAAACCCGTTCGGATCCGACACCAATAGCATAAAGCTGCCTCACTGGTTTAGTGAGGAAGACCTCAAATATTACGCTCAAAAGTACAACCAATCCGGCTTCACTGGAGGACTCAACTATTATCGAGCACTCGACTTGTACGTCAATGAATTAATTACAATTATTAATTAATAAATAAATAAATAAATATAATGATGGATGCAGGAATTGGGAGTTAACGGGGGCATGGACGTCAGGGGCAAAAGTGTCAGTTCCGGTGAAATATGTGGTGGGGGATATAGATATGGTGTACAATACACCTGGGGTGAAGGAGTACGTGCATGGAGATGGGTTCAAGAGTGATGTTCCATTGCTGGAGGAGTGTGTCGTCTTGGAAAATACAGGACATTTCATCAACCAAGAGAGGCCTCATGAGATCAATGCTCTAATTCATCAATTTTTTCTAAAATTTAATCCCATGTCTCTTGATATTAATTAATTAATTGTCGCCTCTATGTCTGTCTTTCAATCCAAACCGTTGCTTTTTTTCTTTTTTTTCCTTGTTACAATTTTAATGCTAATTTGAATGGTTGATTTTACATAAACTAGATTGATTATGGTGTTATATTTATTAATGTTTGATGTATGGGGAATTAATTATTATAATTATGTATTGTTATTGTTATTGTTATTATATAAAAGTGTGAAGTAATCTGATTGCATTAAAAAAAAAAGGCTGGTATGACACAATACATCAACAACTTTATTTTGAGTTGGATTTGGATGGAAGGATTTTTATGGCTACAAATTTTAAATTAACAATCTAAATTCACTTCATGACATGTTTGATTGAGAATTTTAAATTGATGGATTTTAAATAATTAGTTTTAGGGAAAATTTCAATACTTAGCAACATTATATATGTTCTTTAAAATTCATAAATTCTTTAATTTTTATATTTCTTAAATTCTAAATTACTCTATCCAAACATAACCTTTCAGATTTTTGTCCGGAAGGATTCCCTGAAGTAACCACACATGTACATAACCCCCTAATATTGATTTTTTTTTTTTCAAATTATAAATCAATTACAGTTCAGAAATTTATGTTTCGGTTAAAGTCCGAAACTAAAAATTGTGATGCCATAAAACTACAATAAACTATATATTAACAAGATAAAATTATATAGGAAATAGGAAAAATCCGTGGCAATTATGTAAAAGGTTAGTTATGTTACACATACATTTGATATTTAAAATAAGTAGAAAATTGAGACACAGGAAAAATAGAAAATGAATTAATTAGGTGATGTGATTATGCAGTGTTATGTGAAAATAAATAAATATATAAATGCATTATAGGAATAGATGAGCATTTAAATGATAGTATATGATCATGTGTGCAACCCAAATTGGTTGGTGGCATCCTTGGGCCTGTGGAGAATTGGACTGCGGGTCATCTTAATTATATCACCATTTTGGACAAAGTAATGCACTGCAAAGGTTGTATGCCAAAATCTAAAATAAAATCCAATTAAATTAATTGCCAACAACTAAATGTCTCTTTTAAATCTCAATTCAACAGTGAGAATCACTTTTTTTTTTTTTTAATTATCTCTTATCAACTTAAAAAAAATGTTTCTACACTTTTTATAAAAGTTGAAAACGTGTCTTAAAGTCATATGCCTCTCACATGCAGTCTTCCAACCAAATTTGAGTATAAAAATTAAAAAGTAATTCCTCAGCATAAATTCACTCTAAATTTAGTGGGCATAAAAAAATAAAAATGAACTAATCCAATTAACTAAGTTAATACTTAATACTATTTCTGTACTTAAAAAATTCAAAAATTAAAATATTTGTTTACACTTAATTTGTTCCTCTAAATCTCTATTTTATGCGTTCTATTTATTATAATTTTTAAAAAAAATATTGTATTACTAAAAGTATCATAATATTTAGAGGGAGGGACCTAGTAACACTTTTTGCAGTTTTCCCCTTTAGTTTTAGTCGTATAATTTTCGTGAAGCAATTTCTTATATGAATGAAGTGTAGATACTAATATGGTTCGACATTGAAAATACAAATAATTGTATGTGATTTATTGATGCAAGTATAAAAGAAATGATAAGATTCATTGCCATTAATACTAGCCAAATCCAATATAGTACGACAAAATAGAAGATTAGAGATAGTGAATGTATCGTTGCCCAACTTATTATATCTAAAAGAAAAATTATTGAACATATATGATCATATTACAAGTATTCTTAAATTAGGATTCACCAAACAGATCAACAAAACTTAGTCGATTGGGCCAAAGATGCTCCGAACTTCATCTCTCGTCACTTGTGAGCAAGGGCGTAAATGACGTTTGACGATCGATTGCCACCAAACGTCTAAACTGTCTAGATGTAGTCAATTTTTTTTAATTTTTTTTATATCAGTCTTTTCTATTACTTTCTCTGTACCACAGAAATTTGAACATTTTTTCTCTTTTAGAATGTCTACACAAATTTGCATTCTATTTAATAAAATTCTAATTTGTGTGCACACTCACAAAACTATATTGTATACATATTTATTCATGTGTAACTATTTTATTTATATGATATATTATAAAACTGATTCGCCATATACTTCCTTAGATTTTGAAATTTTTGAAAGGTAAATGTTTGTTTAAAAGGATTTTCAATAAGAGGAATTAAAAAAATATATCCCTAATAAAATTCAAAATAAAAGTTATAATTAGATAGAGCCATTTGAAATTTAATAAATTTAAAATTTAAAAAATTAAGAATAGTTGATTTCAAATAATATGATTTAGCTAATTATTTAATATTCACACAATTTGAACTCTACTCAAAGAGTAAGTCTCCTGTGCACCAGTTACACGGTGCAACTCTAGTTCATTTTTTAAAAGTTAAACAGTTTATAACTGAAAAGTTAAATAGTTTATTACTGAAAAGTGCATCTTTCATGGTTTAACTTTTCAATAATAAATTGTTTAACTTTTCAGTTATAAACTGTTTAACTTTTTAAAAATGAACTTGAGTTGCACCGTGTAACTTGTGCATACAAGACTAATCCCTACTCAAGATTAAGTATGTAAAATACAGCAACATTTGAAATCCTCGCATTTTGAGAGAGTGGACATAGTAACACATTTAAGGTATTATTACATTAACAACATATTATCAATATAAAATTAATAATAAAATAAAAAATAAATTAAGAAACACATATTTATTCCTGTAAAAATACATATTATCCTTATAGTTACTTTAAAAGTACAAAAAATTAACTTTTTAAAATGTAGTAGCACACATTTTGGCTTACAGTATCATATATATGTTCATGTAGTATACATTCTGTGACTGATAAAAAATTTCCTTAAAAATTTTATTGGATCAAGTTTGACCCGGTTAGGATCTATAAATTTTCATTTGGATATATTGTATGAATCGGGTAAGGTGTGTTTTTATTTAATAAATAATCTCAATAAAGTTGCTATGATAAATCTTGAAATCATGTGAAATCCTGACGTATGTTAATCCAAACGCAACTTTAATGTATTTAAGGAAAAGTTTGAAAAAGACATTTAGCAAATCCATGAAACAATAATAATTATTGCCGGGGGAGAGTCAAATATTTTACGTGAAATAGGTATGAGAAAATTCAACGACGAAATGATTTTATATACTAAATTTGCTTGTAGTTGTAGGACCATTCGTTCCACTAAGGAATATATTGCTACTCAACTTTCGACTATACATCCAACTTTAACAAATAATATAGTACAATATTTCTGACGCTATATATAAAGCCACCCATTTATTATCTATTACACGAGTTAAAATAATTAATTCTAATTTAACAACGTAATATATAACAATACTAAATATGCATATTATAAATATTAAAAGTATAAATTAATATAAATACTTTGACATCCAGTAATTATAATTAATTAAGATATCATATTCATGAAAACATAAAAAATAATCTATTTAAAAGAATTTAAATAAATTTGTAAATTTTATTTTAAAATTCATATCACATATTTATATAATTTTCTAATTTAAAAAGTATAATAATATTTTAACAGAGAGCTAATTTTTTAACATAATCAATTGAAAAACCAGAGCATATGAGATATATTTTAGCAAAATATAAAATCTAATTTTAAGGTAAAATTTTCACAATATCAGCAATTAATAATTTTTTAAAGCCAATATTTCTATCTATATTGAAATTTCCATCTCAATAAAAGTTATATATATATATATATATACATATAGTAAAATAAATAATATTAATAATGATAAAATATAAACAATAATTGCACATTACAATTTATGTAATCATAAAACCCTTAAATAGTTATAGATGATATGAAATATTTGTAGCCCATCTATGACAATTTGATCTCTTTCATCAATATTATAACCTGATTTTTTTTTTAGGGAGATATTCTTTTGATCTTCCCTGTTTTTCGAATTCCACCCAGATAATGTGTAGTCTTCATATTGTCCGGGTTCTTCGAGTATGATGGATGGTCCGGGTCCTGAAGCCTGTAGCGGGCTTTGGGCCCACCATCGTCTAACGCGGTCCATTCTGATGGACTGTAACTAATCCCACCTAGTTAGACCAGGGATTCTGAGATCTTGAACAGTTTTGACCTTGTCATTTGTTCAGCAGGGTCGACTATTTTAATGATCTGTGGTTGACCCTGTGTGTTTGGATCGGGTTTTTTTTGTGGGCACATAATAATCGTTTCACAACGATTTTAATTTTATATTATAAAATTTGTTTATAAGAGAATTTGTATATGATTTGTTATCAATATTTACGAACTAGGATAATACTATTTTAAATCAAAATTTGTATATAACATGATCAATAATTTACCAGCTGCGTTGAATCAACATTTCGATTATTCAAGGTTTGCTAAAACCTATCACATGCACATGATTAAAGGTATTTCTTTGTGGTGAAAATCTAGAGTATCACACATGCACGCCTTTCCCCTGCAACCGGATAATTTTTATTTCTTTTTATTAGAATTGGATAATTTGTTTTGATTAAATGAAATTTAACCAGTTATTGCTAACTGTAATACATGCATGTGGTTTTTTTTTTTTTTTTAAATTGCAATTGTCCTTTTGACTTATAAAAAAAATACAAATATTAATTCTATTATATATAATGTGTACGTCTGAATACAAAACACTCTCAAGCGTCTGCAACTCAGAACAAATGTCTATTTTTTTTTTCAAGTGTAATATAACAGTAAATTATATGTGAATTTTTGTGTAAAATAATAGAAAGTCGTAAAAGAAATAAAATTAATTATTTAACAAAATATTGATTTATTAAATTTATAAAATATTATTATGGATAAAAGCCTTATTATTTGTCCTACATTTAAAAAATGTCAGGATCATGTGAAAAGCAAATTGAAGTTTGTATGGAGAGAGTTTGGATTCTTCACGGTGGCATGTATTCATTCCACTTTAATTTCTAGAAAATAAAGTTTGATAGGCACTTCTCACTTCCCCTTGCCCTGCCAAGTGAAAGTGGTTATTCAAATAGCTTTGGTTTCCCAAATAGGAAAAATCCTACCGACATTCATCCAATATCATTACGCTTGTCACATCACATGCATGCGACCCATCCTCCCAACATTTCTTTTTTTTAAAGAAAATGAATAATATTCTGGGTGGGCTGCTCCAGTTCTTACTAGACTAACGAGCAATTTCCACTTTCACCCTTCTTACGAATGATAATATTTGTAGTATAAAATTATTTTTTATTTTTAAGCACTGTATAATAGAATAAGTGATCATATAACCAATAATTAAAAACTAAAGTTTTAAACTTACTAAATTTAACTGAAAGCCATGACAATTTATAAATGTTCCCTTTTTTTCTTTTAATTCTTTTATCCATTAATTAACATTTACAAAACTCAAGAGTTTTTATTTTAAATTGATACATAATGTATTTATTGAATATTTAAAATTATTTACATTGAGAAATGTAAGTAAATTATGCTAAAAAGTATTGATTGATTAGATAGAATAATTTGTCTATTATCCATTTTCAACCTTTTAATGTGTTTGAGAGATTCTCTGTTCGAAATTTTAATTCAAAGTCAACTAAATTTTAATAATTACGTACTGAGTTTGTGTGTATATATATATATCCTATATATATTAGTCATAATTGAGTAAAAACTCAAATCTTCAAATTTAATATGATAAACATATAATATTTTAAATAACTATAAATTGACACACAAGTTAAATTAATCAAAAAATGGTACTAATTAGCTCTCTATCGGTGTATCACGATAAAAATAAATAGATAATTGTCAATGAAATTTTCCAAAAAAAATTGTGCAGTGAAATTACCTATGATTTACCTATAAATTTTTCTAATCACACGACATCTTCGTTCCTCAACTTTCAAATAATTTATTAACAGAATCAATGCACCTATAAATTGAAATCTCAAAACCAATAATTTATCTACAAAAATTACCTACAAATAATTTATCCACCAAAATTTCATAAAAAAATTCTTTATAGGTAAATAATCAAGATGCGTCTATAATTTAAAAAATTTATAAACAACTTCGTAAGTAATTTTCACAACAGTTTTTTTTTTTTTTAAATTGTGTACTCGATCAGAATGTGCGAGTACATTTTTGTCCTCTGCTAGATTAATATTTTTAGTCCATTGATTCAAATAATTCATAATCAAGGGCATTAATATTTATCTTAGGGCTCATTTGGTTCGTAAGATAAAAGTATCTATTCGTAAAAAATATACATATTTTTTACGGATAAATACTTTTATCTTACAAATCAAATGAGCCCTTAATCTTAACTCCATAGCCTTGCCTAACTATTTAATACATCGAAAATATTTTAAATAGAAGAAAAGAAAAAAGAAAACACACATAGCCACATTAAAAATAAAAAGTAATTACTAAAAAATGCGACAAAAAGGGGCGGGTGACGTTAGAGTCAAAACACGTTTATGGTTGCGATCGATTGAAATTGATGTGGATGAAGTATAAAGGGAGCACGTGGCAAAAGCGATGAAGAGAATGAAAATATGTGCAACATAAGGACAAATTCATTTAATAGCAACCTCCACACTTAATTTGTTTATTTCTTTTAACCTACATTCATATATATTATAATATTGATGTGCACTACCATCCACTTCTTATATATATTCTTGCCCTTCCAACACCTCCATCTCATAAATATATTATACCATTGATCAAGAGAGAGAAAATTAAGAGAGAGAGAGAGAGAGAGATTCTATTTCTTCCTACTCAATTCGATCTCCAGCTCCATATATGGCTACCTTAAGCTTCATTCTTGGAATTATTGGTAATCTATAAATGTATTTTACTACAATTTACCACGCATAGTTTTAGAAAATTTCTCAATTAAGTAAGTCGTGTTTTGCATTATTACGTCAGTAGTAAAATCAGTTTAACACTAACGACTCTACTTCATGATCGACGCAGGAAACGCGATTTCCATACTCATGTTCGCGTCACCAATGTAAGCTTTTATTTTTATTATAATTGTATTTAATTTATTATGCAAAAGTTTCAATTAATAATTAATTTTGTATCACTTTTCAATTTCACATCTTCTAGGTGGATATGTCACGTTTTCATATGTATAATATACATAATTAGTCGAATATGATTGATATCCACATAGAGAATATTATGTGTCTGTTTTGAAACACTATAAATTGCTTTTATATAGTTTTTTTCAAAGTTAAGAGCATGTTTTCAACCTCTATAAGAAGTGTAGAATTGTTTTTTTTTTAAGTTGGTAAGAGATAATTTTTTCAAAAAAAAAATGTTTCTACCTTTTTTTGTAGAGGTTGAAAACAGGTATTATCTCTCACAGTTTTTAAAAAAAATTATTTTAAAAGTTTTTTTGTAAAATTTCAAAACAGACACTAGATTATGTACCCATTAGCTATGTTGTGATGCCATTAAAAAAGTGTTCACCATCATTTAATTAATTACCCCCTCTGTCCCTATATAAACACTTTGCACACTTTTCTTTTCAATTCGTCCCACAACACTATGCACACCATATAAATGAAAATAATTGTTTTAACTTTATTCTCATAATATTCACATATTTATACAAAATATCATTACTTTTACACTTAATCCAACCAATCTCATTATTTTAATAATATATATAACTTTGCACATCATTCTCTAACACTCTATTTTTTACACATTCTCTTAAAAATGTGTAAAAAAAGGAGTGTATAATTTAGTGTCCAAGGTAACACATAGAACATTTTCATATATATAATAATGACCATGGATTTTTATATTTTAATGATGGCAGCAACACTGGAATACATGCCCTTTTGATTGGTCTTGTTATCTTTTAATTTGGTTAAGTTTTAAAATTATTAAAATAATCGATTACAGAGAAAATGATTTGTGAGTTGTGACCACTCTTTTATGAGCAAAAGGACAAATTTTTTTAAGATTTCTCTATCTTATTAGAATATGACTATATATAGCAAATTAATGACATATATATATCCCGTTGATTTAATTAATTACATTGAGAATATTATAATAGATATGAATAAATAATAAATAAAGAATTTGTATATATATATATGCAGAAAAACATTCAAGCAGGTGGTGAAGAAGAAATCAACAGAAAATTACAATGGGCTTCCATACATAACAACGCTGTTGAGCACAAGTTTGTGGACATTTTATGGAGTCCTAAAGGTTGGAGGTTTGCTAGTTGTCACTGTCAACGCAGCTGGTGCAGCATTGCATGTTATCTATGTCACCCTCTTCCTTATATATGCCCCTCAAAATCTCAAGGTTATTTATTACTTACCATATATATATATGCATATTCTTCCTTTATATAAATGATCGATCTGCCTAATCTTATAATTTCACTTTGATATATATAATTAATTAGCATGCATGTGCCCATGTATTTTGTTGAAAAGTTCCCTCTAATTTTACGATTTTGTCCCTTCAAAATAGTGTTCCAACTTCTATGGTAACATGATTTACTCCGAGGACAAAAAATATTCACATTTAAGAAGATATTCTCCCCATCTCGAAATTATTTGAACACACTTTTAAAAAATGCATTTTAGAGATAGATTAGTGGGGTATGAGTAAATAAGTACATATTTTTATAAGTATGTATACAAATTAATTTTATTTTTATTTTTTGAAGTGTGCAAATAATTTTGGAATAGACGAACAAAACAAGTGTATGAATAATTGCGGGACGGCCACGATATAAATATGATGTATATATGTGAAATGAAGGTCATTGGAGTATGATATTAATTTTTGTGGATGTATATGCAGGTTACATGTGTGAAGTTGGTAGGAGTAGTGAATGTTGCATCTCTTGGAGGGGTAATATTGGTAACTCTAGTTGGTATTCGAGGTTATCATATGAGGCTCACTTTGGTTGGCCTTATTTGCGCTGGATTAACGGTTGGCATGTATGCCGCCCCTCTCTCTGCCATGGTATATATATAATTCCTACCTTTATTTCACTATATATATATTCTCTCTAAATTAATTATACTACTATTAATTAAGGTGTGTTTTGTTTAATGAATAAACTAATCTATTCCGTAAAAAATATGTCTGTTTCGACAGAATAAATTAATTTATCCATAAAACAAAACACTCCTTACTATCTAACTTCAATTATTTATTTTTTATATGAATAATACTCCTTAATTATATATCTGTTTTTACCTTATTGCAGAGAACAGTGATAAAGACGAAAAGCGTAAAGTACATGCCCTTTCTCCTTTCCTTTTTCCAGTTTCTCAACGGGGGTGTTTGGTCAGCCTATGCCGTCCTTGTTAAAGATTACTATATTGGGGTAATTTAAATTTCTATTTTTTTAGTGATGTTATACAAGTTTTTAATTGCAAAAATATTTATATAATGGTATTTAATATTCCATTCTTTCCGAAATTATTTGCACACTTATCTTATTAAAACGTTATATTATTACACTTGCACATTTTTTTTTTTGGACACTGATAAAAATATACAAATTTACTTATATATCACTATTTTACTAAAAAAATTGTTAATTTATGTAGTAATCCTATAAGTGAGAGAGTACAAGTTTTGACTTTGAGTAATCATTTAAACAAGAGTAAGTCTCATGTGCACTAGTTACACGGCGCAACTCAAGTGTATTTTTTAAAAGTTACACTACTGAAAAGTTGCACAAATTATTACTGAAAAGCTACACTATGAAAGATACACTTTTTAGTAATAACATGTGTAATTTTTCAGTAGTATTTTATTTAATTTTTAAAAAATGAACTTGAGTTGCACGGTATAACTGGTGCATACAAGACTAATCCTTTAAACAATAAGATTAAGTTGAATCTTAAGTCCTCTCTCCAACTTAAGTCCTAATCTTGCCACTTAGTAACATTAATGTAAGACAAAATCGAAAATAATAAAATAGAATGAATGATGTTTGTGTAGGTACCAAATGGAATAGGGTTCTTGTTGGGGTCGGCCCAATTGATATTATACATCATCTACAAAAGTAAGTCACCAGAAGAGAAAAAAGAAAATGAAGGGTCGGCCCACCTCGTCCAAATGCAAGGTTTCAACAAAAATATTGATGAAGAAATGAAGATGAATAATGGAAGTCTTAGCAAAGGGAATAGCCTTCCCAAGCCATCACGTGTCCGACAGTACAACAACAATATTATTAAGACACGTTCTTTGAGCCCAGAAGAGTTGGAAGAGTTGAATGAAAAAGACCTCGAAAAAGGGCTTAGAGAGAACCAATAATAATTTGGGCTTTATCTTCCATAGTTTAATTTATATCCGGCCCAGTTTATTAACACTAGTCATTTTGAGAAATACACTACCCTTTTTTAAAAAAAAAAATGATGAACAAATGAAAAAAATTCGGAAAAAAATGATAAACAAAGGACAGTGTATTTCCCATAAAGGTTAGTGGTAATAACCTTGGCCTTATATATCCCACTTTAACTTCTCCTTGAATTAAAGGGTTTTGGGCTTTTATGTCGATCCTTAATTCATGGCCCAAAGTGCTTTCTATGTAGTGAGGTTTTTGTAGTTCATTTCATAGGGTAACTTTAATTTCTCTTAAGTTTGCGTTTGAAGTAAGGGATTTGGAGCTATCATAAATATATGAGGTGTGTTTGTATCAAAGTTATATATACTACAATAACTAAAGTCGTGTTTTAAATTAATGGCTTTGTGATGGGGAATTTGGACCAACGACTTCAATTGAATTGGTTGGTGCACAAATCTTATTGCCAAATTTTTGTTGATACAATGAAAGAATTTCGTTTTAAGAGTTAAATTAATTCATTGATAGATATAGCTTTCTTATATTCTCCCTACTCGTGGATTTGAAAAAATCACACAAATTTCAAATATTAGACATAGTTAATCATTCCTTATGTCTTCATATAATCATGCAGATTGGGAAAGAACAAAAATGCAAGATAATGGACCAACTAGCAAAATTAGGTCCCTCTGATGATAAAAATAAATAAATAAATAATTGGCACCTTATAGATATGCTAATTTGTCGTCTTGGAAATTAATATATACTAATTTCAAGATGCTAGATATGTCAAAAATTATCAATTAATTTCGATTAGTGATGAATAAGTGATTAGATATATTATTTAATTTGAATCAATCACATAGTCACTGATATTATATAAATTAACACTATAATAGGTTGTTGAATATGCATGTGATAAAATTATTTGTGCACACTTGTACTCAGATTATCCAGATAAATACATTTTACAAATTGTGATTTTTTTTTTTGTTTTCACCTAGCCTACTCACTCCAAAGCCTCTTCTTAAGGTCATTGTACCTTCTTTTCTTATTGGTGATGCCAAACATGGCCTTAGCATGAAAAGTAACACTATAAAAAAATAAATTGTATGTCAACAAATTTTATCTTTGTGACTATAGAATTTATAACAAAAAAATTTACTGTGGGGATTTCTTATGAAATTGTCTATAAATTTTTTTAATTATATAAATATTTTTATTTTTAATCTACAGATCATAGGAAATTTTTTATAGATAAATTATTCTTAGATAATTTTTCGTAAATAAATTGATTGTTGATAATTAATTACCTAGAAATTTCATTTACTAGACTAATTAATTTTATTGATAAACTGTTTATAGCTTAAGGAATGAAATGTTTGCATGATTATTAAAATTCTTTTTGGCAATTTCATTGAAAAAAACTTGTCGAAAATTTTTATAGACAAATTTAATTTTGTTTGCATCTACTAATTTGAGGAGAATAAATTATGAACTTAAATATTTTTAAAATATACTATCTTTATAACGAAAAAATATTACTTAATTGATAGGTTAGGTGTGCATATATAGCGTGCAGGCGGACCTACTACAATCACCTCTTACGTACTTATCATTTTTAATTATCCAAAGGTGGTGTGAAAATGTGTTTTATTATTTTTAATGATTACAAATTTCATTTAGAGCTGGGTGGGTCAACCAAAGATTTCCATATCTCAATATAAATTAAATTGATATAGTTTATCTTATTTAATTGTATAATATTATATACCCTTATCCCCGAAACAAATTATAAATAATATTTTTTCGAAAATATTAACTAATAAAACACTTCACGTGAATTGTGCTTTGACTTTCACAGAAAGATGAAGCTAGCTAGCGTAATCAGAAGGGGATTGTGCATTAATTAATCACAATCTTTTATATGTTATTTTCTGAGTGGTTTACCAATTATATATGCATATCATGTGATGTCTCTTTGAGATTAATTGCATTACTAGCTATATATTCAATTCAAATATCGAATTATTAATTTGGAGTTCTATGTCAAACAACAGTTCACTAATTTGATGAATTTTAAGAGCAAGTCTCTTGTGCATCGTGCAATTCAAGTGCATTTTTAAATAGTAACATAAAATATTATTGAAAAGTTATACATTTAATTTAACGCTAAAAAGTATATTTTTTAAAATTTATATATTTTTTAATAATAAATTATGTAATTTTTTAAAAATACACTTACATTACAAAACTAAGGTTATGATGAAATGGGAATCAGTACTATTAGGGTTAGTTGAGAGAGAAATAAATATTCAACAAAAAAAAAACGTGCAGAAGATTTTAATAAGAAGTGAAAATTTAGTGGCCGACACGTCTGGGTTTGTTTTTCAAAAGAATTTACCCCACTCGACTCGATAGAAAAAGGAGAAATGAATGACAAATTTACTTAAATATATTATAATATTAAAATATGATTGCAAAAATATGAAATTGACTGGATTAATTTAAGAAGCTGTTGGATTAAATTAAAAACAATATTAATTAAATACCGATCGATCTAGTCTTGATGAATAAGTTATTCTTTAAAAGATATAGTAATTTATTTATATGTCATGTGAAACGGAGGGCATCAATATATATTTCCAATCTGTACATTTAATTTGTTGATAACCTATCCTATATAAAACGTGCACCAACATTTCTTCAAATTAAACCTCTCTCTCTCTCTCTCTCAGTCCGCCATGGATGGACTAACTTTCTTTGTTGGCGTCATAGGTATGTACGTATATACATATATTATCACTAATTGTTCATGTAATTATGTTCCAATTAATTACTTCATAAAATCATGCACTGTGTGTGTGTTTTGAAGATGAATTCAATTTATAATTAATTAATAGTAATTAATATGTACTGCAGGGAACATAATCTCGGTTCTAGTGTTTCTTTCTCCGGTGTAAGTCATTGATATATAATTTACGAATTAATTAATTAATTAAGCTTAAAATTAGTAATTTATAAATTAGAAATTAGAAATTGCAGGAAGACATTTATTGGGATAGTGAAAAAGAGGTCGACGGAGGAATTCGAGAGCCTACCGTACATTTGTACACTAGTGGGCGCATGCTTTTGGGTGTACTACGGTATCATAAAGCCTGGCGCCTATCTTGTTGCTACTGTCAATGCTTTTGGAACGGTGGTTGAGCTCATATATCTCGCTTTATTTCTTTCCTTTGCTCCTCCACCCAAATCCGTAAGTAATTATTAATCTTTAATTTCTTCACTTTAATTAACGACCTGCATCTGCATGCATACTATTACTTACTCCTCTCATGTGGATATATATAATTATCGAGTTATATAGACTCCATAACTGACATTTTTCTTATAGCTAGGTTCCCAAGTGATCTCAACATACTCATTTACAACTCCACTCCAGCTCATTCACTAATGTTGAGCTTGGTTTCACTTTTTTTTTTTTTTGTCCTTTTATCTGTCAAAGTTAATTGTTGGCAGTGAGCTAACTCACCTAATTAATAGTTAATTTAAATTTACCAGGACCATATAAATTTTACAACCCACAAGTAGATAAAATCATGCTATACATAGGCGTTACATATATATATATATATATGAGCTAATGTCACTTAATAGTTTTCAGTAATTTTATTTTAAATTAATTTCAACATGATTTCAAATTAATGGAAAAAAAAAAAAAGAAGAAGTAGGAAGACTTGAATTAATTAATACTCCGTATTGATTAAATGTAGACCATATATATAGAACAACTTGGAACATCAAATAAAATTAATGACCAAAAAAAGAAAAAAATGTTAATTAATATATATGTGATGTAATCGGTTGCATATATAATAAGCTGATTTTAAAATAATATGGAAATTAAATTAGGGTGAGGTGATCCAATAAGAGATATTGTAGCCCCGGCCGGCCACCTATATATATATATATATCTCAACCCGATGAGTTTGCTGATTTTGTCCTCTTTTAATTTATATAAATATATATAAGGTTTTGGTTCTCTGATGATTATCCAAATTAATTAATTATAATATTCCATTTTAATTTATCTCCCTAGCTAGCTCAATATATATATCAAAATTAAAAATGAAGTTAATTATGGATAGGAGGGAGTAGTATGATTGATTTGAATTATTGATTGTACGTTGGCAGGCAAAAACAGGAATAGTATTTGGAGTGGTGAATGTTGGATTTTTAGGGGCAGCTGTATCATCAACATATTTGTTGTTGAATGGGGACATGAGGATTAATGCAGTGGGCTTCATCACCTCTGCACTCAATATAATCATGTATGCTTCCCCTCTTGCTGCCATGGTAACTATATATGTCTCCTCTCTTTCTTTCTTATATATTCTTTTTTTATAATAATATTTCATTAAAATGTAATAAGAATATTGAATTAATTGTACCGTACCGTGAAATTGGTTAATTAATAAAGAGACTCCATCTCTTATGTATTTCTTTTCCAGAGTTTCTATAATTTTTTTATAAACATTTGGCTTATATTCAAATTATAAATGCAAAATACAGTAATTATCCATTTTACTCTTAAAAAAGAAAAGTTAATTGGTAATACTTGAAATGAGAGTAATCATGCGATGATTAATATTGTCATCTCAAGACTTTTATTTTATATTAATTCCTAACAGCTAACACACACACACACATGCAATTAAAACTTAGCCTGCAGGGTGATTAATTATATATATTTTATTTTATTTTATTTTATTTTCCTAGTGATCGATAAGATGACTTACTTCTCAACCAAATGACCATTTTTTAATATTCAAATTGCAGATACATAATTATGACTTTCGGAATCTATATGGCTCGCGTAAACAATATTAATAATTAAATTGGAAAAAATTATAAGAGTAATACTATAAATAATTAATTATTATAATATTAATGGTGTTAACGTGTGGGGAATGCAGAAAAGGGTGGTGACAACGAAGAGCGTGGAGTATATGCCATTCCTTCTCTCATTTTTCCTGTTCTTGAATGGAGGGGTTTGGACTTTCTACGCATTTCTCTTTCACGATTGGTTTCTTGGAGTAAGTACTACTCTTTTCTTGTACTAATATATATATATATATGATTAATTAATATGTTAATTCATTGATTTGGTAAACATATATATTTGAATTTTTAATTAAATTAAGACAGGGTCAAGCGCTTTAAAATACTACAAATTATTTCCATGTTCAACTGATAATAGTTTATATAATTTAAAATGCACTTAACTTGCTAAGTACATTCAATAATTATAAATGCATAAAAAATTACTCTTTTTGATTCTAAGAAACTTCACACTTTATTGTGCACACAAATTTTTTTTTTTTACAAAAAAAGAGCACCTTATTCGTGCATAGACTTATAGCTGTTTTTTTATAATAAAATAATAGTATATGAATAAATATATGTATATTTTTATGAATATTTCATGTAAATTCATATTTTATTATCTTTGGAGTATGCAAGCTAAATTGGGACAGACCAAAAGGAAAATTTCATTATTTATAACCAAGAGATTGAATTCAGATCATAATTTCACCGATTAAAAAAATTTGCAAGTTATTGATATGAATTTGTCGAACAGGTACCAAATGGAATTGGATTTTTGCTGGGAATAGTCCAATTGGCACTCTATGCAATATACAACACTAAATCCTCCAAGTCTGAGGCTGAGCAAACAGAACCACTGCTTCCACCTTCTGATATAAAAGAAAAATGCTGATTTTTTCTTTTCTTTTTACAAACTTAATAATCATATTCTATTCACATGTATTCAATTCTTTTTGTAAAATTCATCCACATAAAAGTGAGGCCATCCATATTTTGCTGTATTATAATCTTAATAAATTTGCAAGAGCAGCAACTCAATGTTACATAATCTCTCTCTCACTTGCAATTTTTCATTCCAAACCAGGTTGGATCAACTCATGACTTGTGCCCTCCATTTGTAACTTCTTCAACTTGTTCATCACATTAAACAACACATTCCACCCCCTCTTTTTACTCCATCCCATGCACTAACCTTCCTTAATTTTGTCAACACTATTATACACATCCCACAAACTTCCTTGCACAATTTCCAGTCTATCAGCTGGTTCCGATTTTAGGAGGCTGCCACACAGATTAGATAGAAAAGAAGATAAGTGGCATGCCCTAACCCAGGAATATATATAATAAAACAAAAAACGAAAAAGCATGCATAGGCATACCTTCTTCAAAGGCGTCTTTAAACCGGTTGTTGGAGGTTTTAGTATCTCAAAAGAACAAATTAGTGATTCATCGACATTCAAAAGAGCACCTGCATTGTCGAATTCTCCACCATAATTTGGAGCCGAAAATATCGTGACAAGTCTTCTTTTAGCAAAGAACTCGTATCCGTCCTCCACAACCTGAAAGAAATAAAGTAATCATTTGAACAAGGAAATAAAGAGAGGAGTTGGTCTCATGTAAAATAGCTTCAGGTGCAATTGATGGTAACTATCACTTTGTAGAAAAACAACTTATACTCTTTAATGAAACACAACTACTATTGTATAAAAATACACACAAGAATGCAAATCAATTGCATGTGAAGACTGATTTACATAAAACTTTGGAAGAAAGCACAAGCCAAAACACGGCATATATAGTACCTGATGACCCCTACAAATGAGGTCCAAACCGTTCTTCTCCAAGAACTCGGCAACAACATCAGGCCCAAAAGTACACGAAACCCCCCTACCACTATCCGCCCAACCCTTAGCCCTGGGATCAGGATCAGCCCACAGCAAATCACACAAAAGGCCGTTATCTGGAATGTCAGTTGGCCTTGAAATCTGGTTTATCTGATCCAATTGTTTTAACTCTGGAGAAATTCCACCATGCATGCAAATTATCTTATCATCAATGAGTGCAGAGACGGGCAAACAATTAAAGCAATCAGTGAATATCTTCCACAAGCGAACGTTGAATCTCCTCTTGCATTCATCATAAAATCCATAAACACGGTTGATCTTGGCGTCTTCGTGGTTTCCCCTCAAGAGAAAAAAGTTATCTGGATACCTAATCTTGTAAGCCAATAGCAAGCATATTGTTTCCAAACTCTGTTTCCCCCTGTCAACATAATCTCCGAGGAAGAGGTAGTTTGCAGCAGGGGGATATCCACCGTATTCAAACAGATTCAAAAGGTCATGGTACTGTCCATGTATGTCACCTGCAAGAATCAGCACATGGTAATTTTGCAACGAATTCTTCTTCATAAAGCTTCTCTATTCTCATTGCTCAAGATATAACTAAATGGATGAAAAGATGGAGCATAATGTGGTGGTGGAAAGAGAAGGGGAAACTGCAAGTCATGTAAATAAAACCCCTTGAAGCAGACATGTAAATATAGGTGAAATAATTTCAGGAAACCTTAATTACACCAAGCAATCATATCCATATCGAATTTCTCACCAAACATGAGACATATTACTCAGTAATGTAGACCTATATCAAAATCCACAGAAATTTAAATATATAATCCCAAAAATTATATCAATGCACAACATCGGAATTAAAAAGAAATAAAATTAACAGAAGACGGAGAGAGAGAGAGAGAGAGACCGCAGATCCTGATAGGAGCATGAAGGAGGAGGAGATTGGGCTGAGAGAGGAAGATTTGTCGGGCATTGACGCAGAGGTGTCGGATCTCGGCCTCAGAGAGCTGGACCTGTTTGCCCCCTTTGCCTTCGAGTAAACGCCTGATTATGTCATCCAACAACCCCTCATCCATCACACCCTCCATTGTCATCATCCTCTCCGATCAAATGGCACAGGGCATGAAATATAGAGGGGCTGTCTGTCCTGTAACAATATTAGTAGTATTAGATGTGGTTGTTGTAGATTTTGAAAGGCTAGGCTAGGCTAGGCTAGGCTAGTGAGAGATTCTGATTATCATTAATTAATTTATGATCACTAAACCTATTTTCCTTCTTTTTAATAATGAATGTTGTTTTGATATGGAACTTAATACATGAAGATAGATAATTTGGTTGGACCATTTCATTTGGTCTATGTTTGATTTAGTAAGGATTTAATCAGAATTTTTTAATTTTTTTTTTCAATTTCCCATTATTTTAAAGGTTAGGAATAGGAATGGTAATTGGTATGGCATTATATTAAACTAAGTGCGCGGAAGGATTCAATTTATGATGTTTTTTTAGGTAACATTTGAAGTTTGGAAATCTAATTAATTAGTGTTATGAATGAGTTAAACCCACTCCACTTGTGCAAATTATTAAGCGCCGCTATTTTACTTTTTAATAAAAATATATGAAATTTGATTGACCACTGAAGAATGGACCAAGCAAGCATGCTGGGCCCACTAAGGAATTTCAAGCCCGCTTAATTTGGAAGGTTATCCCACATCGGTTGCGACCGACGAAGACAAAAGAAAGGGGCTCTATATATATGAGACCTCTGCGCCATTAGGAACCTTAACCCGTCCTGTTGGGGTGATTAGGCGACTTGTCAATGACTTGTCAATGATCGTGCCGACACCTATCAGTCGAACACAATTTAAAGGCGAGTGAGCTCCGCCCTACTTCTGTGGGCTTGCCCGTCAATTTTTGGAAGCCCTCAATATCTATTTGGGGGCCCATAACCAGTTCTCTGACGAATTCGATGATTTTGTACTTTGGAGTTCTACTTTTTTATTCAGAAATTTTCGTATTTTCTATGGGAGGTTACATTATTTTTTAAATGAAAATTTTATTTTTTTTAAATTTATGGTTAGAAGATATGATAATCTTATTTTATTTTTACACTAACTTAATTTTAACACTGGATAGTTCATATCAATCCCTCATTATCTACCCGTAAAATATTTGATATAATATTATAGTCACTTCCAATATAATATCTACTTTCTCTGTTCACGATAAATGGTCCACATTGTCTTAAATGATTGTCCACAATAAATGGTCTATCTACCTAAAATGGAAAATTTATATTATTTTTATTTTTTATACACATATACTAACTTTTAAACATCACATTAAGTATTTTTTTAATAATTAAATATTTTTTTATACTAATAAATTCACTTTTACACATCAATATCTATTTTTTTTAATAACCGTGCATAGCAAGGGTAGTCCAATTTTCATGAGTATATATTAAAGTAGGAATGAAGACAGAAAAAAAAAAGGCCTATGTCTATTGGAGCAAATTGTAATGCTAATAATTTCAATTTTATTAAATATTTAATTTTAAATTTATTTTTAACATACTATATATTAAACTATTTATTCTCTGCTCATATAAAAATAAATTTTAAATATTTTTTTATTATCATAAAAGTGATTATTTAAGTTATACATTTGAAATTTAAATGTTTTGTTTAGATTATGTACGTTACGTAGTGCATAATGTTAAAATTATAAGATTGATTTAAACATTTTAAACATTCATATACAATATAATCTTTTCATATTTAAAAAATAATAATGATAATTTTTTAATATAATAAATTGATAAAATAAATTTAGCTTATATTTATTTTTATTTTGGTCAATAAAAAAAATTACTGAAAAGAATTGATGAACATATACACTATACTCAATCCTAATTAAAATTTATATTTTATTTAATTTAAATATCTATAATCTATTATTTATATAATTTTATAATATTAAATCCGTGGAGAATTACTAGTTATATCTAATTGGAAAAGAAGGGTGTATAACACTCAAAATGATTGTAAAGAATCGAACAAAGCAAGTGATAGAACAAAGGCAAAATATGAACAATGTACATGGTTAGGACTCGTCTGGGATCCAAAAATGGTGACTACAAATAGGGGTGATTACTATTCGGGAAAAACCGAAAAACCGAACCGAAATAAAAATTCGGTTCGGTTAATTTGGTATTCGGTTCGGTTTTGATTTTAGATTTTCAACTTTTTGGTATTCGATTTCGGTTTCGATTTTCGTGGCAAAAATATCATAATACCAAAAACCGAACCGAAATAAAATATTATATATATATAATTATATATATTTGAGATTAGATATAATTATATATATTTTATATATAAAAAAACACTTAATTAGATTAGATATATATTAGATTTCGGTTATGTATATATAATATTATATATTATATAATTATATATACTAAGAGTAATATATACTAATATTATATATTTTAAATTTTAAATTTTTATTATTTTAAAAATATTTCAGTTTCGATTTTTTCGGTTTTGCATATATATGGCTCGGTTTCGGTTTTTTATATTGGATAATTCGGTTATTTCAGTTTTGGCTATTCGGTTCGGTTCGGTAACCGAACCGAGCCATGCTCACCCCTACCTACAAATGTGTTCACAAATCGGACGATGAAGGAAACAGAGTTTCACAATCTGTTTAGGTTGGACTTAAACACATTGATTTTGATCTGGAATACCACATTTTCAAGTGCAAATAATTTCTACTAATATTGGGTTTCATAAGGAATCTAACAATGGACTCCATATCAATGCTATACACATAAAATTTTATTCATTTGGTTTTTGGGGAACAAAAAATTGTCAGTAAAATATCAACTTAATGTTAGGTTGTGCGAGATGTATTGAAGACAAACATAGGAGAACTAGCAACACTGGTTCTACCTAATTCTGAGTAAATAATATATATTGTCTCTCATTGGCCTGCAAGAAAAGGGGGGCTTATTGAAGTAAACACATAGGGACACTAAAGCCTCTAGAATGTGACCCTCTATAGATTTGGGAACATGTCATCTTCAACGACATGCTCTGTTGCACATTCTTTAAGAATTGCAGGTATCCAGTATTGGATACACGGGGGAATACGGGTGCGGGTGCAATTCGCGTTGGATTCGCACCCAATACATTATGTGGCGTATCCGAATTTTTTAAAGAACGGATATTCTTATTTCTGTCCAACGATACGCGTATCGAACATGTATTGCAAAATTTTAAAAATTTTGGAGTAATTTTTGTAATATTTTAACTTATAAATAATTAAATATATAACTTTATATTAATACCTAAAATAAAAAAATTATGGTATTTTAGTTTAATTGTTGAATTGTTATATATTTGATATTTTATATTTTTAATTTATTATAGGTTATTATATATAATAAAATATATATAAATAGACGTATTCTTGTCGAATTGTATCCTATAATTTTAAAAAATAGTGTATCCATGCACATGTATCGTATCGCATTTGTACCTGCATCCTGCACCCCTGCAACATAGATGACATGGTACTCTCTTGTGTATATAGAGATGAAGGTGAAGAGTGAGGAGAGGGGATAAGGTGTGACAACTGACTTTTGGGAGTGGACTCAAGTGTAATAACGCTGTTTGGAAGTGTGCTTCTAAGCTAAAATCAAATTCACATGCATCCTGTTCAAGTTCAAGTTTGAACTGATATTAATAATCTGGCCCAATTGTTTAGAATAAGTGATTATAGAATAACATAAATAACATTAAGATTTAAGAATAACATAAATGTGTTTAGAGACTAAACAAAAAATATAGCACTTAAATATAAACCATCTGCTGATGAGACTACGTCTATCAAAGTCAATGTGAGGAGGAAGAAAGAAGATGTGCGTCAATAAGGAGATTTGATTGGATATTTGTGTATTTCTTTGTTAGTTGCAAATTTAATTGAATTTGATTTTTGATTTGTTTTTTTATTTTTACTTATTTTAGTTTCCTTAGTAATTCAAGTCCATCGGCTTTATGTTTTGATTTAAATACTTGTGAACCTTTGTTTTTGAGTTATGATAAGAATATTTTCGTAAGATTCTCACTGTTACAACATAATTGCTAAGGGCAATCCAAGATATTATCTTGAGTTTCTAGAATTCAATTGTTTGAAGATTCATCCTTTGGTATCATAGTCTGGTTTGATCCCAACTCTTTTACAATGGTTTCTAACAAGAAAAGGTTTGAAAAATTGAAAACGTTCATGGCAAGGCAGAGTGAAGCGGTGCGGACGTTATCCATGCAATGTAGGAACCACTCTAGTGAGGGCTCCGATAACGAGTCGCGCTGGGATATATACCGTCGAGGTAGGAGGACACCGAGTGTGGATAGTACCGATCAAGGACATCCCCGTTTTCAAAGGAAGAAACAATGGGTGGTCGTCGCACTAGGGTGAGAAAGGCAGAAATATACGGGGTAGCGGTTATCACTCAACTGTAGGAATAGGGGCGAAGGGAGGAGAAACAGAGGCAGACCACCACATCTACAGGAAGTTCACGAGAACCCATTTGCTACACCCAAATCCTTTCCACCACGATGGGTCAACTACGGATGAGGAGGACGAAGGACATACTGATTCCAGTATTGACTCACAAGAATTGGTATTCAGTCGACGATTTGAAAAACCTCGCGACCATCGACCACGAGGGCTAAGATGGATTTTTCGAAATTCACTGGCAAAGATCCCACTATCTGGGCGGACAAGGCAGAACAATACTTTGAATTGAAAGACTGTGTACCCATTAGTATGAGGACTGGTTCGAGCAAAACCACAATGGTTACTCAGTCGATTGGGTAGAATTTAAGGACGGCCTTTCGTCGCGATTTGGAAACCATCAGTATGAGGACAAGAACGAGGCATTGAGTAGAGTACACCCAACTGAGAATTTCTGAGATTACTTGCAAGAATTCAAGTGACTCGTCAATCGTGTTACCAATTGGCCACAAAATAGATTGTTGGGAACTTTTATTGTTGGACTTAAGTCAGAATTGACAGTGGAGGTGAAGATGTAGCGTCCACAACTCTCTGTGAAGCCATTGAGTTAGCGACTCGTAAGGATGAACACGTTAAGACAATGCATAATAGCCACTCTACGGGCAAAGGGATATTTACTCTGAATAGGAATGCAGGGGCGAAACCATAGGTTTCGGGAGGTCTGCCTAAACCAAACATGCCCCCAATGAGCACGAACTCAAACCCTACTGCTAAGAACAAAGTACACCTGTCCAACGATGAGATTGTTCGTCATCGCTGAACAGGTTTGTGCTTTACTTCATTTCAGTTCCTGCTAGAATGTGGCCTTACAACATGCCTTTGGTTTTTTCACAGGGATTGCTCAGCTGCAACTTTTGCAGCTTTCCTTCCCTCCAATAACATCTCTTAGTTTATTTGATCTGAAGTTGAAATTCTTGCAAAGATGTTTGCAATTTGGTGTTCACTTGTACTTTTGCATCGTTGGCTCAGCCCACGGACTTAGAATGCATATTGATGGATCAGGAACATAGGAAAGGGAAAGAGGGATTCATTCAAATTTCAGATATATGTAGGGTGGAAATCCTCCTCACATAACATTCACTAATGTCATTAAACAAACATGGTAAGATAATTCAATTTCAATGTAAAAATCAATTCCCTTAACGGTTTTGTCAAACCAAGCAACTTTTTTTTCCTGCAGTAGAACTGTACATACAATTTTTAGCAAAGTGAACAAGGCCCAATCATTTTTTTTTCTAAAGAAAAGATTGAACACAAAGATCATATATGGTATGAAGGCGTGCATGAGAAATCTTTACGTATTAAAACTCCAGGTTAAGGAATAAAAACCCAAACATATTAGCGACCATATCCAATGCACGAATACAATAACATTAAACATTTAACTGTAAATTTAAGGAAAACAACATGATAAGATAAACAATAGCATGACGTGAACAACAAAGAAATAAATGAAAAAGTTAAAAGAGTTCATACATCTACATGAACAAAAGCTGTTAGAATAAATCTAGCCAAATAAACAGAGATTGAAATCAGAGTGAATTTAAACCTCAAGACCATCACCATTAAAAATAAAAAATATAGAAAAACCTTAAATCTTCATAGAAACACAGAGAAAGAGAGAGAACACTGATAAACTGCATTTAACCATAAAAAAATGTAAATAACCATTTCAAGAGTGAGATACCCTAGTTTTCCCTGCTCAGAAACAAGCTTCGCAGAACTTTATGTTAATATTCTTCCAAGTTCCTTCATCATTCCTACCCAACAGTTGGTGGTTCTTAATAAATTTATAATAAAAAGCTTTATCCTAATCAAAGTTTTATCAAATAATTCCCCCATAAATGAAGCAAATTGCTACTTAGTAACTCTATTATCACCATCACATGAACCAAAATCACCAAGATAGTTGCACCAAATAATCTCAAGTTATAATATACAGATAGTAAGTGTTTTATTCTATATATACCATATTATATGATCAATTCTGATATCTTCACATTAAATCCACTGTTGATAGAATTTATTAACGGTGTTTGTTTATGTGGCTTTATAACACATTAATCCTACCAAACAATAATATTTGAATTAATGTTCTTGGGGAGGGAGAAGTAGAGAGTCTAGAGAGAGAAATATTGCAAGGGTAGTAGTATCGATTATGGGAGCGTGTCCGGAATTGTGTGAATAGTACAAGAGAGGTCTTATTTATAGGTGTGTGAGTGTGAGACGTCACCTTACGAGCCTAGAAGGCCTCCGGTGTTGGCGAGGGTTCCTTACCCTCGCCTTAGTCTCCCCACACCGCATCCTATCTCATGCCTCATCCTACCACAATGCCTTAGACTAGATGGGCCTCATTAAAAACCTCGCCGTAAACCACCCTTGTGGATAAACCGGACGGAGGGAAAAAGAGCGCACCACCGGGATCCTATAGACTAAGGGCGAGCTCATGGGCGAGCTCTTAGACAAGTCGGGCGATCTCTGGGGCGAGCTCTATTGTCTTGCGTGGTCTGTGAGTGTTGCGTGATGATGAACTCTGGCGAGACCTCCATGATGGTACGGGGTGAGCCCTGGGCGAGCTCCAGCACTACAGAGGCGACCTCTTGATTCTTCGAATTACCTCGAGTGGCTCGCCCATCAACATTCACCACATCAAAGATTAGTATAAATTTATCAGGAATGGAGTAAAAATGACAATACCCTGCAGCTTCATGTCCAAGAATTTGAGGGAATTACTGAATTTTGAGCCTGAAAAATTCAATATTATGATAGTTGAGTTATTGCAATGCTATAAGATATTATGTTTAATTCTTAAATTGTAACAAAACATGTCGATGTTTTTGTCATTATAAAGAGAATGAAACTGAGATAAACATGGCATAAAATATGTTTCAGCTTCCTTCTCACATGATTCACCAAAAGAGCTTTCTGCCGGCGAGAATATCAATGTCAGACACACCGCAATTAAAATTAACAAATCAAATTGGGTAGGAAAAAAGCATCAATATGTACAAGGGTCAACTGATAGAACTTTATCACGAACAACAGTAATGGATGTACTACAATAGCTAATGGAATATTTGATTCATCTACCTCATCATCCACTTGGCAATAATGGAGAACAAATCCAATGCAAAGAGGGACATTTTTTTTTTTAAAGGCAGATGATCATTCAACCTTCATGCTCTATGACATGTGAAAATATGTTAATTGTGGACAAAGTGTTCTTTGGATGCAATCAATTGAAGTATGCAAACCACTTTCAGTAGAAGTATGGCAAAAGGAATTCACTAGAATTGATTAAGTTACAGTGCTTAGGCGCATCCACAAAAACAAAATAGAAACTAAGGCGCAAGGCTCACCAGGCGCTGAGCGTTTAGAGAAGCGGGCGCAGTATACTTTTTTTTAGGCTTAAAAGGCTTTTTTTTTTAAACTCACTTTTTGAACTAATAAAAACTGAATAACTCCTTTCAAAAAACTAAATAACTTCTTTAAAAAAATTGAATAACTCCTTTCACAATACTAAATAACTCCTTTAAAAAAATTGAATAACTAGGGTCTAGATAAAATAAACTGAAAATAAAATTTCCTACACTCTCCGACTCAGTCACTCAGCAATATATTCTTCTATTCCAGATTATACAAACTTGAGATGTAGGAAAGTGGTAGTAGTGCTATACAATGATCCGGGATGGAGATACTTTAATTTGGTCTACTATGTTGTTTTGAAGTTTATGTCTTCCATTTGAGTCATTTATGTGGTTTTGAACTTCAATTTTATAGTTATTTACATGCTAGTATATTTTTAAGTTAAGTTTACTTAATGTGTCATTAGTTTTGGCTGCAATGTTCAAAAGGCGCGCGCCTTAATGCCTTAATAACTATGGGTAGTACTAGTACTACAACCTACCCATCCAATGATCCGGGACGGAGAAGGGAAACGAGCCGAAGGCAAAGGGAAAATGAAAGTGTGTAGAGGATGAATATGATAATGAGGATGATTAATTTGTTATTAATGTGCTTTTTATCTGAATACTAATGGTTTACTATGAAGCTTGCTACTTGTTATCTAAACTTATGTCTTTAATTTGAGTCATTTATGTGGTTTTGGACTTTAATCTAATTGTTATTTACATGCTAATATGTTAATTTATACTTATGTAATGTATTTATTGGTTTTTGTCTCAATGTTCAAAAGGTGCGCGCCTAAGGCGCAAGGCACACTGTTGCGCCTAGGTGCGCCTTGGAGCCTTAATAACTATGCATATACAAACAAATGTACATTAGTTGGGTATGCAACAGAGCCATTGTGTTGTAGCAGCAATGCCTGTATTAGTGAATAACAATAATACCTCATGATTGTAAAAAGACAATTAAATATTTGCATATACGAATCCACATTTGTTGGGTATGCGACAGAGCAATTGTGCTGCAGCAGGAACGTCTGTATTTTAGTGTCAGACGTGAAACTCCCTACCATACTCAATTTATTTTCCAACCCTGAAATAAAGATAGAATTTATTAAATAAGTTAGTATAAGAAGATCGCAGGCTCGTAGAAAAGAAACAAATTCATTCACTATCGATCACAACAAAAATCCTTGAAATCTTGATCAAGAATCTAAGCAGTTCGAATGGCACCATTGGATTTTCAATTAGTACAAAGTTGTGAATTCACCCCAGCCATTGGATTAATCCATAGGACATCTGAATTTGCTGAACTGTGAAAACTGTTTCAGCCACTACGCGTGCATTACAGCATAATCTGTTCACAACAACCGTAAGGTTCTCTGAACTTATCAGTAATAACATTCTATATATCACTATCATGACCTAATATTGACCAAGCATATGATGAACATAGTCAACAAACCTTTTCATCTAAAATCCAGTTGCGATGGTGATGAACTTCCTCCTTCGTCACACTTCACAAGGTGGCGCATTATATTTATCACTATCATGACCTAATATTGACCAAGCATATGATTAGAGCTGGCAATTCCGGCCCGGCCTACCCGACATATGGGCTGGGCTGGGCCGTAAAAATAGTGGCCCAAAAAAAATTGGGCCGTTTTGGCCCGGCCCGTTTGGCCCGTTTAACCCGGTGAAATAAATTTTATTTTAAAATAATATAATTAATAATAATATAATTAAATTTATTTTAAAATAATAGAATTAAAAATAATGGATTCTAAGACTTTTGAGCTTTGGCGTGTACTGTTTTCATTTTTCAATACACCTCATAATTCAACAAATCCTAGTTTCCTAATTTTCAATAGTGGAACACACGACTCTCCCTCTTCTCTACTTATGAACTGCTTTTCTAATATTAGGACACTATGACTATGAGTAGTGATCTTTATTTATTTTTTAATTTATGTTTGAATTTGTGGTTTTAGTTCTATTTTATGTTTGTGTTGTTGGTTTGTGGATTGTAAAAGTATAAGTTAACAGTGATTATAGTATAATTTTTAAAATTATTATTTTTAAAAAAATGGGCCGGGCTGGCCCGTTAGCCCGTGGGCTAGATTGGGCTGGGCTGGGCTCAATTTTTATAGGCCCGACTGAAAAATGGTCCGGTCCGGCCCGGCCCGGCCCGTTTGCCAGCTCTACATATGATGAACATAGTCAACAAACCTTTTCATCTAAATCCCAGTCGAGATGGTGATGAACTTCCTCCTTCGTCACACTTCACAAAGTGGCACATAGCTTTACTGTCCATGTGTATTGTTTTTACCATGTCCAGGTGTTTAAGGCTTCTCAAAATGCAGGACAATTATGCAACACTGTATATGTTAAAAAATTAAAAGGGGTGAAAAATCAGTTGAAGGGAATTTGATGCTTTATATTTCAAAGGTATTGAATTAAAAATCTCAGGAAGGAAACAACAAAAACTTCGACATTGTAAAGAGATACAGAACAATTTTTTCCCACGTGACCAAGGTGATAAGAAAGTACATTAAACAACATAATACACTACATTACCTTCCCTATGTTACTTCCTTAGAGATCCAATGTTTAAGTTAAAAGCGTAAATTTATAATGGAATAAGAGATGATGATGTAGCCAGTTTACTAACAAATAGAAAATGCTGCAGAACTAAAGAAAACAGAATAGGCATACATATTCTTGTAGAACACAGAAATGGAAACTAATGTAGGACGTTGGACATGCCAAGAAGGAGAGTATCTGGGATGAGTATAAAGTTCACTGCAACACAGTTCACAAGAAAGAAAACCTTAGTTTTGAGTCAGTAGAAAATACTTCATGTACGAGTTACCAGAATTCCAGGTCCTATGACAGTATGATGAATTACGCCAAATTACCTTAATAGCAGGAATTTCACATGGTAGCTTTTGCTATCATGAAGATCCAAACAAAGAACATTACCTGAAAAGAATTATGTAACACAAAACACCCATTTCAGCAGCCCTACTAAAAGATTTACAAAAAGAGCTAGCAAGACAAAAGAACAAAAAATAATGGAAAAGAATTGTTCGCAGGGAAATTAACCAAGAAAATAAAATAGATCAAGGCAAACCTGGAATTACTGTACTCTGTATGTGCAATTCATACTACCTAACAAGAATCCTTTCTTTCACACCCTAAGGCCCAGGGACATCATGATAATGGTCTGTAATAAGCAAAATCAAGTAAATAGTTAACCTATATATGCCAAACGCATCTAACTCATTGCACAAAGAGGATTTGTTACAATCATGAAGGAAAGTATCCAGAGATCTGTATAAAAGTTCTCTGCAACAAAGTTCACAAGAAAGAAAACCTTAGTGTTGAATAAGTAGAAAATACATGTGGTGGTACCTGAAAAGAACTATGTGCAACAAAAACACCCATCTTCAATAGTCCCACTAGAATATTTTAGAAGAAGCTAGCAAATACAAAAGAATAGAGAATAATATAAAAGCATTGCTGCAATAAGATTATCCAAGAAAAGAAGAGAAAATAGATTAAGGTAAAACTGTAATTACTGTAATCTGTACGAGCGATTCATACTTTCCAGCAAGAATCCCTTCTTTCACACCATTAGGAGGAGGTTCTGTTCAACATCATAATAATCTTTAATAAGCAAAATCAAGTAAACCGTTAGTTTATAGATGTCAAAAGCATCTCACTCATTGCACAAAGAGCATTTGTTACAGCACCTAAAGCATTTAATGCAGAAAATAAGCTAGCAAGACCAATCTAAAGCACAATGTTTGAAACTTGAGAAAGGTGTCTTGCTCTAGTTAATGAATCACTTAAACAATAAAAAAGATACACCCTTAAGAGAAGGGCTAGTTGATTGAACTTGCACAAGAATAATAATATTACCTCGTGATTGTAGAAAGACATTAAATATGTGCAGTTGCAAATGCACATTAGTTTGGTACTCAACACAGCGATTGTGCTGCAGTAGCAATGTCTGTATTTTAGTTAATAATAATACCTCATGATTGTAGAAAGACAATTAAATATTTTGCATTTGTATATACATACAAGTGCACATTTGTTTGGTATGCAACAGAGCGATTGTGCTGCAGCAGCGACGTCTGAATTTCAGTGTCAGACGTGAAACTCCCCTGCCGTACTCAATATAGTTTCCAACCCTGAAATAAAGGTAGAATTTATAAAAAAAGTTATTCAGTAAGTATAAGAAGATCACAGGCTCATAGAAACAAAAAGTTAAGAAACAAATTCAGTCTCTATCGATCACAACAAAACACCTTGAAATCTTGATAAATAAGCTAAGCAGTTCTAATGGCACCATTGGCTTTTCAATTAGTGCCAAGTTGTGAATTCACGCCGGCCATTGGGTTAATCCAAAGGACATCTGAATTCCCTGATCTGGGAAACTGTTTCACCACTACAGATTTGTGTGAGAATTGCTCTTTTTAGGGTGCTTAATTTGATTAATCTTATAGGATTTCATTCATTTTTATACTTTAAATTGATTTATTGTACTTAATGGCCAAGAAAGGCATTTATTGATATTTTGTAGGAAATTGATGATTTTTTGGAGCAAAATACATTTGAATATTTTTGGAGTCAATTGACGAGATAGTCAAAAAGAATCGAGATTAAAAGGAAAATGGGCCGATTGATTTTTACAAATTAATTGTCCATTTATTTGAAGAGGTGCAGCCCATTTGAGTTGGTAATTGAAGGAGGCCCAATTGAAATAAAGTCATAAAAAAAATTGGAGAGATAAAAACTGAGCTTCATCCTCACAACCACTAATGGCCGACAGCTCCCTTGTGCCGGAAAAGCTCAAACCGCGCGTCGCTGTCCTCCTCAACGCCGGAATTGAAGACGAAGCCGCAGCCGCCTCCCTTACTGGAAAACGCACAGCCTGCTTCTGTTCTTAGCTCAGCAGCCACGCCTCCGTTCTCACAGCCGCTGCACAACCCTCCTCGGTTCTCCAACCTCGTCGCCGGAATTAATGGGCGACGCACACCTCTCTCGCCGGAACCAAGCCCACCTCGCACGCGCCGGAATCGAACCTGCCCTGCTCGCCGCAAGCCACGCCGGAAATAGCCCAGCCCGTCGCCTCAATCGACGCTGCCCAACTCGCCCTTGTTCTCACAACGCCATTATCGCCGGAAATCCTCCATTCATCGTCCTCTGTTTCCCCGGAAATTGAAGAGCCGAGCACAACCGCCGCCCGCGAGAAGTTCCAGAAATTCAAAGAATCCGACGACCCCTGTTCGTCGCTCAAGCTTCAGCCGGAAATT
>JAPKLY010000014.1:2351756-2481255 GCA_026898435.1 Prunella vulgaris | reverse complement strand
AATAATAATAATAATAATAATAATAATAATAATAATAATAATACCCTTTGATAGTAGAAAGACAAGTATATATTTGCATTTGCATATACATACATACACACATTACTTTGGTATGCAACAATCATTATGCTGCAGCAGCGATGCCTGTATTTTAGTGTCAGCTGCGAAACTGCCATACTCTTTCAGTTACCAACCCTGAAATAAAGTAAAATTTACAAAGTAGTTATTCAGCAAGTATAACTGTATAAGACGGTCCCAGGCTCGTACAAAAGAAACTAATTCAGTCTCTATCCATCACAACAAAAACAACTTGAAATTTTGATAGTGAAGCTAAGCAAGTTTAATGGCACGATTGGATTTTCCATTAGTTCCAAGACATGATTCACATCAGCCATTGGATTAATTCAAAGAAAATATAAATTTACTGAACTGGAAAATAGTTTCAGCCACTGCACATGCTAATACTACATCATAAACTGTTCGCAACAATTGTAACGTTCTCTGAGCTTATCAGTAAGAACACTCTGTTTTCACTATCATGCCCTAATATTGACCAAGCATATAATGAATTAATACACTCGGCACACCTATCATCCAAAATCCAGATGATGAACTTCTTCCTTTGTTACACTTCACAACGTGGCTCATAGCTTTGGCCCCCGTCTAGTTGAATCGACGTCAGGGTGTTTAGGGCTTCTCAAGAAGCAGGATGATTATGCAACAACTATATGTGTTAAAAAATTAAAAGGGGTGTTAAATCTTGAAAGGAATCGATCCTTCATATTTCAGAGGTATTGAATAACGGTAAACACACCTGGAATACAAGAATAATTGCTTCTCGCTTATGATGATGTACTGCCAACAAATGATTCCCAAAATAACACAAAGGATTTTGAACATTATTTTACTCCATACACAGTAAATTAATTGTTGAGGATCACGTCGCTAGAAAATAAACTTGTTGAAAAATTAAATTCCTTATGATTCATCAAGTAAAGGGAGCACCATCCCAGAAAGAAAATTGAATCAGTAACATTAAACTCTATGAAAATGATTAAACAAAATTATTATCTAAAGTTGGAGGAATTCTTCGAGCGACGCAAAACTACCATCACCAAAAATATCTACGGAGAAACACAAAATACGATAACAATGAAGAGAAGAGAAGAGAATATATGAGAGAAGAGCCACTAAACAGATACAAATAGAAAGGCCCAAATCCATTTATATAGAAATTTAAAACCTTTTGCCAGCCCATTAGTTAAGCGTAATTTGGAAAAGTAGCCGTTGGACAGCCCATAAATCACATGTGATTTTTAAAAGTAACCGTTGGACAGCCTATTTACAATTGGACTAGATAATTAGAATGTTGTCAGCCCATTAAACGCGTTTTTTTTTTTACTTTTGGACCAGCCCAATAAGGCAAGCTTACATACTACAGTAGATTTTTTTTTTTTCATTTATTCTTTCAAAATTGTTGGCTTTTTTTAGAGCATGCTTAATAAAAAAAGTATTTGATTTAGAAGGAACTTTTTCATTTTATTTGAAAACAAAGTCTTGTTTTGATTTTTTTTTTTAATTGAAAGTCTCTAGTACGAATGGTTTGTAAACCAATTTCACCATTAAATTATTAATTAATATTCCTAGTTAAAATATTAAATACTATTTTGTGAAATAAGTTAATAATTTTTAGTAAAATAATTAATACCATTTAAAATTAATATTTTTATCAGAAAAATTAATATCTTATATATATAATTTAAAATTTATTTTTATATGCGAAATATATATGTTAAATTAAATATCTTAGATGACAAAGAGCATGATATGTATAGTATGTTAAAAATAAATTCAAATAAAAAATTTAAATGAATTGAAATAGTTGGCATAAAATAAAAAATAGTACTCCCTCTGTTTCATAACTGTTTTCACATTTTCTTTTTTTGTCCGTCCTATAATTGTTTTCAGGCCTTATAAATAAAAATTATTATTTTAACGTTATCATCATAATATTCATATATTTACACAAAATGTTGTTACTTTTACAGTCAATACAACTAATTGATATTATTAAAATGGAATGAATATTCATTTTTTTTATTATCACATTAGAAAACAAGTGCACTACATTTATTCAAATAAATACATTTTTTCTCTATTTTCACTGCTACTTTTATTAGATATGTATAGATTATTTTGCATGTCAAATGATGAGCGACAGAGAAAAGCAAAGAGCAGTGCAATGATGTGTGATTGCGTGTAGTAAAACCATAGAGATAGAGAGAGAGAAAAAAGGGCTTTATTCCTTATTTCTGTCTCGCTAATTGCCATCAAAGCATACGGCCCTGTCACTTGCTTGCGTCCCAGTTTCTGCCCCTTTTTATCCATTTTTCTTCCTCACTTTCTAACACTTTTTCAGAATCCCCCACTTTTCAAGGGTTTATACCATCCTCTACATTTTCACCCACAAACTTAATTACCAATATACCTCCTACCCACAAAAATTTGCATACTTTCCTTTTTAGTTTATCCCACAAAAATTTACATACTTTTAAAATGGAAATATTCCTTTAAATCTCCACCTTTAAAATCTTTACCTCTCAATCTCCACCACACACATTCTACTCATTACACTTTTTCTTAAAGCATGTGCCCAAAAAAATACCGCAAATTTTCCTGGGACGGAGGTAGTATTATACTTTAGTTTTAAATTTCTAATAGTCCAAAGATGAAACGATTTATAAAATAGATTTGAAAGTTATTTTATTTAAAATTTAAATAAATTAAATTTAGAGTAAATTTAAAATAACAAATACTCCCTCTATCTATAATATTTGATTTTATTGTCTTTAACATGATTATTAAAAAATAAATATAATATATAAAAGTAAAAATATTATCGTCAAATATAAAATAAATTATTTTAAAATATTATGTGTGAAATTTAAATATTAATAATAGTATAAATGAATATATATTGGATATTTGGATAGTGTAAATAAAAATACTATTTTTCTCTCAAGAAAACAAGATTAGAACCATTTTTAAACTGCAATCTCACTTAGTCGTTTCCCATTTACTTTTGGACTACCAAATCAAGCTAAATTTTACGCCATCATTCTGCTTTTGTGTCCCCCACCACACAAATTTTTTTACGGCAAAACGGACATGTACGGATATATGGAGGTTGGGGTGGTTGGCATTTACCACTTAAACAAGAATTAGTTTTACTTCAGATAATTTTTTTACTTTTTATTTTAAGATGTCCTAATATTTATTTTACATTTTAAAAAAGATAATTTATATTTATATATATTTTTTACTGCTTGCTCTGTTTTCTAAAAAAAAAAAAAGAGATGGAGGAAGAAATTTTTTACTCCACAAAATAGAACAAGTGGATCTTATTGCATGAAAAGTCGGTCCGACAATAAACGCTACTTCATCTGATTTTTTTTCCGGCTCATTCTTACCTTATACTCGTTACACGTATTTAGGTAATGCTTGCAAATTTTATTTTGTAAGTTTTATCTTAAAAAAGTATTTATATTATTTATAGTCACTAAATTAAGAATTTAAAATATATTTAGAAGAAGTGGTTAAAATCTATTTTTAATTTTTAGAAATTCATTTTTAAGTGAGGCCATAATAACTCATAAATTAATATTAATTAAGTTATTTTTTTATTACTTAAAATCAATTTATTTTAAAAAAATCTTAATTTTTTATTTACCATACAAATCATGTAAAATCACTTTTTATTTTACTATAGGAATTTAAAGCACTCCTTTAATACTCCCTCGACTTTAATTCAGCTGCCGTATATTGCGGAACATTTAAACAAAATTTATGGTTGATTGAGTGTTCCCATAACCATATTAAGAGACATTTTTATCAACATTCAAATTCATCTCAAGGTGAGAAAGGCGATCAAATTGCTATTGCATCATGAATTTGTGTCATTTGAGTCTTACGAAGATGGAAAAAATAAATTAATTATCTATGTAACTCAATAAAATTTGGAGAAAATTGTGGATAAAATTAAAGATTGCTTATAGAATTGGCGCTCGGTGTTTAACTAATCTTTTCAATTTCTCTTATTTAGCAATTAGATTTTTGATCTGATGAAAGTCTTTAGAGTTTATATTGTATTTTGGTATTGCTTTAGAAATTTTTTGGGTCTTATTTTTGTAGCCCAAACTTCTTTAAATAACTTAGGGGGCGCTTGTTTCAAATTCCTCCATGGTAATGGGAATGAAATTTTATTTTCCTTCTTTACCCTTACATTTGTTCAATAAGAATTTATTTTCATGGTGGTTACATCATTAATGTTGTGCTCCAATTTTGGAATAAGTATACAAAAAAGAAAGTTGTTGATTGTTGTAGGGGATTGATTGAGGAGGATGATTATAAGATGAGATGAAGGTAATCAAATGGGGGTAATGATTACCTTATTTAGGAGGAAAATTAATGTTTTGATCTCATTACCTACTATAATTACTAATATATCCACACTCCCATTACCATTGAGGAATTTTATACCAAGCGTCCCCATAATTTTGTAATTCTTGCTTATGCAAAAATTCCTTGTGTCACATAAGTTATATTTTATAAATTGCTCTTTTTATTTAAAATAATAATAATTAAATATATATATATATGAAGTTAAATAATAAAATTAATTATATATATTTTATAATTTTCATGACTATAATAACTATTTAAAATAACGTGCACGAGTAAAAGAAGTTGCCTCGCATGAACTGCATTACTCAATAAATTGTATTATTTTCGGTTCAAACTCACTTTAATATAGCGGGTTATGCCTGATAATATAATAGGTAAAAACACTATTTGAGTATACATTAATTACTCGACCAATTTTCTCATAAAATTTATTACATACTATTTTATGTCTTATATAATATTATCTCATATATAATTAATACACTCTACAAAATAATATATTAAAAATACACACTTTAGTAAATTCTACCAATCAAATTATAATAAAAGACAAAAATTTGTATGCAACCCGAGTTCACTGTGAACTCGGGTTCTCAATTATCACTGTCATGTGTAAACACTATCACTGTTATGCATATACACTGTCACTTTTAAAAAATCAAGTATATTTTTATAATAGTGATAGTGTATATGAATAACAGTGATAGTAATTACATATGACAGTGATACGAGTTCATGTGAACTCAAATTGACGAGAGACCTACTCATAATAAAATATTTATCTCATTTTTTTAGACTAAAATAATATTCACATTATTATTCTCTTTAATTTTGTGATGCTTCACAGCAGCATAATTACTATTTTTCCACCCGGTGTTGCAAATATATATAGTCTATAGATCATAGATGTAAAAAGAAAATGGTGAAAAGTTAGAGGACTCCTCAGGTACTGTTGCTTGTGACCAACTACCAAAGTACTACCAGCTACTGTGTCTGTCATTAATATTAATAGTTCTCATTCATATACTCCATCTGTCCCACATGAATTTACACACTAAACAAAAAAACATTAATTTACGTGCACATTCACAAACCTTTACACATATTTACCCATATACCACTACTTTATATACAAAACTATTTTTCTTAAAAAATATGCCATCCCGTAGGGTGCAAATTCTTACGGAACGAAGGGAGTACTATGTATAAAAATAAAATAAAAAATTAAACAGCATATATAGTTTTTCTTTTAATTTCAGTAAATGCATATAACCTGCAGCGTCCCAAAATTACTGAAATTTTTTAATAAATCCATACTCAGTTTAATTTTCATATCATGAAAATCTGCATTCTTCACACACACACACACCATATATACATATAATATTATATATATATATATATATATATATATATATATCACAATTGAAGCCATTCGGCTAAAAGGCTGGTAACCAAACTGCACGACAATTTCGTTAATTATGTCTCAAAAGAAAACAAGAAATTGATATATTATAAGAAAAAAAGAAAAAAAAACCACCATTAATTAAATTATATGTCAGATTAAAAACACTAACACTAGCATGCAGTGGGAGCACTACTCTTACTCTGGCGTGCACAAAATGAGGCTACTGTGAGAGTGGGAAACCCGTGTTGGAGAAGGGGAGCACGTGCAAATTCACAACACAGATTATATATATGATCACGTGCTGAGTCAAGAACATACACGTGCCCTGCTTCTCCAGCAAGGGCAACTCGACCCCATAATACCATCTAATATATATGTCAGAAGCCAGACCTCCAAGTCTCTCTAACCAAATGTTTTTTGCAGTGAAAAGTTGAAGGCAATGCTCACCTATTTATACAGAGTGGAGGAGAGAGAAAAAATGAGAAAGAGAGAGAGAGAGAAGGGTTATAAAACTTAAAAGAAATGGAGCCTTGTAGTGGGCATTAATTCTTTAAATTCTCATCATCATTATGCAAGAAAAGCAATCAAGATTATCAATTGATTGATTCTTTTTTCACTTGCACAATTGATTTTTTTTGTCTATGGAGTGAAAGGGAAAACTCATATATTTTTGCCCATGCAAACTCTTTAATGTGCACTTGGTTACATGATGAGAAAACAGAGCTGAGATTCAAAAGCAAGCAATGAAATGATGAGACGTAATAATATATTTTTTCAAGATTTGACCCCAATTTGGTAAATCTTAATTTTTTCTACGGTGCTTCTCTACCATATGAATAATTTTACCCTTAAATTTACTTTTACATGTAGATCTATCTAGTTGAACATCATGTTAATTTTTTGCATTCATTAGCATATAATAATTTTTTAAATTTATTTTATCTGAAAATTTCCTATAATTAATCAATGATTGAATTTTTAATATTTTTTTTAAAAGATGATTCATAAGATATGATTGATGAAAAAAGTTGCAACTCGGATTAGACACCAAAAAAAAAAAAAAGGATGAAAAAGAAGAAAAAAGTGAATTGGGTCTAGCTATGGGACCTAAGGTAGTTGTCTCACAAAAATGGGTAAGCATTTTATAAATTCAAAAGAAAGTCAAACGGTGAATTTTCTTTTACGCATCATACTTTATTTATTACGCGTACAAAATATAGTTAGATATCTACGCATAAACTTACTCCACATTTAATATTTTCATGAAAGCTACTCGTCCCTTTACTTTTCCCTTCTACGGGTTATATATATACTGGTACATAACCAGCAAATATGCGGGATTAAAAAAAAATTATATATTAATTTTAAATTAATTTTTTTTATAAAATATTAAAAATTATATAAAATATTGTAATACGAATATGTTGATTATTTTTTTGAAAATAAATGATTTTAATGATGGTTACTATTTCTATGGCCAAAATTTATGGAGAGTGATTTCTATTTCTTTAATTATTAAAAATATTATTTTTTAAATGAAAAAAAATATTTAGAGATGTGGAGTGATGGAATAAAGAAGTTTGTGAATTATGGATAAAGAAATAACCGACCGTGGTTATTTATATTTTATTTTAAAAATTATAAATTAAAAAAATGGATAAAGAAGTAACCGGTTATTTATATTTTATTTTAAAAAATACAATATTATGAGAAAATTAGAAAAGTAGATAGGAAGCATTGTATTAAGCCACGTAGGATTTCATAGATTCAGAAATAGATGATAGGGTGATTTATTATATTTTTACGAAAATTAAAATAAAACATTCCTTGGTTAATTTCTTTTAAATAATTATTATATGTATGAATAAATAATTATGTACCTACTTGACAACATGATTACGATTTGTGAGAGAAAAAAATCAAAATAAATTTAAATGTAATTCAGCAAATTTTACATATATTAAAAAATATAACATGAATGATTAATTTACTTTACTAAAACTTCTTTTCATTTAACACCTCATTTTTTATAGGAAAGTGTTTTCTCTTTAGTCATATATATATATATATATGGTATGATTTTAAAACGTACGTGTGTTATTTTTGTTATTTTTTTAATACATATGAAGCCCTTAGAGCAACGTTATTTTTTTAAAAATAAAATATATGAGTTATATATAATTAACTGAATTATCTTTTGAATTTCTAAAACAATATTCATTTTGGAACAAAAAATATTCTATAGGCTAGCTTGTTCACCAAAATAATTTTATGGTTCTAACTCTTTCACTATAGGTCGACGTTGAAGTTATAAAATAAAAATAAAGAAATAGACAAGAGAATGAAAGCAAAAGTGGATGTAGCGATATAATAGGTATTAGATATTTCACAGATTGATATAAAAGTAATGTAATTTTTTAAATAGGTACAATATGCAAAAAAATAATTTTATAATTTAATTTATATTTATACTATTATGCAAAAAATTTGTATTTATATAATTCTGTGATTATTTCATTATAAAATCCGTCAACACTAACTGCATGCATGCGCACACATTAATTAGTATCAAAATTCACAATTTAAACTGATCATAATCTTTTTCCAGAAAAATAATTAACGATGCCTGCCTAGTAATTTCATTGTTATTTATGTTTTAAACCACTCGTCTAATTCATTGGCAGGAAGTGTACATCTATGGAAGTTTTAGCTTGTAACACTCTTGTGAAATCCTACCACGTATATCAATTGCAATTAATTATTTTATTAATTCAAATGAGAAACATTTGAATTTAATAGTCAGTAAATATATCAATTGAAATTAGGTATCACGCCTCATATACTATATCATGTCATGATTTTTTATTTATTTTTATCATTTCCAAGGAGTAAAGCATATCCAGTGTATTGGGTTTCTATATATGAGTGGGTCTATTTGCATCTTAAAATGGAGAGTTAGGGTCACTATATTTTTTCGAGAAAAATAATTGGATCTGATGGCTTTGAAAGAATTTTTTTTTTTGAAGAGCATGTGTTTCCAATTAAATTTATTTTAATGTGTTAAATTGATATTATTATATTTATTTAATGATAAAATAATATTCATTCACTAATACTATTATTATATTAACTAGTATATCACCCGCATTTGCACGGTTTGTAAATATAAATATATATTATATTAATATTTATTATAGTCATTTTTATATAAAAAATGTGTATTTTTTATTATTGAATAAAGTGTAAAAAAATTATCCACACTTTTCTTTTAATTTTTTTTACAACTTGTGTTTTATTGTTGATTTTAATTTTTGAAGTTTTTATACATATATATTTTGTACACGATTCTTACATGCACATTTTGTGAATGATCAATTTGTGCACTTCTCGTGACCGATCTGTACATGCACATTTTGTATACAATCCATATATGCATATTCAATATAAATTTCATGAATGATTCCTATGTGTGCACATTTTGTGAATATTTAGTCTGTTCAGGTGCACGATTCACAAAACTTTGATTATTAGATTTAGAAGATGAAAAAAAGTTCAATAATATATCATAAATTTTTTGGGAAAATGATTTTTTTAGTCCTTTATTTTTCAGCAATTGTATTTTTCGTCCTCTTAACTATACCTTTTTAGAAATAGTCCTTTAACTTATAAAAAAATATTTTTTTGTCCTCTTAACTATACCTTTTTAGAAATAGTCTTTTAACTTATCAAAAATTATTTTTTTCGTCCTCTTACCTGTCTGAAGTGGATTTTTTTTATTTTTAATAGCACACGCACATGTGGCTCCAGTTTGGAAAGGAAGAAACGCGCGATCAACACTGAAAAATCCCCAAATTATATCTAACCCTAAATCTCATTACCTTCAACATCATGTGCATTGAGATATAATTTGGAGATTTTTCAGTGTTTAGCGCGCGTTTCTTCCCTCCCAAACTGGGGCCACGTGTGCGTGTGTTATTAAAAAAAAAAAAATCCACTTGAGCTCGGTAAAAGGACGAAAAAAATCGATTTTTGATAAGTTAAAGGACTATTTCTAAAAAGGTATAGTTAAGAGGACGAAAAATACAATTGGTGAAAGATAAAGGACTATTTTTAAAAAGGTATAGTTAAGAGGACGAAAAATACAATTGGTGAAAGATAAAGGACTAAAAAAATCATTTTCCCTAAAAATTTTTTGAAACCATGTTTTGTCCATCTCAAAACTCGTATTTAATTGAATTTCTCTTTAATATGCATTTATTCTCTTAACTACATTTTGTAAAGAAACTCAATTGTTAGTTTAAAAAGGGAAAAAAAATCAAAGTATTATGTGAATGATACACACAATAAATTTTAAGGTGAACAACAATTTAATATAAGTATTTTGAGATGTGATTGTTATAGAGATAAATAACATAAAATATTGTATATGAACTAACATCATATTATATGAATAAACACCACATGTAGCATGGCACAGTAAATGAACTGAAACCACACTGTATATGAATTAACACCACACTCTATATATATTAACACCACATTGTATATGAACTAACACTACACGCCAAAGTATCTGTTACTGCGTGAAATGAAATATGTTGTGCACGATATTATTACCGTGAGTATTATTCACACATATAATACCCACTCAAGAAAAAAAAATATCCAATAAATTATTATGAAATTGTCTAAAAATTTTGTAATGTCAAATATTTGATGATACATATTAAGAATCTCATCATAAATATTGATGTCAACGATACTATATTATTATTTAGTAATATCAATTATAATTTTTATTTAAATTATATATCTAATTAATATAAAAAATGTAGTGTTATAACATTTAATTTTAATATATCAAGTCTTAAAAAAATATTTAACATATCAAAAGTATAAAATAATTAAAATGTAATTCATATCATGAACTATATTCACATAAAATCTACTATAAAAATTATATTGATATATTAAATACATATGTTGTTTGAATTTTCTCATTTAAAGAGTAAAAATATAATTAAAAAATACACAAAGTAAATAAATATGTAGATGCAAGAAATTGAACATATATTTCTAGAAGAAGATGAAAAAACTCTATCATTTAATATATATATATATATATATATATTTCTTTTAAAAAAAATTGAACTTAGTAAAAAAAATTAATAACAATTTGTTGGACTAAATTTAGCCCAACATTTTGTTATTATATATGTATAGATAAATTAATATTATAATATTTATAAACATGTATTGTCAACAAGTTTCGGAGAGTTAAGAAGAAATGAATATGTAATGTTGAATTGAATTTGAAAACACCCATTTGGAAACTATAGCTCCTCAAATAAGTAAATTGAATCTTCTAATATTATCTAAGAATTAGATAATACATTATAATTATGATGCGTAATATTATAGTTAGTTAAAAAAAATATAAAAATTAAGTTTACAATAGTTAAATTTGGCAATTCCAATCTACAACAGCTTAGACTTGGCAACAGTTAGATAATTCACTATAAAAAGATGTAAAACCTTCAAATTCACGTCTACAATATCTACATTTGAAATTCTTGGTATATTTATTATTTATTATTAGTATTCTTAAGGCATTCAATACATTTTCAAGCATTTGAGCATCAATCCTCAATATTTATTAATTGTTAAGATTTTTTACGGCCAATTCATTAAATATCCCTCATAAATATTATGAGAAAAAAGTTCTTTTGTCCAAAAAATTTTGACAGTTCTTTTGTCCAATTTTTATCTTATTTTATTGAAAAAAGTAAAAATAATATTATTTTTGCCATGCACGACGCACATGGTGGTGGAATTTGAAACTTTTCATCATTCTTGCTGATATTTTATTATTTTTTAGTAATATAGAAAAAATAAATAAAAAAATACAAAGTGAAAGAAAATTTGATTATTTGGCACCCTTGTCAGCAAGAGTACCGGAAAACTCCAAATTCAATCACCACATGCGTCGTGAATGGCATAAAATGATATTATTTACACTTTTTCGATAAAATGAGATCAAAATTAGACAAATTCTAAGAGTTACGGGATAAAAATCAAAGAGTCAAAATTTTTGGAACAAATATTCAACACTCAACATTCAACAAGTTATATGACCAAAAACCTTTTATCTCTAAACAAAACATTAGACTCAATTGCAACAAGTGTGTAAATAAATATTGAAATGATAAAATCTGTCTTAAAATATTTCTCATTACCTTGCTACTTTAATAAGGATATATATATATATATATATATTCAAAAACAAGTTAATGGTCCACAACTACACCAGATCCGTCGATCAATTTGAGTCATTATATAACCATTTATTACTGCACTAATACGTGTCTAAAATAATAACTCTTCCATTTCATAATCATTTACAAACTTTATTTTCGTACATTTCACAATTATTTTCAAATTCAAAAAATATATATTATCATAAATTTGCTCTCACTATATTTCCAAAATTTCACGTTTTTGTTATATTCTTAAAATGTGTGTGTGTGTTTTTTTTTTTTGTAAAATTTGAATGGAGAGAGTATTAAAATGAGATAGTTATACAAAATAGTTTTATTGTACAATCGATTCAAAACTGTTGCTGATATAAATATTAATACTTTTTAATAAAATAACTAATACTAAAATTATACTAATACATTTTAACAGTTACATTCTCATGAGAAAATCAATAATTAAAATAAATGGCAAATCAATAAACAGAATATTATTAAAAAATACACACAAACTACTATTTATAGAATGAAACTGGTATATGAAATGTGCAAAGTAATGTGTAGAGTCTTCAATAAAGGAAATGAGTAATGTGCAGAGTTGACGAAGGGCAACGGTAAGAAATCGCCTTTCCTTTCTCATGTATAATTTTGTAAATTTGAAGAATTTTTTTTTCATTGAAAAGTTAAATTATTTGCTTTAAAACTATTACTTCTACGTACATTCAAATATGGACTGTGATAATAGTGCCGAGACTCTAAATTGACTAAACATAGATTTAATGCAGCGTAAGATGGTACAATATAAGAAATAGGCACCCTCAAATTAAGTTGATGGTACAATATAAATAAATATATATATATATAAAGTTCATATATTAAAAAAACATGGATTGTAACATGCATCCTTAATTTTGTATATTAAAAAAAATGTATTCCCTGTGTATCAAATCAATTTACATTCGTGAATGTACACGTGGTTTAAAAAAAAATTCTAAATAAAATAATAACATATGAATAAATATATATAATTTTATGAATGTTCATTTAAATCGATATTTTTATGAATAGTGTACACATTGATTTGAAATAGTCCAAAATAAAAATATGTACTCCCTCCGTCCCGCTATAAGTTACTCGTTGTTTTTTGGCACACGAATTAAGGTAAAAGTGAAAAAAATATAAGTGGTGTGATGGAAAAAGTGAAAAAGTATAAGTGATATGATGGAAAAAAGTGAAAAAATAATGAAAATAGTGTAAAAAGTATTGAAAATAATAATAAAGAAGTGAATAGTAGTCTCCAAAAAAGATAAAAAAACAAATGAGTAGTATATAGTTAGACGGACGAAAATGACAACATGAGCAACTTATAGTACGACGGAGGGAGTATAAATTAATTTGGAATCGTGTAAGTACTAACATATGTAAATTCTGTATAGTAAATTAGCTTTGGCCTACAAAAGAGAAAACTATTATATATATATATAAAGTATATGTATGTATATATCTAATAATATTACGGAGTATTAATAAATTACTACATCCGTCCATGAAAAATACGTTCACATTTTTGCACGTGGTTTAATGCAATATATAGGAAGATATTACGGGATATTGTGATGTCCGTTATGAATATAACGAATATCTTTAGAAAGTATATATTCGTTATATTCATAACGGACATCACAATATCCAGTAATATCTTTCTACATATTGCATTAAACTACGTGAAAAAATGTGAACGTATTTTTCGTGGACGTAACTAGTAAAATAAAATTAAGTCGTGACTCGGGATAAGGGCCTACGTGTGACAATGCAATGACGTAATCATGTTCACGAGGCCCGAGTCATATATGATAGTATGACGTTTACATGATTCAGAGTGTCTAAAACAATCACAGATTCACAGCTCATGTTGAAATACATAAACCTTTTTTAGAAAATATTTTAATTAATTTTTTTTGGACAGGCCATTACATACTTTTCGAAGAGAAAATATATTATTTGGGTGCATAATAAAATAATTATAAAAAGTGATATTATTTTGGGTATTTTACATATTGGTTCAAAAAAATCACTATATTTACAAATTGATTCATAAAAATTTGCACAGAAGTATTTTTTGTGTTTGCACAGAAGTTTTATTTTTTTTTGCACATAAATCATTTTGTAATTTGTGAGAATTTGTTGAACCAATTTGTACTTTTCTCTTTTATTATTAATAATAAAAGTGGAAATTACATATAAGATGAATAATTTAAACAAGATAGCAATCGAATTTGGAACGAATTAAGATAACATAACTCAATTTTATGCTGATTTGTATTGAATTTTTAGAATTCGTGAATACCTTTCAAATTTCATTTTTCAACAGCAATTTATGGTGCAGCGAAGATTTTTCTTCTTTTTTTCCACGCTGATGACAAACGCAATGGAAGATTGCTGTCCTGGTATTCCCCGCTATGTTTCTTTTTATATTTTTCAATTTGATTTTACTTTTTTTTTAAATCTTAAAATATTTGATGAATAATTGATAATTAATGTTAGGACATGTATATTCATTACTTTATTGTTCTCTATTTTAAAGGGTTTTTTTTTTTTTTAAGAAGTTTTGCATAGAAATTTATGTATATATGGTTGGGAGGGAGATGGGAAGAGATTTATATACAAAACTATCATTTGGTGAATGAAACAATATTACACTATAAAAGGATACAATATTACATATGTAATTTAATATATATATATAGTACTCTACATGATTGAATCTTGCATAAGAAGAAAGTTAAGTGAGCCTCAAGGCAATGCAAATCAACATCAAAATAATTAGAAGGTATTACACTATTAATTTCTACTTCTTTACAAGCTCAACATTTTTTGTGAGCTTGAAAATTTTTCAATCATATCAAAGCCAAAAAGATAAAAATTTCATGACAACATCCTGTCTTCAATTTCAATAATAGCAATTTCACATATATTAAGTTACTCTCTTCGTCCCAAGAAATATTGCATGCTTTCTATTTCACAAAAAAATTGCATGTCTAAAAGTGAAATTTATTAAATTTCAATATCACAATACATATTTGTCTCACAAGAATTTGCACATTTTTCGTATTTGGATGCTCCACATAAATTTGCACACTATTAAAAAAAATTAATTTACGTGCACACTCACAAAACTATACACATATTTACCTATATATCACTATTTTATATATATAACATAATTTTTTTAAAAATTTCTCACCCATAGGGTATAAATTTCTACATGATAAAGGGATTAATTCATAAAAGTATTTTTATTATACGTTTTTTTTAAATTGTGTACCCTAAAAATTCTCGCAATGTGTTCAAGAATGGAGGGAGTATCAATTTGTTTTCTTTTCTCCAATAGGAAAAAAAAAAGAGAAAGAATTAATGAAGGAGAATATTAATTTCACACATTTTTATAAATTCATACTTTTATATTGAACAAAAAAAATTCACACATCTTGTGCAATGGTAGTAGACAGATTGTATTGATTTTCTATCAAAATCAAATGTAAAAGTAGTCACTCCTCCATTCCATAACTACTTTCATACATGTCTTATTTGAACATCTCAACTCTAATTTTAAATACATAAAAGGAAATTTTTTTACACTAAAAAAAATCAATAAAATACATATTTTTTATCTTATTACTTAATTTTACATTTACATACTCATATTTCTTAATTCGCATGTCCAGAACAACAATCCGGAACGGATATTTGTGAATTTAATTCGGATACTTAAATTATTACTCCCTCCGTCCACAATAATTGGACTACCTTGACAATTCACGGTTATTAAGAAAAGTTGATGTGTAAAAGTGAGTGTATTAATATAAAATAATATTTAATTATTAAAAAAATACTTGATGTGATGTGTAAAAGTGATTATATGTATATAAAAAAATGAAAACAATGATTGTATGTTTTTCATTTTAGGTAAGTAGACCATTTATTGTGGACGACCATTTAAGGCAACGTGGATCATTTATCGTGGACGGAGGGAGTAAAAAAGAGTAATGATTAGAGAGCATTGGCCACGTATTAAATGGAGGCGTGGGTTTAAATGATGTTTGGACTTTGTGTTACCATGGTTGATGAAAAGGCAGGTTTGGTGATAATCAGATATTTGACCCAATGGGATGGGCAGAGAGTGTAGTAAAGATATGGAGGGAGGTTGGGGTTGCGTGTTGTGCGCGGGTTCCTTATAAAGGACCTCTACTACTCCTATCCTATGCTATCAATTCAACCCCCAGCCACTCTTTTAAGTTATTCTCCCTCTCTCTTGTACTTAGTTCTCCCATATACAGATTATATTATACCCACTTTATACATTTAAGTCATTTTAATAAATTGAAAAATTAATAAAGTTGCTTTTTTAAATATGTGTGTTAAACTCAAATATGAAGATACATTTGAGACGAAGAAGTATTAATTTATGTTGACATTCATGCTCAGATTTATGTGCAAGATAGATAACTTTAAATTGACCAAGCTGAGATAGACTTTTAGCATGTCATGTCGTGGCTTTTGTCGGGTAGTTTGACCTATTCATGCACCTAATATAAATAATTTCTGAAAAAGCTCATTTAGTGACTTCCTTTCTACCCACACATACTTTTAGGAAAGAATATTCTAATTACCATCACCAATCACCCTCTTAATCTCACCTCCCAATATCCAATTTCCAAAAAATATTATAAATATCTCTCTACGAACCCGATAAGTATCCTTCTTTTTTAGGACTGAGTCCCACTCCCTCGAGATAAGAGACCTATATATATCATTCAAAATTTCAAACCCATCTCTCTATATCTAGATTTTACTATCCGAACCCATAGTCTATTTTGATTCGTTTAAAAATTTTCACACCCACTTTCTTAGTAAATTGCTATTAACAAGTATTCTCATTAAATCTGGAGGTGATTGCAAACTTTTAATGAAAGAAAAAAAGAACTGAGCAGCTTAACAAAAACACACATTATTAGAAAGACCCCAAAAAAGAAAATTCGACCCACTAATAAGAATTAGGATAATTCTTAATATTTTTGGCAAGACGATGTGCTGTTAGATAGATATACATCTCAAGAAATTAAAGTGATTGAGCACTGATAAACAGGGTTAACTCTTTTTGCAAAATTAGATTACTAAAAGTGGAATTCATCACCTTAAAATTAATGATTGTATCGTAGAATATTAATTTTACGTTCACTTTCAATCAATACTCTTTAATCCAAAACAAAACCTCATGAATTAGTCCACTAGCCTCCCCTTCTTAACACATGATGAAATTCCCTCGATCCTCATGGATTAAGTATCATCTCTGGACCCATCTACATGTCTTCTAGAAGAAAGCTGCATCAATAAATTAAAAATATATTAGGGGATAATGCCATGCTTTACGATGAGCTTTCATCATCATGCTTCGTGTAGATCCCTTTATCCCGAATTAATTTGCACCACTAGAATGCGCATCGTTTAATTTTAAATAAAATAGTGGCGTATGGATAAATATATCTATAGTTTTACAAATATATATGCATATCAATAATTTTTTTAAGTAGTGTGCAAATTAGTTTGGACAACTCAAAATAGAAAGTATTCAAATTGGTTTGGAAGGGAGTCAGGGGCAGATCCATAACTTAATTAGTAGTATGGTGAGCTGAACGTAATTACTTGACTCATTAAATTTTATCAATATTATATTATATTAAGTATAAATGTTACCATTTGCATTTTGTCTGAATATTTAAACAACAGGTACAAGAAAATAAAAAGTTATCTACAATTTTTATGGTGGAATTACTTACGATTTGCCTACAAAATTTTCATATTTTATAATTATGTAAACGCCTCCATTCCTTAATCCACAAATAATTTGCCTGCAAATCAATTCAATTTGCCTAAAAAAATAAAATTTCTAGGTAATTAATAAACTACAAACAAAATGTCAATAAAAATTTACCTATAAGCAATTTACCTACAAATTTTTTACATGTAAACTATTTGTAGGCATGAAATAAAATACTTTTATAATAAAAAAATTTAGACAAATTCATAGATAATACCCAATACAAAATTGTTTTATTGGAATATTTGATAAATTTTATAGCAATATTATTATTTTTATAGTGGATACTATTTTTTTTAAAAGGTGTTCTTTTGATACTATAATAAAATAATTGATATTATTTTGAATTACGATAAAATTATTATGTAAAAAATTTACTTAAATTTCATCCTCCATGTCCTTAAATTGAAAATACCTGACTTAGACTATTTCAGTAGTTATTAATTAGATTCTAAGTTTTAATAAGATTTAAAAATTTAGATAGTACTCACTAATGAATTTTGGTTTTAAATTATTAACAAATATTTTTAAAAACAATAAATTTTGATATTGAATATGAATTCAACATATAGGATAAAAATTAAATATATTTGTACAAATTTAATCTAAAATCATATCATATTAAATAATAAACAAATAAATGATGTTGGATTGTAAGAATCTGCAGTTCAATCAAATGACTTGACTCAACAATTATAAGATTTGCAAGTAATTGCGCTTTAATATTTTTGTGGATGTGCTGAGTATAATTGATTTTCCTTTGCTATAATGTACGGTTGTGTACAGCTCATTGCAACATAATTTGGAGTCTTGTTAATTAGCTTAATTAGCAAACTTGTTAGCTGAATTAGTTAGGTTGTTAATAGGAGTTACCAAGTGTAAGCCTTGCTATAATACATGTAAACATTACTTCATTCACGTAGAAAAATATATTCAAAATTTTAATATGGTATCAGAGCTATTCAAAATTTTAATATGGTATCAAAGCTAGATTCTCCTAATTTCGTGTTATTCATATCTTCATTTTGTATTTATTCTTCTATATGTCGATGATATACTCATTGCTGGAGATGATAAGCTTCAAATCCAAGAACTTATTTTGACAATTAATCACTCTTTCTCTCGCACTACAACATAAATGACTTTATGTAACACTTTATTGTAACACTTTTAGTTTATGTAACACATTTTGGTAACATATTTCTAATTTATATATTATGTAACACTTTATACATCTGTAACGCTTAAATGCAACACTTTTAAATTAGTAACATTTTTCAGGTAACATTTTTACAAAGGTAACATATCTAGGTAACACTTTCACATATGTAACATTTCTTGGGTAACACTTTTATAAAGGTAACACATTATACGTAACACTTTATCATGTGTAATATTTATAAAAATAATACTTTTATATGTGTAACATATATATTTTTGTTACACTTGATATTATTATTTAAATATTTATATATATATCTACTTATATAAAATCTACTCAATTGGTAACTATAAAATAAATATATTAATCATACATAAACATGCCCTAGTGTATAATAATTTATTATATTCTTTAGTAAATATCTTAATAAATAATTAATATATATATGCAAAAAATCATGTACATAAAATTTATCTATAATTTAAAATAATTTATTGCATAATAAATATATATATTTTAATTATATAACTATAAAGTATATATAATTTATATATTTTTAGATATAATTATATCATTAATAGATTTTTTGAATGAAATTTAGGTAGAAAATAATTTGGCTCATTAAGAAATAATATTTATCATTAATATTTTTCATATTCACCATTGGTCTATTTAAAAAATGAATAAGAAAAAAAAATAAAAAAAAGTGATAATGAATTAAATAAAATTGATGTTCAAAATATATAGTATATAATGGGATAGCCAAGATGGTAAGTGTTTGAAACTTAAATTCAAAAGGTAAAAGGATCAAAACCCAGGAACTACAAATTTTTATTTTTTTTTACAAAAAGTGTTACATATAATTCGTATGTAACATTTAATAGGTGTTACATATAAAACGTTACACTTTTTTTTAAAGTGATACAAAAAGTAAAAAAAGTGTTACATTAGACTTTAGGTTACACGGGCAAGTGCAACGCCTTAAAAGTGTTACCTATTTATAATAGATAACACTTTATATGTATTAAGTAACATTTTTTTGATGTTACATAATGTCCATTATGTTGTAGTGTCGGATACATCTTGGTCACATAAACTACTTTTTAGACATTGAGAATCGGTCTTCTCCTCACTCTCTTCTTCTTACTCAATCCAAACATGCAAAAGAAATGATTCACAAGGCAAATATATCCAAATGTAAACCAGTTCCAACTCCTCTTTTCCTAGCATAAAACTTTTTATAATGATATCATTTTCATTGATCAACCATCTCTTTGTCATATATTATTATAGGGGCACTTCAATATCTCACTCTCACAAGACCTGATATTGCTTAATTAATATATAAACAAACTTTTTCAATTTCTTCAAAACTCAACACAAAATCATTGAATATATAGCTTGCAAAAGGGTACTATGTTATGTTCATGACACTCTTTCTCTTGGTCTAAAATTTTCTCCAGGTGTCGGATTTCAAGTTGCATGCTTTTGCGGATATATATGAATTATGCATCATGTATAAATGATTGTTGCAGCACTTCATCAAGCTTGACAATATCGTCTCTTGGTGTTATAGAAAATAAATTTTTGTGGCTCGTAGTAGTACGGAAACTGAATATATATACATGTTCATTTCCATATGCTATTGATCTTCTCGTATCCACTCTACCATCAAAGAGTTTGGTGTTCCCTTGGTTGCTCCTTCCTTATTTTGGTGCGACAATCAAGGAGCTATCATTTTATCTTTCAATCCATCATTTAATGCTAGAACCAACCACATAGAAGTGAATTGTTAGTAACGTCTGGGTGATTCTTAACTATGTATGGATAACATCTCTATGTAATATCATTGAATTTAACTCTTTGGATGTATCACTTATAGCCCAGGAATAAAGGTATTTCTTTTCTGATAAAAAAAAAAGAAATTGATGATCATTTGATTAGGGAAATAGTTCATAGCAAGGTGTTAGATGTTCGTTATATTTCTACAAAAGAACAATCAACTGATATTTTAACCGGATCGGATTCCCTCCTGTATAGAAGGGTCCAGGGAGGGGAACCGTCGAATTACACACACAGGTGTGTGCGTGTGTGTAATCCAACGGTTCCACTTGCACAGGACCCTACTATGCATGAGGGTAACTTAATTCTATTTTAACTAAGCCGCTTCCTTGCGAGATTTACTATTCTTTGAGACAAGATTGGTCTTTCCTTTTCAGGTGGTTGAGCTTCAATGGAAGTATGCTATGGACATGCATGCACACGTGAAGACTTGCTTTTCCTTTTGTATAATGTGCAGCTATGTACAACTCATTGTAACAGAACTAGATGTCTAGCTAATTAGCTTAGCAAAGTTGTTAGCTAAATTAGTTAGGTAGTTACAAAGTTTAAGCTTGTTATATATATATATATATATATATATATATATATATATATATATATGCATTACTTCATATTGAAAAATACATTCAATTTAACAGTGCACATATATATAGAAAAATAAAATTTTTGAGTAAATATATATGTATATTTATACGATTGCAAATTAATATTGAGTTGAATTCTTAATATTTTTTTCTTTGAAGGAAATTCAATGAGTAGCAATTTAATTAATATGAGTGATAGTTGCTTTCAACGGTAATTAAACTAGATACTTTTATAAAAAAAAATTAATATAAAATTTTAATTTAGTAGCATAATATGAAATTAATTTATTTATTTAATTTTTTTAACTTGAGTATTAAAGCGACTATTCCACTATAGATGGATGCATATGTTTTGGGGGAGAAGGAAAATGTTATTATTTATGATATTTTACATATGTAATTAAAATTAATTAAACTGGATGATGTATATGTGTACTAGTTACAAAAGGGCATCAGGGAAAATATACAAAAATGGGATATGAAGGGAAAAAAATTCGGTGTAATTCACAAATAGGTACTTAAAAATTAGTAACTACAGTTACACCAGGAATTGACGTGTAATTAAAAATCATAATTAAATTAATCATTACATGAAATAGTAGTTTATTTTCGCCTTATTGTTACCTTACTAAATGATTTCCATAAAAAGAAACCCTTAATTTAAGCGGTTTCCAACTTCGTAGAGATCTCCAAATTAACAAGAATGCGTCGTGGAGACCAATTTTCATAAGTGTGCAATATCGAATAACCCGATATTACAAGGCCTAAAATGCAAATAAGAACAAAACGACGACCGAACAAGTGTCGAATGATGACGCTATCCGCGAGATTAACCAATTACGACGCGCCGCGCCGCGCCACGTTAGTTATATAATTCAATTCATATAATCCTTGAATATGATCCATCCATCGTTCGGCGCCACCAGGTTCGCCACCCTTCCCAAACTCCGATTGCTTCAACTTCCACGCTACCCTACTTTTCAAAAAAGAGGTAAATATTTGTGTTTTTTTTTTTTTTATTGTCTCTCAATTTTTAATTAGGTAAGGATCGAATTGATCGTGTTGAGTTTTTCATGTTTGGTTTCGCTTTTGATCTTCGGAGTGATTCGAACTCTTCAATCAAAGTTGTTTTCCCCTTCATCTTTGCCTTGCGTAGTAGAATAAGTCGGATACATTTTTTATCATTTAATTTATGCGATAAAATTCACCACTAGTTTGTCTGAGTTTTGAAATCTATTTTCATGGCGGCAATATGATCGCGAGGCTTTTTGATATTGTTTTCCTATTTTTCCACCACACAAACTACGACGATCATATTAATTTTTTTGTACAGTGAGCATGTAATTTTTAGTGTTCTCTGTTTATGGAATTGCTATGTCAATTGTGAGTTGTAACAGGTCAAATTTCGTAACAAGTTCAAGGACAATGAGCCGTTTGAGCCAAACTCTATATGTAGGTAATCTTCCTGGGGATATTTGCGAGAGTGAAGTTAAAGATCTATTTTACAAGGTTTGTTATTTATGTTTTAGGAATTTGCATCAATTTTTTGGCTCTGTTGTAATTCAAACTCGAGAAGCACGTAATAAAATATGTTTAAGTGTTCAAATATTTGGTTCGCGTGTATTGGTTGGACGTCAAACCATTATCTATGATCGTTATTTCGTTGAATGATGTTGCTGATGTATAAGAACAAAATGTTATGAATTGCACCATCATTGGCTGATTTACTGTATGATTGCATTACTAAGTGATCTTCAGAATACTCATTTCCTGTTTGATGGTTTTTTTCATGTAAGTATGGGCCTATTGTTGATACCGAATTGAAATTTCCTCCAAGACAACCTGCGTATGCATTTGTTGAGGTATGCAATTTTTATTTTTTTTTGTAGCAGCAAACCTTTTACTTGATAGATATAAAGTTGCCCTGATGTCTATCCATGCTATACTAACATAGTTGGTTTTGATACTTTTTACTCATTTAATTATCTTACAGTTTGAGGATTATCGTGATGCTGATGATGCCATTCATGGCCGAGATGGGTATAATCTTGATGGTCATCGATTAAGGGTGAGTTTTTGTACTATTTTCGTTCAATTATTATAATTAAGTATTTAAGTTATTTGGGTGTATTGACATAGCCTATATTGACTGTTTCTTAATGTAGGTTGAACCCGCACGTGAAGGGAGAGGACCCTATAGTGAAAGTGGTCGTCGTGGAGGTTCAAGGGGATCTTACAAGGGTAACAACTGCTTATGTGAATTTTTTTTTCATTTAACAAAAAGTAACGGGTAACAAACACATTTAGAACTTAGAACTGCTTCTGTGAATCTTATGTTCTTTCCAATCAATAATGGGTAATAAACACATTTAAGTACTTTTAAGTGAGATCTAGAGGAATTACAATTTAATCTGCCAGCTGAATTTAGGTATACTGCCTGAAACGGCTTCCCAATTTTTTCTGTAGTTGCTTATTATTATTTTATATTAAATGTGTTCTGTTACCTTTTGGATAAAGGAATTATTGAAGTTCTTTTGTCATGGATTTCTCCAATTCAGCCCTTAATTTATTTAAAAAATGGTCCTAATGATGAAAATACTGGAGATTCCTTTAATTTGCATGCCAAGTGTCAGTTTCTTACAATTGCTTATTTTTATTTAAATGAACATTAGACATGAGAAGAACAAATAATGATCTTTGGTTTAAATTCTTCCAAAGAAGAACTTGATAGTGGAACCTCTGGTTCTTTTAGATGGTCAATAGCGTAAGCTGGATTAGGAATACTGTAACTGTTAATTTATTATTTTTGTATTTATTCACAATATCCTACAAGTTTTGGTATCTTGTTGATTGAGGCAGTCAAAATAGAAAAGTGCATTCAATGCCCCCCAATATAAAACACCATCTGGAAAATATTATGTGCATAATTCTCCTGCAATAAAAACATGATAAATAGAATAACAAAGGTCATAATAACTTTGGTCATCAGGTGCGTTCAGAGTCATAAACAAGGCAGAATTTTGATTGCCTTCTTTTGAGAAGGAAGAACTGGTTAATAACTGCCCTGATTCTTCTTATTTATTTAACTTTTTTTTAATTGGTTTTGTGGCTTGGACGTATAATTTGGGGTGAGGTCTTTATTAGTTCTAAAATGGGTGTGTAAGCTTGTTAAAATAATTATGGGCTAAGCCAAAAACAACTAAGACCTAGTTCGGTTCTGATTTCATAAAAGCTGACAAAGCCACCGCGTCACACTTGGGAAAGTGCGGAGGGTAAATTTCAAAGCGGAGAATGGCTTCTTCGCATTGCTTTTAAGCGCTCACACAATCACTTTATCAACCATATTGATTATGTTGTTGTACCTTTCTTACCCTTTTGTGGATGATAGGCCGCTCAAGCAGCATCATTTATGTGGGTAATCTTCCTGGGGATGTTCGTGCAAGAGAGGTTGAAGATTTTTTTTACAAGGTCTGCAACCTTGTTTAAAATATTATCTCGTCAATTTCTGATATAGATTATCCAGAAAATTTAAATTGCAGTTTTGGTTCACTAGTGACTGTATTATAAGCACATGTTGCCTTTCTTTTTGCTTGTTACCTGGGTCATGCTGCAGCCATTTTCACAATATTTGATCGTACAGTAATATCTCCACATATTGAAAAAAAAAATGAAATTTAAAAAAATATCACAAGTGAACGAAATTTGTTCCCAGAATCACTTAATTGGAAAAACATGCATTTTTTTCTGCTCTTTGAGTGGTTGTATATGGTTATAATTTGCTTGTCCTATTAGAGTATATACATAATTCACATTTTTTTTCATTTCTTAACCATTACGAAATGTTGATTTTGTTCTTTTGAAACTGTAAGAAGTTTTATATTTTTTTTCTGTATATGCATTATTGGTATACCATATTTTATTAAGGTTAAGTTGTATTTTATAATGATCGATTATTTGGAATATGTTGCTGACTATAGGATGAGAACCTCATGGATTTCTACATCATTGGTCTGACATTTGTGTCATTTTTCTAACTACTTCCATATTATTTGCTCTTGTTTGTTCTCTAATGGCAGTATGGGCCTATTGTTGAAGTCGACTTGAAAACCCCTCCAAGACCACCTGTTTATGCTTTCGTTGAGGTGAGAAACCTTGTGAAACTTGAAACAGTGCTATTATTTGATTGATATCTTGGAGTGAAAGTAAATATCACTATAGATTCATCCATGCAATACTGAAGTTATGCTGTTCTATTTTAGTTTGAAGATCCTCGTGATGCTGCTGATGCCATCCGTGGCCGGGATGGATACAATTTTGATGGCCATCGATTGCGGGTTAGTTGTGTACCATACAATTTTTTTTTCTCAAAATGTATTTTGTTATCTTCGCATGTTGTTTTCATTCTTGTCTTTATTTAGGTTGAACTTGCACATGGAGGGAGAGGCTCATCATCATATGATTCATACAGAAGTTACAGCAGTGGAAGCAATCATGGTGGACTTTCAAGGCATTCTGACTACAGGGGTCCGTTTTCGGAGTCTTATACTTGATCTTGTTCCCATTTTTTTAGTATATTCCATGAACTTAAACCTCTTGATGACATTTTGATTTTTGCAGTCTTGGTGACTGGACTGCCTTTTTCTGCTTCATGGCAAGACTTGAAGGTAATAAATGGAGAAAGAGTGATATTCTTTTTCTTCCATCCTCTCTTTACTACTGTAAGCTTTCTGGCTGTTTTGTTAATAATAATTAAATGGTGCTGGTTCAGGATCACATGCGTCGGGCTGGGGATGTCTGCTTTTCTGAAGTTTACCGTGACCGTGATGGTAAGCAGATTATCTACTAGAAACTCTGTTCTTATATTATTGAGGCCAATAACTTTTGGTTAGAGCTGGCATGAACTGCGAACAAAATCATACTGAAGTTCTAATGTTCAAGTTTCTGTGTCATTCACTATGACTTAAGGGGCGGCAAGTTGGCCAGTGGCCGAGTTGCAGGCTGCCTCGTGAGTAATAAGGACTTACTCCATCGTTGATTGCTTAAATATACCATACCTGTCTAGTTATCTGTTACAGATGCAATCGACCCAACACCATCCCTGCTGCTTTTGTTTTTGCTCCTTTTTTGGAGGAGTGGAGGGTTGAATCTCGTGTTATTATGGTAAAATGTGATACATTATTAGGCATTTTATGAAATCTGAAACTTTTATTTTTTGACTTGCCTGCCCCATTTTTCTGTGTACAGTCTTCTTTGACTTCTGTCCGAGGATAAGCTCTGAAGTTGGATTAATTTTCAGAATTGAACTTGCTAGATGACAAATTTATACGAGTTTGTAAATGAAGTAGAAGGATGCAATAATTGTGATTTTCGCAAGAATGTATAGCACTTCCACTGTTGCCTCTCTATTCAAGCAGAGTATTTCCATCTAATTCTAGGTTGCGTTTGGATAGAGATTTGAAAATGTATGGATTTAAGATTCCATGGATTTCAAATGACATGGTTCTGCTAAGTAATTGAAATTCCCCCAATTTGAACTAGGATTGAAGTTTAGTATTTGAAAGCCTTAAATTTGAAAATCTTACCCAAATAAGTGGAGTGAATTTAGGTTGTGGATTTAAAATCCATAGGCTCAAATTCTCCATCCAAACACAACCTTATATTGCGCCTTCTTGAACGCTGACTGGGATAGATCACAGAATTCTTATTTTCCCACGTGACGTTTGCGTTCTATATTCAGTATCCTTGGAGTTCAATGGCTCACAATTTTTCATTGTGATTATTTTCCTTTACAAATATTATGCTCTTGTACTGATGTTCAGTTTTTTGCAGTATAGCTTCTGCTAGTATGTATACTCTTGGATATTAAATGGTGTTTCTAATGCTGTTTGTTTGAATATTTTTCAATTACAGGCATGCGGGGAGTTGTTGACTATTCAAATTATGATGACATGAAATATGCAGTAAGCAGAATACTTCTTTTGCCGATTAGCTATTTGCTATCATCTTAAAACCTTTTCTCTATTTAGAGGGGGTGTTCTTACTTCTTCTTTTCTTGGTGATTGGAGTGGGTGGGGGGGAGGGGTGGGGGTTGAGGATAAACCATGTGTTATTGTATCTGTTTGCAAGTTTTATTCTTTGTTCTGTTTTTAATTTTCTACATGTAGGTACGGAAGCTTGATGATTCTCTCTTCAGCAACCAATCTTCTCGGGCATACATTAGGGTATGATTTGATGGAATATGATTTGGATTCTATGCCATCAGAATTCGAAGTTACTGAGGCATCTGTTATCTCTAGGTGGAGGAGTATGATAGTAGACGTAGCTTTTCCAGGAGCCCTAGTAGGAGTTTTTACTCGAGAAGTAGAAGTCCCAGTCACAGTTCTGGATACAGTGACAGTAGGTAGAGTATATCATATAAGTGTAATTTCATATTTCATATGGTGAACAGATTGCTGAATGATACAGGTTTTCTCCTATAGCTTAACATTTTTGTCTTGTTTCATCTAGGTCACTGTCAAGATCCAAGTTCCCTCCTTGCTCAGCATCAAGGTATTGTTTTCTACCCTCCTATTTCAAGGTGTTCTTTTCCCCCCTCCTATCTGTAGGTGTTCTTTTCCCCTCTCCTACGTCAAGGTGTTCTTCCCCCTACTCTTTAGTGTGATTTTGCTTGTATTATACTGTGCAGAATTATCTACTTCCAATGCATGCATTTATGTTATGTTTATATACTTTGTTATCTTATTTCCATATTTTGCTCTTCTAAAGCATCTAATTGATGCTGAACGAATATTATTGCTTTTTATCTGTGTATCTTATTTCTGGAATTTTGTTCTTTCAAAGCATGCTATTCTCAGCCTTGCCCCATTCTGCTTCCGAACTGGGTGGTGCGGTAGAGCCAGAGTGGGCTCAGCTGCCGGCCTATGTTTTTGGGTGCACGCATATAGGCATGATATTATGCTTGAATATAAAGCTTTATGTCTGCTATATATAGGTTCCAGTTCGAGTTAATACCCCATTTGAACATTTTCATTCTTTGTTTTCACCACAGATCTAGATTTATACTTCTATGGGTAGTTTGTGAAGTATGTATGCCAATATTGTTTGAAGATTCTATCATCTGCACCATCTGTATTCTGTACCTCTTCTTTTTGCCCTTTAGTTACACTGGAATTCTAGAATCAATTAAATGTACTTGCTTTGTCCCAAATTTTGATTTATCCTATCCTTTGCTTGTTTCCTCATCATTATATGAGATTCTTTGCTTCACCCCTAAAGCTTCAGCTTCATTTTGTTACACTTAGAGGAATTTGAAGTCATGACTATCATGTTCTGATGATGTGTATCGTTCTTTTAATTCCTTGTGTCTTTGAAATACTTCTGTTTGTACTCCAGTAGTTTTACATGGAAGAAAGATGGGACAGTTAAAGGGACTTGTTAGCTCTAAGAATTGATAAAACCATTATGAAGATTTCCCCTTTTTTCCCCCTATAGATTTGGACTTGCATCTGAATCTGGGGATTGCATTTTAGGAACATGATATGCAGTGCTCAGGTTCATGCGACCCAGATTGTTGTGGCGGTGAGCACGTGTGGCATACCTAGATGGTATATTTCATTCTAGTATGATATGTATGTCCACAGACATTAATAACCGTTCAAAGAAAAATTTATGGATATGATTAAAGCCAGCTTTCCTTTTCTAACTCATAATTGCTTCACAATTCTTACACGGGGATGCCAATTTTTCCAATAATCAGTTCTATCTGCTATTGGATACCTTTTTGCTTGCTTATTGTGTTACGCTGCTGCTACTGGCAAGTATTGTCAGCTAGAGAAAATTCAATTAGTGTATAGGTGGTATGAGAACATGATGCACTCTATTTGCTACATTGTTGCTGTATGCATAGTAGTCTCACACTTGCAGTTGGAATAGAAACTCCACCTGATATTTCCAAGTTGATATAATTGGTCAGTTTGTGCAAATTTGTGCAGATATCGATCTAGATCCCGAACTCCAGCAGCATCTGTAAGTGCAACACAGCCTCTTTTTCTTTTTTCCGCTATAATATTAATGAAAATATGCCATACAAATTTCATTCATGTGCTCTATATCTTGTCAAATCAACACTCATAACCGCATCTGTTATGTTTCATAATTCCTCAAGCGATTATCTTTTTGGGTTTTAAAAATTTCGGATTTAGACTTTGAAATCTGTAACTTGTTCTACCCTGGGTTTTAGAAATAGATTTTTAAAATTCTAACTCTACCTCCTATTACTAACCTAAAAAAAACTTATCAATTAACTATTTTTTTATTTTTTACTCCACATAAAGTTAAAACCCATCCTACTTAAAACTTAAAAAGAAAAGATTTTAAAACTACTAGTTTAAAAAATCACTTAAAATCCAAAAAGAAACCCTAAACGATGTATGATTTGCTGTTCGTTGTTCTAATTATGTCGTGGGTTTGACAGATAAGATCCGAGTGAAGGAAATTCCAGATTGAAGCCACTGTGTATGATCGAGGTATATTTTTGTGGCGGTGGTTAAAATATATATCATCTTTTTTTGAGTGTGGGAATATCATAGTATCTGCTTTACAGAAGACAATAATTATGTAACATTCAGGCGTGTGATATCACAAGGTACTAAATCCATAAACACTGATTGTTATAAACTTTATGTCCCTAATATTATTTTACTTATTAGTATTACACACATCTTCTGAATAGGGATGCTGGTCTTGTTCGTTTAGCGTTTATTCTGCGGATAATGTTGTCTCTAGTTCTATAGTTCTGTTTTCAAGTATGTGTGCGTTTGTGAGTCAGTCTGACAGAGCTAAACTGGTTGTGATGTTTGAATTTTTGTCTATATACAGCTATTTCTTACTACCTCTGTCCCAGGAAAGTTTGCGGTACTTTCCTGGGCACTGGTTTTAAGAAAAAGTGTAATGAGTAGAATGTGTATGGTGGAGATTGTGAGGTAAAGATTTTAAAGGTGGGAATTTAAAGGAATATTTTCATTTTGGGAGTATGCAAACTTTTGTGGGACAAACTAAAAAGGAAATATGCAAACTTTCATGGGACGGAGGTAGTACTATTTTTGCATGCAATTGACAGGTTCTTCAAGTCATTATAGCTAAGAGCTAGGGGCGGGAAATCCCCAAAGGAGACAGGGACGGTTTTTTCCCCTGTACGCAGGCTGGGGAGCTGGGATTCCCGCTCTGTTTCCGAGGACCTTGCATATTGTTATATGCATGTAGTGTGTGTATATATATATACTTTGAATTTGTATTTTGAATTTAAATTATGCATTAAATAATGGTAATTATTAAAAATAATAAAATTCGTGGAGTATGGGGAGTCTTTGTGGTGTAGGGTTCTCCTGTGGTACAGGAATGGAGATAATTCTTTTCCGTAAAGTTTCTGGGAACAGGAGTTTGCCTCTCATTTCCACTCCGTCTAGTAGCATATAATTTGAGTATTTTTTGTCATTTTATTATATACATCCTCTATTCCTTAAATTTATTCTCATTTGGGTGGGTAAGAGTTTTAAAGAAAAAAAAAAGAGATGGAAGTAGTTAAAGTAAGAACATTGTGGAGTTCACTAGAAAATAAAGTAATTATTTGTGAGTGTGTGGTAATAAAATAATATATTCTAAAAGATGAGTGAGAATAAACTTTGGGAACTAATGAAAATGAAAAGTGAAAATAAATTTGAGAGATGGAAGGAGTATAGCAGATGTTCTGTATTAAATTCTCATTAAAATGATTTATGTTCATAAGAAATAGTATTTCATGGATTTTATAAAAATAAATATTGTGTTTAAAAAGTAAGACTGTTTAATAAAATAAAATTATTTAAAAAATATTGTAAGTGTTTTTTATATATGTTAAAAAATAACAATAGCAACATAGTTTACAGAAAATATTAAGTAGGAGTGCACCAAGCGAGGCCAATTATTACTGCTTGGGTAGCGATTCTTGTGTTTGATAAAGTAAAATATCTAAGGTAAAGGGTTGTGTTTTCATGCATGCGTGAGAGAAATAAGGTGTGATGTGTCAGGCTTAGTATGAGAGAAAAAATAGAGGGGCAGACTTGGTTTTTAAATTGTAAAACCTGTAACTACCCTTTTTAGTATTGGTTCACTAATAGGCCTATTTTTGGGTACTTTCCCTGCGTAAATCATCAGGTCTGGTCTGGAAAATTGCATCAGAAGCAATAAAATTCCTAATAATGCAAGGCTCACTTTTCACACAACATGCAATCATATTATTAGTTTGAGTGATTTATGTCCCAAAGTTGATGTGTGTGAAAAAACAGCACACCCTGAAAACCAGAATTGTAGTTCGCAATAAACGCACACCCCCTGGAAACCAAAACCAGAATTGTAGTCCGCAATAAACACACTAGACCAAAGTCCACCACCTATTTTGGTGGCTCATAAAAAGCAGGCCATTTTTCAACGCCACCCAAATAGTTTTCAGCTCTGCCTCCATAAACATGTTTCCAGGGTTTTCCAGTCATACATTTAAACAACATATCTATGACCGATTTTGCGATCCATGCCTCTGATGGAAGCTGCTCCCTCTAGCAGGAGCTGCTGGTGGTGGCTGGTGGAACGGCCCCCAGATAGAATCCCTATCAACCTGGCTCAAGGGAAATGAAGGCTGGAGGTCACGCTCCCACACACGAAAAACATCACGATGGGGACTTTCGACTTCATGGAAGGTTCTTCCGGATGAATTTGAGAACACGTAAAAACCACTGGATTGATCCGATGATGAGGCCATTGGAGCAACTGGGGCTAAACCCCTATGAGTATTGGACCTTCGCCCAGCAGATATTAGCGGGGAAAGTGCTGCCGGCATTCCAATAGCCGTTGATTGCTGGAAGTACGCCTGAAGAGAAGGACGTTCACGGGACCGCAGAACAGTTCCTAGGTAAGGTGGAACCACTGATGAGGCAACAGAGCTGGGAACTCTACCGGCGGAACTGTAAAAATGAAGACAACGTTATGTGATTGCCAGACCATGCTTAGTTAACAACACACACACTTATAAGACCAAGAACAGCATTTGACAATAGTTCAAATTCCAACCCATTCCAAATGACATAGTCACTACTTCAGTAACTAAAGAGCAACTGATCTTCAGCAGTTCCTTGAAGTTAATAGTTGTTTATTTGTTCATACTTTAGTTACTCCTAGGATAATATTATATTCCAATTAGTTGTAATAGTGAAATAAATAGATAGAATTACGAAGGAAAATTGCTAAAAAGAAAAATAAAGCATCCATGCGCACTCAACCTACCCAAGTGGAAAGCAGTTCTGTTTAAAAAGCTTGGCTCAAAAGAGAGGACAAGTCAGCAGAGAATACTGATTAGGCTAATATATATAACACACCCTCAGTCCCAAAAAATCTTGCTACACTTACTTTTCCGATCTGTCCCAAAAGGCTTTCACATTCCTAAAATGGAAAACCCTCCATGTCACCCTCGCAATATCCATTTACACCAATATCATTACTTTGGGCCTACAAATATAGACTATCAACCAATTTCTTATTTTAAACGTAAAAGTTTAGATAATTACCCTTCAAAACCCCAATCATTACTCATTTTCTTAATTTTTCATTTTATCTTTGCCCGCCCCTACTTAATGTATCTCCCTTTTTTTCAAATTGATATCTATATCAAGGTACTACTAGTTGTTTCGTATACAGAAGGGTGGAAACAAACCAAAAACTTATTTTAATGTTAAAATTAACAACAGACCTATCATTGTGGGACATAGGAAGTAGGTTAATTGGGCAAATGGTAAGTTGGAAATTGGAATCATTAGAAACGAAAGATACTAGCATACTATGTGAACCATTCATTGACCCCGTTTGGAAAGGTTCTCCTAAGTTCAGAAAAATCTTAAAGGCTGTCTTGGTGAGCTTAAAAGTTACAATCAACAGTCTAAAATTGATATCAATATGACCACCTTTAATAGTAAAGCTACATACTGACCTGTGACCAAGAAGGAATGGGTGCATTCCAGTTCTCAAGATATCAGAGCTGTTCCTGGATGTTCTCTGAGTCACAGGTTGGTCTGCACCACCAACGCGGTTACTCAGAGCAAAAGGAGGAGAGTGGTCCCAATTGTGATAATGCACATCCATGGATGGGAAAGCATAGGAGGTGGGGACCTCATTTGGAACTGATGGGCCATTCCAGTTGTTATAATTAGATCCATCAGATACACTTCCTCTTGCAGTTGAAGAAGATGGATGAATTGGACCAAAATAAGCAATATACGGGCAAGGATGAGATGTGGGTGATACGGTCGTTCGTTCAGCAAAGACAGATTGATGTCCAAAAAGATCATGATCTGTGAAAAAGCAAATGCTCCAATTATTATAGATGCCTGGTTAAACTTTAGCAGTTAGGTACAGGAAATTAAAACTTACATGCACTAGATGAAAACTCTCCATCACTGCAAAAGGCAAAATATTATTAGCTCAATAGGCAGTCCAAAGTTCAGTAAGAGTAGAAAAAATAAACACAACTCAAATAATTAGGAAAATCATATGTTATAAAAAGCAGGTGCAAACGATTGATGCACAACAGCACACAGCAACATTGCAAGTCATATTCATAAAAATCTTTGCATGCCATTTCTTAATAACTTAAATCTTGCTTCTGCCAGGCCACACCCAAGGCAAGAATTCTACAGAAACAGTGAGTACAAAAATGAACTGTAGTTAGCATTTGGGCATCTCCATGAATACATATTGCTACAGGAGGTAAAGCTAGTCAAACAGAATCGTTAATTAGGAATTAGAAAAAAATAATGAAAAGATGGCAAATGATATAATACCATTCTACAGTTTTCAAGTACTCTCTTGGATATAATACCACTCTAGGGTTTAGCATGGCAGCAGCTCAAAGAGAAGGTAGGGAGTTGGGGTTTTTTTTTTTTTTAAAAGAGGGCAAGAATTCAGGATCAAAACCTATTCCTTTAGTACCATGTAAAATAGATAGTAAAACAGAGAATTCGCGTGGTGTGTATATTATTGAAGTAGAAGCCTCCCTCATTTAAAGTGAGAGAGACATTGGTTTACGATCTAAAACAGGGAAAGAATAAATAATGATATACATACTAAACTTAGAACAACTAAACTAATTTTTATTTTTTTTCAAGAGAGGAAAAGAAATATTCAGGACCAAAATCTATTTCTCTGGCACCATGTAAAATAGATAGTAAAACAGAGAAATCGTGTGGTGTGTATATTATTGAAGTAGAAGCCTCACTAATTTATAGAAAGAGAGACCTCGGTTTACAATCTAAAACAAGGAAAGAATAAATAATGATGTACATACTAAACTAAGAACAACTAAACTAGGAAACAAAATAAATGACAGAATCACGACATAATCTTCAACAATATGCATGTGAGAATGATTCAAACAGGTGTCACCTATATCAAAATGTTTACATTAAGAAGAAACGAGAATAATCTATAAACCTACAGCATTTGAGTTTTGAACATAGTAAGAAATGTACACAGGTAAATTATGAAACATACTCAAAGGAAGTTGGGAACCTTGCTAATCCATTGAATGGGCACCAATGAACTCCAAATGACTGCAGATTCAATTTGGAATAAGTAAGCAAAAACTTAATCACCATTAGTAGGTTATGTACACATGCGATCAGCTGTATGGATAAAGAATACTGAATCAAAAATGTATAGTGAATTTGTAAACGTAACACTTTTAAGTATGTCGTATGATGGTGAAAAAGTAGTACATAGTCTGATATGTTCGAGACACTTGAGGGGAAATAGTGGTTAGCTAATTTAATCACTACTATATCCGAAAAGTTAATTTCAGCAAGACCTTTCTGGAACATATGTTTTAAATCATTTTACTGTTCTCGTTGCAGAAGTTATAAAATTGACACTGGAAACCTAAAAGGCATTAATTTCAGCATTAAAAAATTCTAATACATCTCTCCAATTCCTTATAGGTAAAATCAGAGAAAATTGATACATGGAAATTAAACACAAATCACTGGATTCATCTGACAGTTACATATCCATACCATGTAGGGATACAATGTGTGTCAAGATAAACATAAGTTCAAGTTAATATATTAAGCAGCAGAAAAACAGAAGAACCATATTGTACTGCAACCAGGTTTTCTCTCTTTAAATACAGCGATTTAATTCACGAGAAGTCAAACGTGCTCCAAGTATGAGTGATAATAAACGGTTACTATGAAAGTGGATATACTAATCAGGAGAAAAAAGGATAATATGTGAAATAAACTAAAAAAAGACCCAAACAGGACATATATGCCAATGGAATGAATCGCAGCTAATATTAATATAAGGATTTAACTGCTACTATAAGTGTTTCTCTAAAATGAGCGCTGAGAGCAAAGTGAAGGATTGCATATAAGGCTGTCGAGAGTGAAGGGGCATAGAAATGATAAAACAAGATAGCATAAATGATAAGATTCTCGACATTTACCATTCCAGAGTAAGTTAAATCATATAGATCCTCATCATAGACCCAATCATCCACGTTGAACTCAGGAAGTGGGCGACTACCATGTGCATAAAGCCATTGCCCTTTTTCAATTTTCCTGCAGTTGGGGCACTGCATAGCTCCCTTCACATTAAAAGCTGAACCTATACAATCTGTAAGTACCATGCAAATACAAAAAATAATGAATAACTTATAAACTTGAAGTCCACATGCTAGAGAAACATTTTCCACAATGCAGCAAAACATACAAAAAAGCAAAGTTATGCATATTATAATGTCCAGAAAAGATGGAGAAATAATACGTGTCACAGCATGCAGACGTTATTTGAGCTCTTGGAATTTGACAGAGAGATGACCAAATTCTTAAAATGTGCTATAACTTGAATGCTTGATTATTCTAGTTCAAAAAATAATGAATTGTTTTTAGAAAGTTTTCTATAAAAATGTAGAATGTCCTAACAGCGTCAACCGCAAATGCTATCACGATCTTACAGTGCATGACCCAAAACATTAGGAAAATAATATTAGATTCAATGCAAGAGATCCAGCTTATTCTGATGATTTACTTTTGTTACTAGCCTACCTTCCAGGCAGTGGCAGATTCAGGATCTAAACTTTAGGGGAGCGAGAGTATAATAAACATGTCGTTTAAGTCTACCTAATAAGTATCAACACTTACATATTGATGTAATTATACACATATAAATCTAAATAAGAGGAATAAGAACACATATTAATATAACAATACATATGTACAAGCACATATACATAGGTCTAAAAACTCTGGGGGGGCAGCAGCCCCCCACCCCCCAGATCCACCACTGTTTCCAGGCCTAAGCCAAGATACATGAAACGAGAAAACTATAACCAAACACAGTTTTCTAATGCAGGTAACAAAAGCGCCTAAGTGCAAGATGCACGACGTGCAAGCCTTAGCACCTCAGACCTTAGCAGAAAGTGACTTTAATATCATGTGCCATGGACAAAAAATGTGCACCTCAATGAAATTCATCGTCGGGTTTCATTCTTACAGTTAGAATTTAGGTTGGGCTATTAAATACAAATTGGGCCACCAGAAGAACACTCGGCCTCTAAAAAATACCAGCCTTGTTAGGTAAATAAAAATTAACAAGGCCCAAAGTTTTATACAAATTTTGAGAAGTAAAAGAAAAAAGTTGATGAGTAGTCATCTAAGTGGAAAATGTTTTAAGAAGTATAATCTAGTTAGTAGACGAATAAGTCTTTACTGTTATAGTTCACTAGAACATGTTTTGTTTTAGTTCATCCTACAGATATAGACATGTGATAACACTATGTTTATCTGTCATTTATAGATGCATCTTATCTCAGATTTTAAAAATATTGATACCTAAATTATGATTTTATGCATGCACAACGTAATTTATTCTGTTCTTCAAAAGCTTTATCATATGATTTTTTTTTTTTAAATTGAGCCTCACTTTCGAAAAAACAGGTGCTTATGCCCTGCCCATAGGCTGCTCCAAGAACCCTATGTGCCTTTGATCAAGCCGCGTCAAAAAGCTGGTAATAATTTATTGTAATAACAATCTTCAAGTAATAGTTAGAATTATAGCAACAAATCAAAGTGGCGCTACCGGTCATGCTAGCAAAACTATAAAAGGTCATTTCAAAATTCAACTAACTTATTTGTCATGAAGAAGATTCCCAAAATCGAAAAACTAAAATTAACTCCTATATAGACCAGATTTTTTGTTTAGCATTAATATTTTTGAAACCTGATTCTAATTACTTCACTATCGATTATAAGAAGATATTGTAGAGTTAGAACACTCTAATTCACAGAACCTGCATACTTTTTCGTGACAAAGGATCACTCAGAATAGATCTATCAATATATTAAATCTCTCACATTCATGTACACTGCACACAACATGAAACACATTCAATGAAACACATAAATTGTTCATGTGCCCATGCCCTGATATGAAAAAAGTATAAACACATGCACATGTTCCACAAACACAAATTATGGTCAAATTATTTTATATTATTCGTCAAATTATCAAAAGCATGTGACGCAGAAAAACAACAGCAAAGGATGAAACTTCTTTAAGTTGTGGAGTGATACAAGGATTCTTTACCCAAAGAACACACAAGATGTTATTTTCATAATTTGGACCTGAAAAAGGGAAATTTTGGGAACATAAGACTACCTAGACAAGAAAGTTTCAACCTTCCAATTTCATTTTCAACAAGACATGTAAAATCATTGCATTTAAATTTCTTAGCCTGCTTCCCAGTCAAAAACCTCATCCATCTAGCAATTCCAGAATACTTCAAGGTTATTCAATCAACCAAAATATACAAATAGGCTTTCTCACTCGGCCCCTGAAACCGATTGCAATGTAAGTGTACATTTTGATTTTAGATCTAAAATAATTCACAACTACATTACCCTGGCATATTCAAGAACTCTTTTCTAGCACCAGGCGATTTAGTGGGAGCCCTATCAAGTTACCTAAACAGGATTCACTCTTCAATTAGCAGGACACTCGATGACACTTAAGCATTTAAATACATATTATCTACATAGTTCTACTCCCCAGCTGATTAATGAATGTAGTTACACACAATATTGAACTCCTGTGGCAACAATATTATGAATTTTCCCAAGCTAGGAATCTACATTTTTAAGTATACATTTGAACTAATCAAGATTCCGACCAAAACTTATTCCATTCCAAAACCGTAATCAGGAAAATTAGAAAATGACAGCTGTCCACAAGCTTAAATTGATGAATTCTAACATGTGAGTGCAGATAAGATCAGTTAGATCACGAATGGTGCCAAATGAATAGCAAGTTTATCAGTAACCTAGGTGGAATTGATGGCCACATTGAAGCTTTGCCCAGGATCTCTGCCCATCGTCGGAGACCACCTCCAAGCATATGGAGCATGATACCAACACCGCCGCGGCAGCAGCCAATTCGCATCCTCCTCCATCACCACCGTCGTCTATAAGATCAGCTCCTCCGAACCCCATAACTTAAAACGAAACAGGGAATTTCCGAAAACCCTAAGTGACCACAATCGAAATAAAAATTGGTCCGCACAGAGGTGTAGAAAATTGAGTTGAATTCAATGAATTTATAAGGAATTCGGATAGAGTTAAAGAAGTATGGATATGAACAAATGAAGGAAAAAGGCGTCAACGTTCTTTTCCTTTCTCTGCATTTTCCTTGTTAATTTTTTCTCTCTCAACAGACTTGAATGAAATTTTCCTCTTCAAGGCATGCTGTTTGTTTCTTTTTTCCCTTTTTTTCTTGCGGACTTTAATAATATTTTCCTGTCTTAAAAGCACACGATTTTTCGTGAAGTTGTTAACCGATGTCCAAAGCAAGGGATAAGAATGGATATGCATGTCATTAATTGTTTTTTCTTATGGCCGCGTTTGGTTTGGTTGGCAATTTTGGGGCTGGATTTTTTTTTTTTTTGTAATTCATCACGTGACAAATGTAAATTATATTCTCTCCTCAACATAAATAATTATTTGCACACTTTTCTTTTTATTTATTCTATAATTATTTTCACATTTTACAGATAAAAATTATTATTTTAATTTTATCTTCATAATATTCGCATATTTACACAAAATATAATTATTTTTACTTTTAATTCAACTAATTTTATTATTTTAATAATATAATCTTATATGTAATTTTATTCTTTTTTAAAAATTGTGCACTTGTTAAGGTGAAAATGTCTTTATGACGGAAAGATTAATGAGTATTTCATTAATTTATGAAATAAATTTATATAAAACATGTCACTTATTAATAAGAAGTTATCACTTATAAAATATGATAATGTTTTAATAAAAAGTGATAAAATTTTAATATAAAGTTATTCACTTCTAACAAAATAGTAATGAGTATTTCATTAATTTATGAAAAAAAAATTATATGAGAGTCTCATAAATATGAGACTTGTCACTTATTAATAAAAAATTACTCCCTCCGTCCCAAAAGACATTGCATACTTTATATTTTGATTTGTCCCACAAAAAGTTTGCATGCCTAAAAGTGGAAATCATTTATTAAACTCTACTCTCACAACACACATATAATATTCATAAAAATGTACTTATTATACTTTTTTCTTAAACTGCGTGCCCAAAAGACACTGCAATGTCTTCTGGAACGGATGGAGTATCACTTTTAAAAAAGTGATAAGTTTTAATAAAAAGGGATAAAATTTTGATATAAAGTTATTCACTTTTAACAAAAAAGAAATGGGTATTTTATTAATTTATGAAAAAAAATTATATCAGAGTCTCATAATATGAGACATATCCCTTATTAATAAGAAATTACCACTTTTAAAAAATGATAAATTTTAAAAAAAGGGATAAAATTTTTATTTGAATAAAAAAGAAATGAGCATTTCATTAATTTATGAAAAAAATTATTGCGACTATCTCATAACATTAGACCTGTCACTTATTAATAAGATTTTATCATTTAAACGTGATAAAAGTTTAATATAAAGTTATTCACTTTGAACAAAAGAGTCTTGTGCACCGTGTAACTCAAGTGTATTTTAAAAAAATTACATAAAATACTATTCAAAGTCGCACATGTTATTAATGAAATGTGTATTTTTAAATATTCACTTTTTCAATAATAACACGTGTAATTTTTTAATAATAAATGGTGAAACTTTTTAAAAATTCACTTAAATTGTACGGTGCACCTGATGCATACAAAATTAAGACTTAAAAAAATATTATCACTTTTTAAAAGTGATAATTTTTTATTAATTAGTGCAGATCTCATGACTTGAGATGATCTCACACAAAACTTACACATAATTTATTTATTCATGAACCTTGCTTTTATTTTTATTGGATGGCAACGGGATAGGTATGTGATGGATTTGGTCTGTCCCAGGACCTGCATCGCCAAATTTTTTTTGGACCCAGACCTCATCCCACCTCAACTTAGAGTTGGACCCGCCCCACGAATCTGGCAGGTTTTACCCGCCTACCCACATATTATCTATTTTATCTTTATTATATATATTAAATGTATTACACAAAATATCTTAATTTTTAAAATATAACATCGAATATGTATTTGAATGGTTTAACCAACAATAAATATACAAAATAGTCCATTATAAAATTAAAATAAAATAAAATTAATAAATCCTAATTTGTACAATTTTTGTTCGTAATTTCATGAGCATATGTAATCTAATATTTTAATGAATATGTTAATTAATAGTCTAATTTTCATATATTTAATTATATATATAATATTATGTATACATTTAACTATATATAATTATTTAATATATATATATAATATACGGAACAAGTCCACCTAATATCAAAATTTGTTTAGACAATGAATTTTTGGTCAAATATGTCCAAACTCGCTTTGACATCCATTGATTAAATTTTTATCCAATACATACGAAATGAATTCGTAGCGGGTCTAAATTTCAACCCGCTCCATTATCTTCGAGATCGATTTGGGTCGCAGCCCAATCCACTTTAATCCATGTTGGAATCTGCTTCTTTTTTTTTTAATAGAGTCTAATTCAATCTTATTCAAATTGCAGATTAACAGATCAGTTCAATCTAATTCATGATTTTTATTTTCTTATTTAAATTGTAAATTAGTAATTATTGTTCATAAATAAGCATTTATGACCAATCGATCTACCCACATATATATAATATTATAATTTATTAACTATCAAACTATTTTACATCATTAATTTATAAAAAGAATAAGTTCATAATATAATTTATTGTAGGTCAAATAAAAAAATTAAAAAGAAATTATAGTTGACTTCCTACATAAAATTTATGATTTTATCATTGTCATTATATCAAATTAATATATTATAAGATGCTCATGAAAATATGATTTTGTGTACTAACTTCACGTATATAAGCATCCTCAATTGTGATATTTTAATAGCTTATTTATTGTACTTTTGGAGCAACTGAGTCATAATTACAATATATATATATATATATATATATATATATATATATATATATATATTTATTTATTTATTTAAAAATAAATTTGATCCTCTATCTTCACATAAATGTATTTTTTAAAGTATGGATCAATCGGGTCGCCAATAACTGTATGGCCAAAATCACTTTAGCCCATTAAATATAAAAGGCAAGTTTTCATATACATCAGTTTTATGGATTTTAATTTTGTGTAATTGGGCTGACCCATATTATAAGGCAACCATAATAATAGTAACTCTTTTACATAATTTGTAAAAATTTATATAAAAATGATTCATGATAAATTTATTGTGAAATAATTTTAAAGTATCTAATATTTAATTAGGAGTATCAAAAATTGGTCAGAAATATTAAAAATTTTGGATCAATGATGTTATGTTATAATTGTAATAGATTTTATTGACCACAATTTTTTATACTCGTAACGAATATATTTAGATATACCTAACCAAATATTTGATGTTTTAAAACAATTTATGATAAACTTATCATGAAACATTTTCATAGAAAGCGATATGTTGATATCATCGTGGTTAGCTTCGACATGGATGAGTGAGAACATCAACCACCATCATATCCTCAAGATCCAATACACTGATCGATTCCCAAAATCGATCACAAACGCATCTCAAGATCGTAACTTAGCAATTTCCAAATAGCGATATCTCAATTTGTGAAGTTTAACACTTTCTAATTTCTATATTTAAATAGTCGAAAATTTCAAGTATCGGCAGTAGCAAGCAAGCTTCGTGATACATCTTTGATTTTCAGGTTGTTTGAAACAAAGGGTGATATCAGGTCGAGTGTTGCTGTAATTTCGAGGATGGTGGTGGTGCTTTAATTTTCAATGGCGATAGTGTTGTTGAACAACAATTTTCCATGGCAAATTGAAATGTGGCTGAATGAATGAACTTGTTTCTCTTTAATTATTCAGACATATGAATACTTGATTATATTAATATGAACTTTTTAGTGTTAGAAAAATTAACTTTTCATTATTGAAAATTTTCAGTGTTACTTTTTTTTTGTAATCCAATATATATCTTTTATTTTGTTAACATGAATTTTTCATTTAAAAAAATCATTATTGAATAAAATAACTTTCCAATGTTAGCTGGTTTAACTTTTCAGTGTAATTTAATATATTAACATAAACTTTTCAATGTTACTTCATTTTTATCCATATGTTTACTTTTAATCTTCAAAATAGACACATATGTCATTTTTGTGTGGTAATGTTGAAAATCAACAAGAAAACTTAAAAAAAATAATCAAAACATGAAACCTCTTAAATTTAAGTAATATCTGAAAAAATTAATCGTACTCTAAGAACAATTTAGTAATCACGAAGAATAAGTCACTAATATGGTAATACCCCAATTGTCAAAAGTGCAGCGTATGCTATATAATTTCGAAAACGCAAACTTAAAATCTAAGTGCATGGCATACACACAGGTGGACACAAATTATAATAGTGGTTAACGAAATTAGGGTTAATTAATAAACATCGCTAGTTGCCTGATATATTAATTTCCTACAGATTTTCTTCATCATGTATTCACTTTATCCAGGATGAAAATAGTATAAAGTAGTATATTAAAAAAAAAAAATTGGATAGTATCAATAAATTTTTTTATTGAGATTGTACACAAATTATTTAAGAAAATTATGTAAAAAATAATAATAATACCATAAAACTGTGAACCAAAATTATATTAAAGTATGCAATACTTAAATAAACAACAACTAAAACTTAATAATTCAAATAAATTCTATAAATCTTATATATCTTGATAATATCTTTCTTTCTTTCTTTTAAAATCACAAAGTAAATATGATAAATATCATAAAATTTTATAAATATATATACAAAGTAAATTTGATTGATATTTATCGACTAGTATATTTTATATATCCAACATAGTAAATCCAAAATATTCGTGACATAGATTATATATCTATAATTGGATTCAAATATATGTCTAAAATTATAAATTATATTATAAAATAAGAGTAAATTTGGAAAAGAAATCATATCTTGTTGCGAACAAATCTCACAACGCAATCGAGTTGCCGACTAAACCCAAACCTGAATAGATTTGGTAATTCTAAGTCAAATCAGGAAAGCAAGATATCTCCAGAACCCATTAAATTGTCTGCTACAACTATAACATCTCACAGCCCTAAATTATTTTTTCTATAAATATATGTCCATATCTCTCTCTCATCGCTCGTCATACTATATCTTCTGCCCTCGATTCTCTCTCTCTCTCTCTCTCAAACATCAAAATTCATCAGAAGCCTCTGCAATCATGTTGGTTTATCAGGATCTTCTCTCAGGTTGTCTAGTTTTCCATATATTTCTTCCATTAACATGTTCGAATTATGGGGTTTCCACTCTATTTCTTGTTTTTTATTGCGTGATTTCTTTTGATCATGGAGTTTTGTTTTGTGGCTCTGATTTGATAAGTTTTTGAGACTCGTGATATAAAAAAAAAAATTTGTTGATTTAAATTTTTGAGAATGACAATTTTGGGAGTATTTTGCAAAATCTCGTAAATATGATGCTATGTTGATAACCTGGTTTCAACATCCCTGAACAATTCAATTTTAATAACATCATGATGCATATTACAATACTTAACCAACCTTCCTTTGGTGAATTGCAGGCGATGAGCTTCTCTCAGACTCATTCCCATATAAGGAAATCGAGAACGGAATGTTGTGGGAAGTAGAAGGGAAGGTAGGAAATATTATTACTATCAAATAGGGTTACACACAAATCAATCTTTTATGTGTTAGATTATACAATAATTCTAACTCTATGTTCCATGTTGAATAAATGTACATATAGTGGGTTGTTCAAGGAGCAGTTTCTGTGGATATTGGGGCCAATCCTTCTGCCGAGGGTGGTGGGGAAGACGAAGGCGTCGATGATCAGGCTGTCAAGGTTGTCGACATAGTCGACACTTTCAGGCTTCAGGTTAGTGAATCTATTTGAAAATTATTATTTGTCAAACACCCCCCCATCCCACATGTACGGAATTACTACGCTTGCAGGAGCAACCTGCTTTTGACAAGAAGCAGTTCATTGCGTTCATAAAGAAGTATATTAAGAACTTGACACCCAAGTTGGAACCTGAGAAACAAGAGCTGTTCAAGAGTCGCATTGAAGGAGCAACCAAGTTCCTTCTTCCAAAGCTCAAGGACTTCCAATTGTAAGTTCATTCGACTTTTCTAAGGATCAAGATTAATTTTGCATCGCTCTATCTGGTTGTTTGTTTACAAAATTCTGAATTTTAACAGCTTTGTTGGGGAGAGCATGCACGACGACGGAAGCCTGGTGTTAGCATACTACAAGGATGGTGCCACTGATCCAACTTTTCTCTACTTTGCCTGTGGCTTGAAGGAGGTCAAGTGCTGAAAGGATTCTTTGATTCAGTTTGATGGCTTAATCATATTATGTGATTAGTTCTAGTTATATGGGTCTAGTCCCAGTTTTGATTTACATGTTTCAGGGCTCCAGTTTTTTTCCTTTTCTAGTTTCAGTGTCGACTTTGTCCTTCGTGATGTTTTGGTTTGGTTTGGTTTAAACGTTTCCGAGGCCTTAGAACTATATTAGCTCAATAATATCTTGTTTTATCTTTTAATCCTCCCTCATTTTAAGCCAAGTTGGTAGCATTACAAACAAGCTAAGGGAACTAATGGAGTTCCTTAATGTAAACTAAGGCCACATCAGTGAATACTAAAGAAGCTAATGGAACCAATGGGGTTCATTAATGAAAATCCACATCAATGAATACTTTACAGCCACATATATAAACATATAAATGTTCCCGCACCCCAGCTTAAATCGGGAAAAATAGCAAGTCGTGATCATTGTCAAGATCAAATGCCAGAATTGGAAACCAAAATGATCACATGTAGGTGAGTTTGAAAAATACCAGGGAGTACAACATTCAAGCCACATTATCATTTACTGCTGCTTTCCAGTCCCAAACTCTTCTGGATATCTCTGGTCAGGCTGAATTGCAGAGTGTTATGCCACGGGAACAGCGTACGCGTAACTGGAAGCTTTCTCCGAAGGTCCTAAAATGCCCAACCAAAAAGGAGTCGAATGAGTTAGTTGTGCATAGTGATAAGATAAACAACTTAGATAACAATCTTCAAGTATAAGTATTATTTGGGCAACACCAAGGACACATAACCAAGAGGGTACCTTGAATGTGGTGTCCGGTAAATTTGAATAGGACATCTGCCAGAAGAATCAGATTTAGTGAAATAAATTTTACATGGTGTAAATATCTTATGCCAATGTAGATGTTTCACATAAAAGAAAAGGGTTAATTGCCAACAACAAAAAGAAAAACACGAAATTTATAGTTTTAACCAATTGCAACATGAACATTTTGCTTTGCAATTTAATGCACCATACTTTTAATTTTTGCATTTTAAAGCATCTGATTATTTTCCATCAACAATTAAAAGGTACAATTGTCAAACATGTCACATAGAGTCTAATGCCAACAAGTAAAGTTATAATAACGCCCTTGAATTACATTTTTATCTTCTTAAAGATAACTTTAAAACGTAATTTAAAGATGTTATTTTTATTTTTAAAGAAATAATTTAATTTTGTTAGCATCTGCATGTATATCATTTCTAGTAGCGGTGTCATTTAATTATTGCGAAAACTTATCATATGTTAATTGCAAATTTTAAAAGGTGGTGTATTAAACTGCATGGAGAAAAAAATCGTATCGTAATTGAAAATAAAAATATAAAGTTCGTAATTTATTTTGCAATTAACACTAAAAAAATCTGGGCAATTATTGAGAAAAGATGGAAACCTGAAGTGAATTTAGATACTCCGTCTCATGGTGGCGAATAATGGTGATCAGGGAAACCGCACAATCATCAGCTGACTGTAGAATCAACACTTGCAATCAGCATTTTTCTGTTATAATCTGCACAACCTAAGCAAATAATAATATATCCTTTTAACATTACAAAATTTCCTCCTAATCTTAAGCTAAGTCTGAGGCACTTGAGAGTGGATTTTTAAGTATCAATATTTGAAAGTCCTATGATAATGGAACCATAAGGAGACTCAAAACAGAGGCAAAATTTTAAATTATTTTGCAACAGTACTAGATTAACACTACGAAACAAATCAGTGATATCAGGAAAGTTGGAAACCACTTGAAAAGCATAACTTAGCCTTGGGGGTGAAATGCCTAAATCCGATGTTGACCTCATGAACAGGCGAAGGCTGAAATTTGGTAATAAAAACAAAATAGTTATCCTTCAATTCCTATGAGTTACATTATTTCTGAAGTAGAAAATAGCCTGGGTAGCTGCTTCTACTATTTCAGCAACTGCAATATATATATTCAGAATGCGCCTGATGTGCCAATAACGTCATTCACAACTTCGATTGCTGGCATCCCAATGATGGAACAAAATGATACATCACATGCCAACTGAAGCTACTAAATAACATCACAGTAGTAGATTACCCAAGCATGATACAGAGACTCATTTACCCAACCATGATACAGAGAATCTTAGAGCACATTTCTTTTTAAGCATACCTGAAATATTGTGGAATCCTTGCAGTCATGATCTGCATCTAACTGGACATTTCCTTCTTCAAAATAGTGTGCTCCAACCTAAACAAGAAGAATTTTTTTTATGCTTCTCTCTTTTCCCATTTTAGTTACAAGTCTAGCGACTATGGGAATAATACGTGTAAATAACTCTACAAATTGATGATTGGAAGACTACCTGAAGTTTACCTCTTACTTCAATAAGTTGCAGGTCATCCTTGAATTCTAGGTTCCATACTGATCGCCAACTTCCATTGCTACAGAAAACAATAGAAGCATCAGGCAAAAGAAAGATATGCAACAATGCTAATCCAGTAAGCGCATGCATCTGTAGGAGGGTTTCCAGATTAGAGACCATTTGTCGCATACCAGATGAAAATATAGCAAACAAGTATATTATTATTACATTACTGACACAAAAGCATGCAAGAAAATTGTTGGCTTAAGTAGAGAGTCCAAAATTTGTTGTTAACTAAAATCTTGGATCCCTTTGGATAAGCAAAATGTCAGTTATAATGCTTCTTTTATGGTACATAATGAAAATAGAAAGAACGGAGAAATGGTAAGAATTGTATTATGTTTATAATTAAGTAAAATGATGCATCATGTGACAAGGACCTGATAGCATAAGATATAACCAAGTCAACTAACAATAAAGCCATGTGAGTGCATTGCAGTAGTTAGAGAAACATACCAGAAATTCTGAGGGCTTAGTCTAGCAGCAGTAATTACCACAACAAGTTCAAAATCGGATCCTGGTTCTTCCACATCTTTCCCATTAACACAATAAACAGAACAGACTCCTTTTGGATATGCTTCGCTTACATACTTAATAGTTTCTGCATCCAACGCACAACTGCAAAAACAGAGATTGACACTAGCAACTAGCAAGAAAGGAAACAAAACAACATTGGTATTGACAGAATAAAAATGAAAAACGACCACAACCCTTTCTACAGATTATTAGGGATGTAATTGTGTGAAAATTGAAATTGTGAGGATGAAATGTGTGTAGTAAAAGTTTGAAAACAAGATCGTGTCTAATTGAATGCATGTTAACCATTTTTATTACCAAAAGTGAGTAGAAAATGAACATAAAATTTTGTTATATGCTTTGAGAGTTGGTTGTAGCATGGTCATTTTGGATATGTCATTTGAGCAATTAATTAAACACAGTGTATCTCTATTTATCTTTTAGAAATAACATTAGATAAGAAAATAAAATATTATCCTGGTTTATTTAAGCAAATCCAAATATGGTCAGATGTGAGTTTAACCAGTGACAAGTTGACTTCAAATAAATTCCACAATTATCTTTCTGAAGGATATAACAATTTGAGCAACAGAAGCGTTACCGATATTCCTCAATATACGAAGATGGAAGCTCTTCATCATTTGCTGGTCTTGCATGTTCGCAGACCTGAAACAAAATAGCATACTATATGCTGAGCACCAGTTTACAATCTTGATCTATATATATATTCTCATATAGAGTTTATGTCAATGGAATTGCAGGCCATTTGTCCATTATCAGGTATTATGTCTGTATATGCATTTCATTCTGCCAATGGCAAATCCATGTGTATGTGTCATAACAACGTAAATACAAATGCTCCACAAGTGATTTTATTTTGTGGAATTACACAATCAATCATTTTCACCATAAAAGCAACCAATCCGTTCCAGACAAAATTATGCATCTCCTTGATTTTTTTCCGCATTCCAGCCACATTCACATTGTACTTTAAAACTATAGTAAGGAATCAGCACTTTGGAGCTATAATCAACCTTATGAATTGCTGAGCATACTCCATGTTGTTACTTCCTTTCCTTTCTCAATCGTATCTTCCTTAGTTGTACACAACATATCCTTTTCCTTAATAAACATTATAATTGGTAGAGTGGGTTTGTCTTTAATCTGGTCTAAATTGGGAGTTGGCCAGCATCACATTGTGCCAAAATGTCGTGGCAGATCATCTCATTAATCACATTAGTATTCTCTTTGCTCGGCTGCTTTTGATATATTAAACAGAAGTGAAACCTTAAAATAAAGAGTAAAATCTAAACATTCATCTTCACCTAAACTCTAGATGGACTAGATCACTGTGAAATAAAGATCCAATCATTACGCCGCAAAAGAAGCACATCCATATTATTGACTAAAAGGACTCAAACCATTCCAGTATAGAAACTTAAAAAGTGATTGAGAACAGTTATTGAGCTTACCTGTTTCACATGGTCAACTTTAGCAACCTGAGCAGTCCTAGGATCAAGATACTCATCCTTATCAACCTCACTAAATGATGTAATCATAACCTGCTCGCATCCATGAGAGGATAATGAATTAAAGGCATAAAAAAATAGTTTCTTATTTGACATTGCAGAAAGGCCTACTTTAACATGAAAAAAAATGAGTGCCTAGCAATATTTCAATTCCAGTATCAAGTTAAAACAGCACGGCATCTATTGTAAAACTAGTTTATAAGTCTAGCAATTTCTACAACATCTGTATTGAAGATTGAGGATCTGGGTAGTGTTAACTGGCTGAATTATACCGGGACATTGAACACATGCTTGTGAGAGCTAATTACAACCTTCAAAAAGATGCTCCGAGATTGCAAGGAAATTAATTATCAGCCTAATTACACCCATATCATGCCACCTCCAATGGAAACCTCGCCATTTATATAGGCATTAACTGCGCCAGGCAAATTCAATGGTGCTATCAAGCGAGCATAATTACAATCTAGGACATGAGATTTCTCTTAAAAAGATAATCTGTATCAACTATAGAGTAGATTCTCATAGAGATGTTCAAACCAACATAATTAGGGCAAAATTATCCATAATTGGCTATACCTCACCGCTTCTATCAGGTAGTTCCAAGCAAATCATGTGAGATTTGTTGTAAACCGGAAACGCCTCCGCAGCTGCCGTTCGATACAGCCTCTCATTTTTCAAAACCGCCCTCATATCTATCCAACATTTTTGGACAAGAGACATCAATTCAGCATTCATTCCAAAAGTGCAGTGTAGCTACCTACATATATACACCCGCAGTTGCATATCAATGAGTGCTCAGGATTACCTTTTGCGACGTATTGGATTTCACCGGCGGGGGAATTGAGGAGAAACCATTTGGCGATCTCGATTTTCTGCTTGTCAGTGAGCTGCGACGCCGCTTCTTCTTCGTCTGACATTTCTGAGATCTCAAATGCAAGGGTTTTGAAAATAGGTTCGAGCAAACTTCCTCCCTCGTAATCAAATCAAGTGGATTATTTATTGTATTAGCGCTTAAAAACAGTGTGTGTTCATCATGTATCTATGGATAGTGCCTTGGTAATTAACGACTACATGAAAATTAATGTTTCCCTTCTAAAAATAAAAAGAAAATTTATTAATTAGTGCTTTTTTTTCCTAAGTAGACTGGTTTTGAGATTTTATTTTGATATTTAAATCTGAAAATGCACTGAAAACAAAATATGTATAGATATATATATATATATCAATGATTTGTATTCCATTTATTCCACGCTTATTATTATGCTTGCTGTTATTGTGAATTCAATATGTGGATTATTTATTATTTAAAGTTACGTTTTAAAAAAGTGATTTAGTTGTATATTATACATAATTATTTTTAAAATAGAAAGAATGGGCTATCTGAATCATTATTTTATTATACAGTATTTTTTAGAAGAAGAGTTGGAATATATGAAAGTTAAAATGTATATTTATTTTTTTAAGTAAATGTAGCATTAAATATGAAAGAAATTTAGAGCAAATATATCATTAAGTGTGAGAGAAAATTAAAGATCATTTTGGAAAAGTAGAATTATTTTATTGTTATTTTGAATATTGAAAAAAAAAATCTTCATATTAATTTGCATACTTACTCATATAATCATATGATACTAATTTATTAAAAAATTATATTTTAAATCACGTGAAATTTTAAAAATATAAATTTTCCTGAAATAAAGAAAATATATTTTTTAATATAATATTACTTTGAAGTGTTACATTTCCAGCATCCTGGTAGAGTGAATAACGATGATGATCTGATACATTAAGCAACACTGATATAAATCACAAATCAAATCAAAAGAATAACTCAAAATGAGTTGAGCCATCATTAAAGCATGGACAAAATTTTAGTACCTTTATTAATATATTTAACAGCCCTAATGTCATATTCACCATCAGGGAGCAAACCTTTAGGTTGGCTGACCATGCCCTGTCGCAAACTCCTTCTACTACTAATTAAACTAAATTGGAGGAAACGTGAGATGAAAGAAGAAACAAGATCAAAATTGATATGCATTATCAGGATCCCTTTGACATCAATGCATTGCCTCGGCGAAAACTGAGTTAGGGGGGAAACGAGCATCCCCGTACGTCAATTTCCAAATATTATGCCATGCTTTCAAAGGACTAATTCTTTGAAGACCACCAAAATACTCGTGCGTTCTATGATTATTAAACAGACCTCTAGCACCAAAAACCGTTAACTCTGTCGACTCCATATAGCTTCGTATTCTTGAAACAAATGCACCTCCACCAGAGAAGCCAGCTTTGAAGTGACTGTTTTCTTGTGGGTAGAGCTGAGCAATGTCTGGTTCCAGTAATAGCTCTTGCTTTGGGCCTGGGGGCTTATCATCCAGGTCTATGTAACTTCCCATACCCAGTGATTCCCAGTTGATCTTTTGCAAGAGACTAGTTGCCCGTTCGCTGACACGAGATGGGCAGTTCTGTAATTGCGATGCTTGCTCCATTGCTAGTCTTTCAACTTGCAGCTTTAGCTTTTGAAGGCGATCGCCTATTCTTGAAGAGACAGCGTCGTAGAGTTCTCCTCTCGAGATATTTGTGTCTGCTCCATCGATTAAATCGTCGAGTTGGATGGGATCACCGACAAGTATAGTCACCTGCCCATGCGAGCACACATGAAGAAATATGGATAATTACAAAAACTGATCCTTTTAGCCTAACTACAAAGGAAAGAAAAGAAACTCACTTTCAAGATTTGCTAATACCACCCATGACACGTGGGCTTTTTTTTAATCACAAAAACTCATCTGTTAACGAGGGTATGCAAGAGAAGTACAAAATGTAAAGGGGATGACTGTAATACCTCAAGGGCATGTTTGGTTTAGGGGACTAAATAGTCAATCCCTCAAACACAGGACTATTCCGGCCAAAATATGCATGTTTTGGCCGGAATAATCCTGTGTTTGGGGGATTGACTATTTAGTCCCCTAAACCAAACATATCCCAAAGGTATTTGTAATCTCAACACGTAATAGATTTTTTAAGAAAAAATTGCCCAAAGTACATGGTGCAAATAAGATGGACCAATAAAAAATAGAACATACGGTTTTCCCAACCCTGGGGAACTTGGCTCCAACTGGCATGACCTCTTGCATTCCAGTATGCACAAATGGAACAACTATCGGAATATTGTCAGCATCCAGGACTAACCTGTGAAAATTATAAGCAAATGCATTATACTTAATGAATCTAGAGTAGGGGAAAGGAAAATGAGTGGACATTTGCAATAACTAGAATTACAAGCGAGTATGTCCAGCTCGGTAGCTCAATGTTCCTATCTTATACATGAAAGTTCAACATCAAGGTAATCTCACCAACATTGGCAAATAAATGTAATAATCAACATGAATAAACTGTTCATTTTCCATTAACCAGCTTTTAAAACTTATGCCTATTTATCATGTCTAATTCACTGGTTGATAGTGTAGGGAGGTCACACAATAGGAAATTTCAAGTCATGACATTTAAAGATACTTGCATGATTGCACACAGTTCAGTCAAAGCAGGTGAGTACTCTAAACTGTCATGCAAATTGAAATATTCATAGAGATTGGTGTTTTTGAAAGCTTTTTCTGCTTTTGCTTTACAAACACCAGCTTCTGCTTCCAACTGCTTAAAGAGCAGATTATGGATAAAAGCTCGAGTGGCCTCTCACCTCCTTCCAGCAGTTTTCGACCAAAAGCACTTCCTACTTTCAAAAGGTACCTGCTTTTGGTTAAAGTAATTTCCTCAAAAACTATACTTTAATCACTTCTCGAAAGTAAAATGTAATTGCATTGCATACAAACCCCTCCCCCCAAATCCCAAGTACCTTCCAATGCCTCTTTTGGCAGATCCCATAGTCTTCCCACCATCTCGAGAGCGACTGCCTTCAGGAAATATATGAACCCACTCACCACGATTCAGTTTAGAAATAGCCAAGTCCATTCCCTGCAATAAAAAATGGAGTGAGCAGCATGCTTTATCATGCAGACAGAAACAAAATTTAGGTTCCTACAGCACAAGCATTCTGGCATTATCCTTTTCTTGCTAAAATAGTACAGGTTTCTATTTCTGATTACACAGTAAGTCCTCATCCATTCGTTATAAGGTGAAAAATATCACGGTTCTGGGGGTAAATTATCCAAACCCCATGGGAAGCACCTATATTTCCACCAAGCAGTAAAAAATTGCTGCATTATCCTACTAATAGGAAGCCATCATTTAGTCACTGCACATACATTAACATTACGTACAATTTGAATTTTTCTTTTTATCAAAATAACCAACCCACGTAAAAAACTTGAAACTGCAGTCCTATTATCCAAGTGCAGTGAGTGCCAAAGGGAAAGAAAACAAACAGGGGAAACTAACATCCAGGTTAGATATCCTTGTAAAGAATGTTAGTAATAATGAGATTTACAAGGCATAGCTCTACGGGAATTACATGGTAAGAAAACAAAGACATCTAAAACTAACAAAAGAGAATACTGGATAAATGGTTTCTAAACACACCTTTTGATATATCCCCTCTCCACGAGAAACTGGCAGAACTTTTACATGCTTGAAGAATGCTGACGTAACTGGATTTTTGAAACATCGATCAGATGCACAGAGTGTCCATCGCAAACCACTAGCATTTAACATCAAGCTAGGAGGTAGTAGGGAAGCAATGACCAAAGGGTCATCCATAGCAGCAACATGATTGCTAACCTACAACAGTAGAATAATTCATAAGGTTTAACCATAGCTGCATCATGATTGCTAGCCTACCGCCGCGCATTCAATGTTGATCACATCATATTGCAAGAATATCGTTGATCGCATCATAAGAGGATCTTGCTCACCGTGATTAGGGACTTGTTTTCTGGCCTATGCAGTACTGCCTGTTGCAGTTTTTCTGCACCGTATATCTGTAGATTGTACACCGCAAGAGAACATTCTTAATCCAACAAAATAGAATGCTTATTTTAAAAATGGTGGCATTTGAATTTACAAATTTACCTGAATGGTGTTGAGACCGTGCATAAAAACATGGCAAACATTTCCAAGAACAGGAACAGCAACAGCCTGGAGCATGCGGGTCAAGACTGACTGATCTTTGGCATCAATATCCTTACTTACTGCAACATAAAACTGAAAGATGAGGCATCTACAGAATAACAGATTGAAATGCAGATCACGTATGCCCAAATATGCAAACCATGAACATAAGCATTTCTGTATTAATACACATTTATGTGACCAGTTTTTCAGATTAATAAGACGCGGCTCTCGTATTTCGAAGCATCCAAACATTATTTCAGTAAAAAAAAAACGAATTAACCAGTATAAATAACTAGGTCACACCTCTTTTACGATAAAAAGCAGAAGATGAAGGCAAAGAATCACGACGGAATTCAGAGAAGCGATTGAGCCATCGCTGAACAGTAGATGAGAGATAACCGCCGGTAGCGATCCTCGAATTCCGCCGGCGGTGATAGTCCACGGCCGCCACTCTGAAACGGTCCCTCAGCCTAAGCTGCAATGATTTTGCCCCCTCCGCCATCAGATCGCTTCTGCACTCAATCCACCGCTCCACCACCATCCTCTTCAAATTATTAATTACACACCCTAAACTATCAAATTGATTATATTTCTACGGTTAACCGATTAAACCAAGCTATTGAGCTTCGCACTGAAGTGCAAGATTAATAGATTATGCTAATTGATCCACAAATTGTGCAGGGGGGGCTCTGCGACGCAAGAGGAAAAAAAGAGTTTATTAGGAATAGGGGAACACTATTTATTGTTGCCTGGGAGGAAGGGTTTGTCTAGTGTGAGCAGGTGGCGCCCACTGCGCACGATAGCCGAATAAAGTGGATAACTATTCCCTCTTGAAATATCTTTGTGGGCCAAGTGGCAAAAATATATTAGTCCTAATGACATAGGATCAGGATGAACATGGCAACAATCACGAAATTGTTTCTATTTATATAAATATTACACTCCGAGCTATCAAAGTATTAATGATAATTAAAAAAAGCTGGTGTAATAAAATTAGAGCATATGCTATGCAACGAATATTTACAAAATAAAATCAATATTGTATTCGATTATTTTCGCACAAATTTTATTTTTAATGTATAATAAAATATTATATACATTATTTTTATGAAAAGTTTTATGATGAAGCACGATTCATTTTTAGTTTTATGAATTTATTTTTGTTAGTTTATTAAAAAGTAATGTCAAATATAAACCACTCTTTAAAAAAAAGTGATTTCATTAATATCTATTTTTGTTTCACCGTTTGATTCTATTTGAAACACAATTAGTTTACTTTTCAAAATTCGTGAAAGTTTAGATCATTAGTTTAATGATGGAGCTAGATTTTGTTCTTACAAGCAAAATTAATTACGGAGAAATTTTTTGGGTTACGATTTTTTTTAAAAAAATAATAAGTAGAAAATATAGAATTGTTGGTTAGAAATTTGAAAATTGGAGATTTAAATTAATATTTTTATTTTTGAACTATATAAATTTTTATGGGACAAATTAAAAAAAAATACGCAAATATACGTAAGTAATTTGTTGGGGAGACATACATGAATGCAGAAGTCGTGATTTCTTCCAACTTTACTTCCAAAAAATTTAGAATGTCAGATATTATAACTTATGAGCAAGATTTTAGATTAACAAGAAAAAAGTAAAACTTATGCACAAGAAATGTGTCCGGTTGTTATTCGAAAGAAGTGAAAACATGTGCTTAATTTATACTGTAAATATTGCTTTCTATATCTCATTTTTTAAAAGTATATTTCTTCATATTCTCAATATTTTCATCACATAAATTTTATTGCCAACTTGAGCAATTATTTTTCATTAATTTTTTTTCCTCTAACATCCGAATATTAAAATACTCATTGGAACAATATTTTGGACAGTCTCCACCTATTCTTTACTCCACGAGCAATAGAAATATTGTCAAGATATCGAAATGACAAAGAACCTCTAATTCCAACGTTCATTATGAAGACACATCTATCTCAACCTTCAACTGCAATTGATATAGAAAATTCAGATCAAGATTGTGAAGTTGTTGAAGTGCATATATCTTACAAGTGAAGACGAGCACTGCAAATTCTTTTGTCAAAACAAGTGATGATCCCATAATCAGCAATGATTAAAAATCATCCAACATTTTGAAAGAGGATTACATATTGTTATAATGAGAATCGCCATGGTGATGCATCAGGATGACGTATCGGACAAGCAAATGCACACCGGCTTAATACGATAAGGCCAAAGATAAATCTTTTTAGCTCTAGTTATAATAGTATTTCTAGTGTCTACAGGAGCAACACCAACAACGAAGATAAAATACATGACACGATAAATTTAGGGATTGCAATAGTAAAAATTCATTTAATTACGAACATGTATGGAAGATTATAAAAAATCGTTTTCTCCACAATACAAATTCAAAAGATGCATCAAAGAAAGCAAGGATCTCTGACCCTACTTAGGATGAATTTTTTATATACATTCGTTCGATTGGGCGAAAAAGAAAAATCTGAGGCTAAATTAGGATCGACGGAAAATGTCTTGAAAATTTTGCAAGAAGAAGGAAAAGATTTTGCTCGAATTAATAGATATATTACCTCACATGTTACCATGCATTTAAGAAGATATCTTTTTGGACAAATGAGTAAATGTATCGAATTTTCATCATTTACACGACTGTTCAAAACTTCTCGTGAATCTCCTACACTGCCATATTATATAATTAATCATTTAAAACAAATTACTAAAGAATTATAAAGTTACAATTATAAAACCTTGTAACTTTTTTAATTACTTGGATAGTTCACAAAAATCTAAAATTTCATTTGATAATTCAGACTAACTACAAGATAATCCCTTCAAATAATTTGCTCTGCTCTAAAAATCAGCTCTGATGTTGTCGAGACTACGGAACATCCAAATAACAAGACCGTCAACCAACATAATAAAATAAATCTAAATAATAGTTCACACATTAAGCATGACATCCTTAAGAAAGCACGACAAAATCCTAGTCGAAAAAAGCAGATTTTTTTACAGACACAAAACACACACAATTGACTAACAGACCACCGTCATTGAGCTGACACTTCATTGGCTAAGCAGCAAGCACCTTAGCGATGCCTTCACCATCACTGAGCTGATACATAATCTGCTAAGCAGCAAGCACCTTAGCAATGCGTTCAGTGGGCACCAATGGAAGATGTGAGGCAACCCTGTACCCTTTTCCAGCAGCTTCTGCCACAGTTTGGTTGTACTTGTCAGTATAGTAGCTGGCCGTCGGAGTTACAGCCCGAACCGCTTGAGGGAAAAGTGGGAGCTTATTCAATGAGCGCCACGCCGTCGCTGCATATTGCTCAGCAACGGGTTCGTACTTGGTGTACAGATCCTTAGCAGCAGGCTCGTATTTGGCATACACTGTTTTTGCAAGTCCTGAAGCGGTTCCCACCACACCCGTTGTCTTGACTTCGGAAACAACGGCGCGAGCAACTGCAGGGGCATTCTGAGCCGTCTCCAACAGGGTTGGGGGTACACGGCTTTGCACCTTGTTCACAGATTCATCAACCTGCAATCACAATGTCCCAACATTAGTTAGCTTTGTAATGTCGAGGGAAAAGATTGCACAGAATGGATCACAGGGTTCTTTCTTTCTCAGATCTAAATTGCCAGGAAAAATAAACGATTTATTTCTGCCTCTACAATTCCCAATCTCTAGCAGGACACTTCCATAAGATTAAACATTTATATTTATCAACTGAACAAGATGTCATCAATGGCTATACATAGATTATCTGTCTATGTTAATCATACAAAGTAAACAAAAGTTAGACAATCGAGCCATGGTTAGAACATCTCATGAATGTTAATGGATACAAAATACTCCCTGCAGGGCAAAGGCTTTTAAAAATAACCAGATCCCCAATTCCCATTTTTTCTTATCATGCCGGAATTTACAAACAATCACACAATTAACACCACAAAATCGCTAAAATTTGATTCCACTTATCAGTTTATGAGTCGATCGTGCGTCTATTGATATTTTCATTCAGAAAGGAAAAAGCCCTAAAAATACGAAAATCCAAATTCTACAATCAAAACAACTAATCGAGCAAACCCTAGCAATATTGTGCGATTGTAAAAACTTCTTACTCCATTATAACAGCTATACCTTGCGATCGACGAATTTGAGAACATGAACGGGGACAGCGTGATATTTGTTGTAAACGGGGCCTACGACGGTTTTAACGGTGCCCTCGACGGTGTCGACGCTGGGCTTCAAAGGGCCCGAGTTTTCCTTGGCGTAACTGTAGAGTTTGGCAGCGAACATCAGGGCATGGAGGGTAGCGACCTGGACGAATTCCAAGTACTTGAGCCTCTGCTCCTCGCTCTCCGCCTTCACAAAGGGGAAAACAAAATTAAAATCAATCAAACAAAATCGAAATCGAACACAAAAGGAAATCGACATGATGAGGTTGGATGAATTCATACGAGAAGGGGTTGTTGAAGATCAGAGTCTGCTCCGGCCATGGTTAACTGCTTTTCTATCTGTTCTCGATGGGAAAACAAAATCGCGAAAGAGAAGACGAAAGGCACGAATCGAAATGTAAGGGTGAATATTCTATTTGTAATGGAGATCTGCGAAAATGTGAGGCTGCGGCAGTCTTAATATATAGGGAAAGGGAAAGGGACGGTCAAGGAGGAAAGTGAGAAAACGTTGACTAACTTTGGGCTTAAGGAACGTTACGAACGTAGGTTCTAGAAACTTTTGAGACCTTTGTTGTTAACTTAAGGGGGCTAAGGAAAGATACACGCCACACCGCACGCTTCTGAGGATCACAAATATCTCCCCTTTCATATTAATAATAATGGGAATAAAACATTTCAAAAATAGTAAATGTGTATTATTTTGTTATTATTTTAAAAAAAATTATACAACATTGCTTGAGAAAAGAAATTGCAATTGTTGGGGTGACAGGTCTCAGTTTTGGTGCTAAACTACCAAGAAAGGATGAGCTTATGCTCTGATTTGGGCTATTTTCATTTATGGCCCAACCTTTATTTGTGTAAATGGGCTTCAGTCGACCAGGCCCTCATTTTGGAAACGTGACAAACGTTATTTATCAAATAAATATTTAAATTCACTTTAATTAAACTTTTATTCCGTTTTTTGTTAGAGTGATTCTTTTAGTAAATGGAATAATTTTGTTATAAATTTATAATTTATAATAATAATAATAATAATGCAATACCATTAGACGAAGGATAGTTAACCTACAACGTTTCACGGTATAAAACTGATCATTTTAAAAATTTATTGATCCTTAATCCAGTTGGATCGAATTTAAGCATTTTTTTCCAAAATATTTGCAGCTATAGTTTTCATTAGTTTTTGTAGAAATAAAAAATTTTCATACAATTTAATAGAAAAATGTGTGTTATCATAAAAAATATTATTTTTCATAAATATTTATTGAAAAAACAATATATTTTGTTATAGTAACACACATTTCGTCTTGTATTATATGAAAAATCATTTATTATATAAAAATAAATGAATATATATATAAATAATAACATTTCATAAGATTGTAACAAACATTTACTCCTCAGTTTGTTTTAGAATATGGGCAAATGTGTGTTTGACTTGAACTAATATTTTGCAAATAAATAAAATCCAACACTCCATAGGAAGGGATCGTATAGTGTAAGTAAGTATAAGAACAAGTAGTATCGAACCCACATGAGGTAAACTATGAGTGAATTATTTGTTTATTATTTTAAACTAAAGACAGGTAAAACCTAACTAGGAATTGAAATTGCAAAGAGGGTTGTTTTTCTAAATTATAATAATCACTCAATCAAATAATTCAATTGAATTTAAATATACAACTTAAATGCAAGTGCAAAGGTGAGAAAATATACTCCAAATATGATTTTTTAGGCATTTCTCTATTCGTAGGTAGTTCTACAAATATGCTATTAATTTTCATTCACTTATATAGGCCCACCACTACTATATGCAATTATTTTATAGATAAAATAACTACGTTGTTGTCTATCATCTCCCCATTAGGTTGAATCCCTTAAGAGCTTTCATTTGAGTTCTCAAGACCAACATAGGTACTAAGTCTAACTTATTCGTCTCTCACTATCATAGACAAAAGTGTTAAAGGTCGGTTAATCTAAGCACCTAGACTCTTGATCGAATATCTAAGCATTGATTTAATTCAAAATCTACATACTCACTCATATTTTTCTTGTGATATTCAATTCACTCAATGGTCGTAGGCATGAAGTAAATACACACAATCAAGCTTAAAAAATATTACATACAATTTTTACTCAACAAAACACAACCTTGAAATATAAATATAGAATCAAAATCATAGCACATCTATTTTCCCACCCCGAATAAGCTTCCTCCTAATTTCATATATTGAAAGTATTATGAATTTAATTTATGATCCTAAAAACAATTATAACATAAATTAAATAAAAGAAAAATCATCAAACCCTAGATAATAAACCATGAAATCATTTTTTTTCCCTAAAATCTACTGTTCCCGAGAGGAACGAAAATAAAAGAAAAAGAAATTATTAATAAACCCTAACTAAAATAATCTAAAACCTACTATTGTTTCTCTCGGCATATATACATATCCACTGCCCTCGGGAATTACTCACAAATGGGCCAAAATATCAAAAGAGCATTGGGCTTTAACAAATTAAATGACGGCCCATATATAATTTCTTCCTCAGTTACCAGCAAGAAGGGGCGGACGGTTTATGCAGGCAGTTCCGGTCTCCGCCGAAGTAGGTTGCGCACGGTGGAAAGGAGCGGTTGTGCGTTGAATCGATCCCGGCGTGGATTTGTTGCAGAGGAGGTGACGGCGTCGATCAGCGTTGAGTGGAAGTTCTGGACAGGAATTTGGGTGCTGTCTCTGACGTGTTAGTTGCTGGACTGAGGCGGCTGTTCGTCGATTGACGGCGTTGGGAACAGGGGCGACTTTTAATTGTGGCGATAGGGGTCGCGATTCCGGAGTTTCGGCAGGACGGCGAGTGGTTGTTGTTGTGTTGCCGCGGGTGGTTGGGTCGGAGCTGTGATTCGAATGGGCGGAGCACGGCTGTAGACGGCGAACGGTGTGGAAGGAGATGGTGGAGCGGTGGTGTAACGGTTGCGTGTGTGGTTCGTCGGCAAGAGGCTTCGGACATTGTTGCGTTGAAATTCCGGCGTGAGGTGTAGCAGGTGTTGGCGACGGCTCCTTTTCCATGGTGAAACAGGGCAGACGGTGGATTAAGGCGGCGAGTTGTGAGTGTACAGAGGTTGGGATTTGAGCAAGGCGGTTTAAGCTGTGCTTGTAGGCGATGGACTGCTCTCTTTGGCAGATCACACTGTAGAAAGTGGACCCCACTTATCTGAATACCATTTGTATATTGGATTATTTTCATATTGTTTAGCACAATTAGTAAATTTTATGTAAATAATTACATAAAATTTACTTAAACTTGGTAAATTAAATACACGATTTTCGTATAATTTTTACACCAATCAATGTTATTGCAAAAGAAAACGTGCTTTTATAAAAATAAATATGTGTTTTTTTTTTATTTAATCATCATACCTTTAAAAACCGTTTACGATTCAACCGGAAAAAATAGGTCAAAACCGGTTGAACCGACCTATTTTTATATTTAGATTTTTTTAATTTATTTATTAAATTAAATTTTGAGGCACGTCTCAAATTCTAAAATTAATTCATCCTATAATTTATATATTTTAAATTTTCATAGTAGTATTTTAAGTTGAGAACTTACTATACATGAGTTATGAAACGTGTCATTATCTACAATCTGATATTATAACTTGAGTTATTTTGAGTATTTTGATTGTCTATGGTTCTATTGTGCTAATTTCGATATGTAATTTATAATTTAATAAAATTTTATATGAAAATATGAATTTATTAATATTAAGAAATAGATCGAATGATTTTAAAGGTTGGATCGGTAACTGGTGCTCTGTCTGATTTGATCACCGGCCCGGTTATAAAAACATTGATATTAACACACTTTTTTTACTATTTTATATGTATTATTATATAAAAAATTATTTCTATACAAAAAAAATAAATATTTATGAAAAATCAATATTCTTAAAATAACACAGATTTTGCTCTTATATTATATTCAAAACTATTTATTCTATAAAAATGAATGAATATATGCAAAATAACAATATTTCATAAGATTGTAACCCATATTTGTTCCAATAGTAACACACATTTACTCCTAATTTGTGTCAATATTATATGGTCAAACATATGTTACTGTAGAATAAAATGTATTTTTATTAAGAACAAATATGATTTTTTTTAAATTTAATCATCCCTTAAAAACTAGATATATTGATTCATGTAATAACATATTTCTTACCATTTTATATGTATTATTATAAGATTAAATAATTATTTTTATACAAATAAAATTATATTTATGAAAGAGTAATATTTTTTCTTATAATATCACACATTTTGCTATTACATTATATGAAAAAATATTATTTCCACAAAATAAGTGATATATATATAAAGAACGTTTAGTCTGATTGTAATACACATTTTATCTAATAATAATATATATTTATTCAAATTGTAGTATATATGTGAGCAAAAATTTGAAATTATCTGTATTGCAAATCTTAAAAAAAAAAATACCCAAATTCAACCCGATTTGAAATATACAATATCTTTTACACGGTACAACGTTGTGTTAACCTACATTTTGCTTGGTTACCGAGCTTGTCGGTGATGGAGATGAGACAATGAACAATCTTTATTTCAAGTTTGTTAGAAATAAATATCTGTTGCAAATTTGTTCAAAACATAAAAATCTATATTAAGTTTATGGTTTTCTATACTGACTGCGACTTTTGACCCTATATATATGATATTTCCGGCCCCAGAGGCCCAATATAATTTACTTCTTTCTTTTCATGAAAACTTACACCCGTAAAGTTTCATGCGATTTATAAAAGATATTATATAAATAAATATGTACATATTTTAATGAGTATGTATGTGTATACTTCTGTTGATTATTATTTTTTTGTTTAATTGTATATAATGTGTGTGAAATCTTGCTATGATAGAGATTCAAACAAATCACACATATGTATGGAATTAATTTTAATAAAAATCAATATAATAAAAACTATAGAAAAATATAAACAGTATGATAAAAATAAATAATATTATATTAAAAACTAGTACAGTGCATGGGTGATATATTAATTGTACTAAAATAATTAATGAATACCACCAAATATTTATTTATAGTTTTAAGTGAGGGGCGCCCTTTCATTAAAGGGGCTGGGGCTGGGGCTGGGGCTGGGATGAATATTGATGTTGATTACGATCGTGGAGGGGCAATTGTAGCTTATGTGGCTTTAATTACAAGCATCAAAATATATTTTATTTTCATTTTTCTCAAAATTAATCAAGTGAGACGTCAACAATTCGTAAGGACTTCTTTTAGGATGGTTGCTCTTCTTTAAATTCTCTCTATTAAAATAACTCGCATGGAATTATTATTTAATATGTTATGTATCACTTTGTATTTTATAAACAATATTTGGAAAAATAATCATTAAATGCTATGCGTTACATCAACATGTATTAATGAAAATGAAATACATGCAACAGATGAATCGAATTGATTAGTTTGATCTATAAAAAATTGCTTTTCGTATCTATATACGATGTTTTTTTTCAATCGGGATAAAATCGCTATCTATAACTTGTAAGAATTTAACAACCCTTTTATATAACTTCTAAATAAAAAAATTCTTTTTAAAAAATTATTAAAGGTCAAGGCAGCACTTATTTTTATAATTAAGTTTGTTTATAAAATAGTACTACTTCCATCCCACAAAAATTTACATTTTTTTTTTATCCCACAAAAGTTTAAATATTCTAAAACTAAAAATATTTCTATGAATCTCCATTCTCAAAATCTCTACCTTACAATTTTTATTTTACACATTATATTTATTATTATTATTATTTTTAAAAATCGTGCCCCTAAAAATACATATATTTTTGGGATGGAAGTATTAGTTCATATTAAATAGATCAAAATTTTGCCTCATCAATAACCAATAGAATGTTTTGTATTTAAGAGAGTAAATGGTATAGGCGCAATTGATGTTTCTAGTGCTCCAAAATCCAAATCACTAATATGGCCCCCGCGCACACACCAATGACACCATGTGAAATTCTTTAATGCCATTTATTACTAATTACTAATAGTGAAAATTTTAATAAAAATTATTTAATAAAATTAAAAGATATAAAGTTAAATTATTTTATTTTATTGCTATATGAAGTATTAAAAATATAGTGCAATTAAGCGTATATGAGAAATATGTAAATACTACCTCCGTCCCACAAAAGTTTGCATACTTTCCTTTTTAGTTTGTTTCACAAAAGTTTGCATACTCCCAAAATTGAAATATTCCTTTAAATCTCCATTTTAAAATCTTTATGTCACAATCTCCACCATACACATTCTACTTATTACACTTTTTTTTAAAACCTGTGCCCAGGAAAGTACCGCAGATTTTCCTGGGACGGAGGTAGTAGTTCATTTCAGAGTATAAATCTGATTTTCCATAATAATAGACCATCTAAATAGTAATAGAGATAGTAAATTCTACCAAATTTATATTATTTTATTGGGAAAAGATATATAATTTTTTACTGTGATATAACAGAAACATTCAATTAAGAGTATATTTGTGTCAGTTATGAAAACTACACTTAAAATAAATCTGCCTTATTTATAAAAAAATGATGTTAATAATAAATAATAAATGCAATGAAGTTTTTATCTGACTAATAACTTCATTCTTTTAATTCGTAAAAACAGAGAGAAATAATGGAAGACGTACAATTACTAAAACCAAAAGGCCATCTCTCAAAAATAAATTAAACCTTAAAAAAAAAAAGCCACTTTCGAATAAGAAAACAATTATTACCACAGAGAAAAATGTTCATAAGCTTGAAAAAAATACTGCTCAGTAGTCAATATAATATCATGGAGACCACTGCGAAGTATCATTCAGTGCCACTTTTCAAATTTCATTTGTACATCATGTCATCAAGACAAGCAAACCACCCTCAATTAATGGGAGGCCCCTGCCCCTGAGGTTCAGTTTTTATGGAATAATAAATAGTAAAATAATTTTAATTTATTTTCTGGTGCATTTTGAATTTATTTTAACCGCTACGCATAATGTCACTAGCTCTTGAACATGTGTATTATGCAAGCTGAAAAAAATATTACCCATATTATTGCTTATACATAAAATATTTATTTAATTCAGCTTAATTTAATTGTATATTAGTATTTTTTTTAACTTTATTCATAATTAGTTATATATGAGTCGAGTTATTTTCAGGTGATACCTTTAAATTCTTAACAAAAGAAACCTTAATCTAAAAAAAAAAATCATAGCTAAATATAATCAATTAATTTAATTGATAAAATAAGCTTTGATGAAATGAATTATATAGAAAGAGCACAGGATCGACTATATTATTATCCTTTACCTTTGATTGAATCCATCATTATGCCTCGCCTTTTTCCCCACAAATTTTAAGCACCAAAATCACATGTATATTTTGACAGAAATATTCATGTTTTGACGGGATTGAATATTTTGTCACTTAATAAAAAATAAAATTTTTGTTACCTAACCACTTGTTTGGGTAAATTTTTTAAAATTGATAAGTTAACTTTAGTTTTATTTTACAATTGAAAGAATTTCAAAGTAAAATTACATATCTTGAAATTTATAAATTATCAAAAAGCAATCTTATTGTATTTGCTAAAAAAGGAATTCAGACATCTGATTTTCCCCATGTACTATCATTAATTAAAAGATCTAATATTTAAAAAAATAAAAATTGAACTGCGAAGAAATACAATGTATAAAGTGTGAGTTAATTAGGGATGTAGATTAAGAGTTGTTAGTAGTTAAGTAGTAATCCAGCTGTAGCTTAGGTGCCTCTGTTGTCTCTCCATAAATTCAAGGGCCCAAATTTCTTTCAACACTTATTATCCCATTTATTTTATATATATTGTTCAATTTCAATTTTTTAATTACAAAATATGCATGCTACTATAATTTATAATTACAATAAATAATAGAGATAGAAAATTGGTAAAATAAATTTTCAAAAAGGACTTCAATTTATGTTAAGTTTGTTTTCAACAATAATCCATCCGTCCAATATGCAAATAATATTCTGACCACAAAAGTTAAGAAATTGTCCAGCAAATATAAAGTGTGAATTATTATTCACAAAAAATTAAAAAGTAAATATTTTACAGATAATATAACGACAATCATAAGCACCACATAACAATATTTAATTTCGCGTATACACTCCCTCTAAGAAAAAAAAAAAAACAGATTAAAATTCAAACTAAAAAGAAAAAGAAACTTTTTAGAGATACGATATTAGCAATTGCATCACCGGAGAAATGAATTTCCCTTCAGCTCCGGCAACGAGTGATGCGGCTGCAGCCGCGGCGGTAGGGATTGGCCTGCGCGCCAGGGCGGCAGTTGTAGTATGACGCGCCGCGCCGTGAGCATGGGATACTGTTCCTCTGCAGCGCACCGTAACTGATGTAACGTCGACCCGCTAAGATGCGCCGGTTGGACTCTGAATCGAGCGCGAACTCGTCGTCTTCGTCGGCAAGGCATTCGGCGATGGTCCCCCTGCACCCGGATCTCACCGCCGGCATCAGCCATCCCGTGGCGGAGGTTTCGTGGTCTCCGCCGGCCGACACTCTAGAGAGAGAGAGCGACACGATTAAGCAGAGTGCCACCAGTATTTTGCTAGCGCCCGACATTTTGGACAATTCTCAGCACTGATTTTTGCTAAATTCTTCCAGCGATTGGAGTTTTGGCAGGGTTTCTCTCTCTAAATTACTATCTTTGTTGTTTGGGTTAGGAGGAGAGAAGAAGTAACAGCGAAAACAAATGAAAGTAGATTGTTGAATATTATATGTGGCAAATTAAAGGCATTATAAATACAACTTCATAATGACCTGCTCTCTACCAAAAATAAACTTAAATATAAAAATAAATATTAATATAATGGTGCCTCCCCCTCCTAAATATCTTAGCTTTGTTTCGGTTTATTTTGCTGATTCATTTCCCCTTCTCCCTCCTTTTTCAAGTATAAACATATATATTAACTAATCTTATAATACTATTGGTGACACTAAACATACCCCCAATTACTTAAATATATTCCATTTAAAATTAAAATTAAATAAAATACTAAATATACCTCATTTTTTATTATTATTATACCGTTTTGATTATTTTAATTAAAATCTACACTTTTCCCTCTTAAAGTTACGATACCTCCGCAAGAAAAAGAAGAAAGACAGCACGATACTTCCATGAGAACCGAAGCTCTGCATCGACATAGTTTTTATTGCATAATCTTCAATTTTATCATGTTCGGCCATATAAATATGTATAAATGCAGTTCTGTATCGTTACAACTTGATGAACAATACACACAATGTTCGGTGGTAATATTATGAACGCTTCCCATTGTGTTCGTTGGATCCGCCGAACACAGCCCAGAGAAGTTTTCATGCAATTTTGTTCGGCTATTGCGGCCGAAAATGGGCTACAACGTTCAGCCGTGAATTGGGCCGAATAGAGGCGCGATTTTGCTTAATTAAATCCTAACTAAACACTGTTTCTATCTAAAAAATTATAATTAATAGAAAAAAATGTTTACTACGCATAATAATATTCTCCGTTGAGTTTTTTTGTTGCATGACAATGATGGTTTTTTTTTTTAGTCTTGCATTATGGTGATGGTTAAAAAACTGATCAATGGTTAAAAAGGATTTATGAGAATTTTTTTTTTAAAATAAATGTTCTTGGGAATAGAGAAGAGTTTATGAAATTTAATTAATATAGTTCTAATTTATATCTATTTATATAGGGCGTTTTAGACATTTGAAATGTACTCCTCCATCCCACTATAAGTTGCTCGTTTTACTATTTTCGTCCACCTCACTATATGTTGCTCATTTGCTTTTTTACCTATTTAGAAAACTACTATTCACTTTTTTGTTATTATTTGCAATACTTTTTATATTATTCTCATTATTTTTTTACTTTTCTCCATCACATCACATGTACTATATTAATATTTTTACACTTCATAATATTAGTGTCTAAAAGTTATGAGCAACTTACAAGGGGACATAATGAGTACCTATTTTTGTCCATAAATTTATGGGGTATGTTTAGTGTAATTTGGTGTATGTAAAGTGTCACCCTTATTATATTAGGTAAATTTTTGTATGAAAATGATTCATGATGATAAGCAACTAATTTTAAAGTATAAAGTATTTGAATAAGAGTATTAAAAATAACATCAGAGGTATAAAAAATTTTGGGTCAATAATATCATATTATAATTGTTATAGATTTTATTAATTTTTTTTTTTTTTTTACGGAAAGGTTTTATTAGCTCTTACTTTGATGCAATTGACATTGTTTAGTGAAACAATTGTACTTATCAATTATAGTCCTAACGATTTTAATTTATGTATTGAGATTAAAGTTTTTTTTTTCAATAACTTGTCAAAAATTTGAATTTGGTCCACATGGATTACACATTTTAATTTTGGTTCTATAAATTTAAAAATATTTTGATTTTGGTCCTTTTACAAACTTACAGGACCAAAATCAAATTTAATTTTGGTCCAGTAAATTTGTAAAAGGACCAAAATTAAAATATTTTCAAACTCATAGGACCAAAGTAAAAATTTATAATCTAAAGAACCAAATTCAAAATGAAGCAAAGTTATAAGGCTTATAAATCTTTAGTCCCTTGGGTATGTTTGTTTTGGGATTTAAAAAGTCGTAGCAAGTCATGGCTTTGAAATCCTGAGATGTAAAAATCTTGATAAATAGTAAAAGTGTGTGTTTGTTTTGGAATTTTAGTAGGGTAGAATGTTACTTTATGTCAAATCAAAGTGTGATAATGATTGATTTTATATGTATAATAGATTTATGAGTGCTTTGTTGGAAAGAGTAAAAATAGGTTTAATAGGTATTTATAGGTGTGGATTGAGTTTGAAATGTGAAATCCGGATATTACATTCCAAACTCGTGTAGAGCGTGATCGCAAAGTCCTACGTCCATCCGAGCTAGTCCTAAAACAAACATACCCTTAAGTATTGTAGAATTTAATTATCATCAAATAGATTAAATGATACTACTATTTGCCAATTTTTATGTGTATAAATATACACTAATTATTGACATCAAATATAATAAATTATTATGAATAATTTTGAATATTTTCACAATAACCTCACACAAGATTGTTCCATTAATAAAATAAAATAAAAAATCCAAGAAGTCTCCTGTGACCCTCGCATATTTATTGGTGGAGCTAAATAAATTAAAGGTTCACCGGTCACTTTCACTTTTCGTAGTTTCATAAATAAACTAACTTTTCCTTGTACTGTTTTTAGATATTGCCCATTTTCATTTTGGTTGATTTTATTATGAGTGATTAATATTTTTGTAGTCCTATAATTATCACGAATTTAAATTTGATCAATATAAATTATATATTTTGATATTAATTCTGTAAATTTAAAAATATTTTAATTTTGATCATTTTACTAATTTATTAGACCAAAATCAAATTTGAAGCTATAAGTTTGTAAAAAAATTAAAATTAAAATATTTTCTAACTTATAGGATTAATATCAAAATGTATAATTTATGTGGACCAAATGCAAAATGAAAACAAGGTGTGAGAGTTACAAATCTTTATCCCTTATTATTAATACTATACGTTAATACGTTATAGTAATAATAACACAATTTTTAATTGAAGTATACTTCAACTTTTAAACGATTTTTTTACGTATACATATCATTCGATTTTTTGTTAATATTTAATTTGAACTCTAAAATCTACATAAATTCCCAAGACGGGCAGCTCTCAGAGTTCTTTTAATTTGAATTAAAATTAAAATTAAGTATTTGAAAATTTTCTTCTACGATCCAGTATATGACAAATCATTTCGAATCGCTATAAATCGAAAGCATAACCACCATAAAAGAGGAACCATCTAACACAACACTGCAAAGATTTTTTTTTTTCATTTTCGTATCCGAAGCCTAAGAGCTCAGTTCTTAGAAAGTGTAACTCATTCTTTACCAACGAAATTATTACAAATATTCCCTTTTCAAGAAACTAAACAAAATCGTACTAAATTTTTTAAAAAGAAAATCAATGGCAGCTGAATCTAAGAATGACATACCATACGGTATCAATTATACCGCATCACCTTCCTTACCAAAAATTTCAGTATACATTGATATATGAAAATTTTAATTTACTATGATAATATACCATATATCGTACCGAATATTTTTTTATAAATTAATATATACTAAATACCGAAAATAATTTAATATTTTAATATATAACGATATACCAAAATTTTCGGAAAATATTGATACCGTTACCGTACCAAAATTATCGATATATCATCATGCCGTATCAAAATTTCAATAAATAAAAAAAAAATCTAACAATTCTATATTATTTGATATAATAAATACGACAAACCCTTTGCCGAATCGCATAACCAAATTTGCCGAAAAGGTCCCAACTCCTATGGCATAACTGTTGTTGTATGCACAAAAGCATGCCTCATTTATAAAGGCATAGTATTCTTTTAAGGGCACTACCACTATGCATACAACCTGACAATTTTATCAATATTCAATATTTAACTAAGAAAATCAAAATTTAAATATTACTTAAATAAATACAACTTATTTAATTTAAATTCGTTTTTAGACATATAAGCAAAAAAATGCCTTAAAATTTTGGATAAAATCTATCCTATCATCAACCTCAGTCACCTGATTACATTGACATTCAACAACTAATATGTGTATATTATGTATCTCATTAAATATTAAGGGGTTTTATATGATTTATTATATATAAATAAGATAATAAAAATAAATTAAATAAATAAATAATTACTAACTTCATACTGATTATACAAAAAAGCAATATCAACGTCACAACCACGTTACACCCTGTTTTAAAAAACGGATCGGACCGGCCGGTCCAACTGCTACTCGAACATCCCTCTGGCCCACTTTTGTACGTTAGACCGAACATTTTTTAAAACGTCTGAAAAACGCTCAAAAGCGGTAAAAATCAAGTCGGACCGGTCACTCGATGGACCGATTGAACCGGCGCTTCAACAAATTTTTGATTAATTTTATTTTTCTACATAGAATAATGGATTAACTAAATTAATATATCAAATATAATTTAATTGTAAAATATCTAATATTTTAATAAAATTTATTCATAAAATATATAATTTTATTAGAAAAAAATATAAATATTTATAATTAAATATTATGTATTTATAAAGCCATACCGGCTCATCCACTTTAAAAATGGTCAGACCTGATTGAACGCGGTTCAACCAAAAATACTAAGGTATTCGGGTCAACTTCCGCTTTTAAAACATAGGTTACACCATTAAGAGTAATTTTTATTGCATAAAAAAGTATATGTTTTTCATTGAATACAAAAATATATTTTTTCGTTAGCATACAAAAAGTAAAAGAGTAAGTCTCGTGTGCACCAGTTACATGGTGCATACAAGACTAATCCAAAGTAAAAATATACGTATAATATTTATTTTGCAAGTTCAACTGTATTTAATGCTTAAAGAACTTCTTTACCGGGTTAACGTCGCCTTAATCACCGACATATATTATGCCGTTAATTATTCCCACATCCTACACGATTCTCCACTTTATATTATACTCATTGACAAATATCTAAAGAAAATAGTTTTATGGGAATTACATATAAAATAAAGTTATACCCATAACTTTTTACATATATTACGCCGTCGATTATTCCCGCAACGTAGTTTTTCCTCTTTTATTATGAGAATAAAAATACTACAAACATGGAATTCAACATATGAAAAAGAGTAGGTACTGTTTAAAAATAAATTCATAAATATAAATCTTATATCACATAGGAATTTATATTATAAAAATTATTTATATAATACTTTACCATAAAAAACTTCACCGATGCCAATATTAATTAAGTCGCGTCTACATAAAATAATTTTTTTGCATTTTTAGTCAACTAAAAAATATACGAATTTCTATAAATCATCGATATACACGAATAATTCCAATTAAATAAGTACACAAATGGTGATCGTGTCTCCATTTCTAACACAGACACCTGACCCTAGGCATTTATTTAATTTGGCAGTTATGTAATAACAGTTTCTCCCAATTCAACTACGTTAGTGAACAGATTCACAGTTCTACAAATTTCAGATTTTCTCAGTTAAACCAAACATGTGATTTAGTTCACAATTCATGCGCAAGCTAATTGAAAACTTTTCTTTTTCCTTTTTTCTTTAATGAGAGCCTTGAAAACTCTGAGTTCCTACTAATTTGGGATTATTCTCCAAATAAATTAGAATACCTGTCTCACTTTCAAATATGACCCCCTCACTTCCATCGCCATCTAAAACTCCATAAGAGAATTATGAAATAAATTTATTTTAAATATATCTTTCATGCTTATCCCTTTAATCTTATTTTTAACTTTTCCTAATGGATGAATTTCGAAACGGGCTCATGAGACAATCTCACATGATATTATCTCATTGAAAAAAAAAAAAAAGGTGATTTACATATATAGATTCAAAAAAGTCGTTATATTTACAAATATGTTCACAATATTTACACAGAAGCACTTTTTTTTTTTCTGCACAGCACCTATTTGTAAATATACTGACTTTTTGAACTTACATATAAATCACCCAAAAGAAAATGAACACATATAACAGGTAAGGTTTTTATGACAAAAAAAATAAAATTCTAAACATGAAGTCACCTCTAACCATCCACTTAACTATATACTGAAAATAAATCACACTCTTTATATTCAGATGCAGGTGTGGGAGCATACATTAATTTGATTACCTAATTATATAAAAAAGGAAGTTGTCATGGATGACAAAAGACAGCCTCTATTAACGTGGCACGTAGCAGCTACGATGCAATGCATATTTGTACACGCTAGTCACTACCCCCTACTAATGGAAAAAGGCAATTAATATCTAAGGTGGGTATAGCAATTTATGGTTTCATGATATTAAATGAATTTTTGAGTTAAAAGAGTCCCCAACAGATGCCAATTTATTGTGATCACGATTCACGGGCGTAGAACAACACCATCACCGTGGCGTCCAAACACCCCCACACACAAAACTTTCAAGCATTTCACAAAAAATATACAAACAGAAGTTTATAAGAATTAAAAATGATTTAATAAACCATGGCCATGGGCCCTAACACCACTCACATAAAAAGAGTGTTTATTATATCTCTTTTCCCTCATTCTCAATTAGGTTGAATTTAGATAACAGAGTCATTTAAAATACAAGAAATTTATAAATGAATTTCAAATAACATGATTTTACTAAGTATTTAGATACCTCTAATTTAAACTAAGGGAACACTTGATATGAACTTAAAAGGAATGATAATAGATATATAAATAAGGGACTAATCAATTCGAAAATTAGTGATTACCCTATTTTATAATCTCATTTATTCTCATCCTCATTACTTCCAATTATTAAGTGGTCCCTAACTACTTAAAATTCATCCAATTGAATATTTTACCCAAACAATGGTGAATTTTAAATTTATTGCACAAATCCCTCATTCCAACATAACCTTAAGTTTGTTGATAAAACTGTCCAACAACTTAGGAAACTCACCACTGGAAAAAGAAAACCTCATTTTAATCACAAAATCTCCTCATTCATTTGCCACATCATATTGTTAAACTTAAATGGAAGAAAAAAAAATACCAAAATTAGTAAGCTGAGAATTGTTACCGAAAATAATCAATCTTTAGAATTTCTCTTAATATACTATGAGGGGGAGGAGTGAAGAGAAAGGAATATTAACAAGAGGGTGTTTGAGAGAGAGCTTATAAGCTCCTTAAAATATTTAGGAGCTTATAAGCTGTTATAACTTGTCTGGTAAAAAAAAGATAATTTACATTTTACAAGATGGTAAAAAAAGCTAAGTGGAGTTTATAAGCTCAACAAAAAAGTAGGACAACTCCAACTTATTTTTAAAAAAACTTATAAGATAACATAAGAACTTATAAGGTCAATTAGTCAAACACTGTATTAACTTATAAGTTACTTAAACTAACATCTTATAAGTTGTTTAAACAATTTATAAGATTTGAGATCTTATAAAATATTTAAAATAAGCTTAGCCAAATGGGCTCTAACATGGTTTAATAATTCTGCACAACTAAGGGGACGCTTGGTATAAAATTCATCAATGGTAATGGGAGTGAGAATATATATATAGTAATTATAATAGGTAATGAGACCAAAACATTGATTTTCCTCCTAAATAAGATAATCATTACCCCCTTTTGATTACCCTCATCTCATCTTATAATCATCCTCCTCAATTAATCCCCCTACAACAATCAACAACTTTCTTTTTTGTATACTTATTCCAAAATTGGACCATAACATTAATGATTCTCAAGATGTGTCCTCTCGGTAAGTATTTCAACACATGCTGAAAATCCCAAGTTGAGACATGGTTTAATGAAAAACATAATGCACGTTTTGATAAAATATACCTTCATGCTGTCGGCCCAATCCATATTTAAGTTTTCCAGCATCGTTGTCATCCAAGCATGGCAAAAAAATCCCATCGTCTTTTTCGGGGGATCTTTTATATCGGGAAACAAAATAGATTCCAATTATTTGAACTGATCAATCCTTATTCCATTGACACCCACCAGCCCAGAAAACTTTGAATTTAATCCCTGCCAAACAGAGATTTTGGGAGCTCAACATATTTTCAGCAATATGCCTAGATAAATACAGATCAATAGCTCTAGAATAAAAAAATTTAAAAAAAAAACATTGTAGGCAACCACGTGTGTATTCTTAACAAGTATAAGCAGTTTCCCAAAAAGTACAGTTTATAGTGATAGTTGTGCAACAGTTGCAGGTGGACATGAGTGTTAGTCTTATATCAGTGAACATTAAATTAACTGAAGAAACAAATGTAACATCATCATTGAGTTCACTGAACACGGCAAAAACTAGTCCAGATAAATAGTTTTAGCAGTTCACTGAACACAGCAAAAACTAGTCCAGATAAATAGTTTTAGCAGTGAGAGTACTCAATTACTGGTGACGACAGGATATAGTTATACATCATAAATTCACAATTCAGCCGGGACACGCGAAAATAGAAAGAAATGTGCTTAAAAAGTTCACCGAAAAACAAGAATGAAATTATGTTCATGTCGTTTTTCTCTCGCACCAGCTGAAATTGTCAAAGCATAACCAATTGATGCAGCAACTTCATTAACATTCTGAAGTTCAACCAAAATTGCTCCAGCACCCAAGGGAGTGTGCGGTGCCAGCAAACTGTAAAACAAAGAACACAAAAAATGTGAATAAAACTAAAATTGCTTCACCTTAAAAGCAATATGAATGTATGGTTTCACACAGAATCCACTCCATGAAAGTGAACTGGGACTTGAGTACTAAAAGCACAACTTCATAACAGGCAGAACATGAATTTGAATCTAAAGAAAACTATTTTTAAAAACTCATTCATGTAAATATAGTTTAATTGGGCCTAATTGTTTTGTGGTAAAGTTGGGAACTTCAAAAAATCGGTGGTAGTATATGCAGGGATAACATAGATAACAAGACATCAGCAGAATAACAATTCTGCTTGCTAAAAGGCAATATATTTATAAATCGAAACAGAACAACTTATATGATTGTTCGAGTAGAAATAAAGAGCCCTATAAATGTCAAAGAGAGAACAATACAAGCCTTATGAATAAATTCATCTTGACAAGACTAAATTCATGAATAAACTTTGATAGATAGTGTTTCAATGTGTTCAAGTATTCTATTTTCAACTATTTTATTCGTTTGCATGTCTGTAATATTTTGATAGATAGTGTTTCAATGTGTTCAAATATTTGGTCAGATTTTTTAAATTCTCCATGGCTTATAAACTTTTTATTTTTTGCTACATTTTGAGATTTACTTTGCAATCTTACCTTTTCACTAGTGTCTACTGCCAGTCTGCCATAGCCCTGACAAGTTAGAACAACTAGCAAGTATGTAACTGAAATGGACCCAGATCCCTGCAGTAACTTTAGGGTCCAGTTATGATCTAGACCCTCCATTTCACACGCACATGCACAACCGTGCGGGTGTGTGTGAAATGAAGGGTCCAGATCATAACAGGACCCTAAAGTTACAGCAGGAAATCCACTCCTGACTGAAATACATAAGCAATAAGGAACTGACAAAAGGTCCTACGGAAATCAGTCAATACAGTGTCAATACAGGGATATCATAGATAACAAGACATCAGCAGAATAACAATTCTGCTGGCTAAAAGGTAATATATTTATTCATCAAAACAAAACAACTTATATGATTGTTCGAGTAGAAATAAAGAGCCCTATAAATGTCAAAGAGAAAACAATACAAGGCTTATGGTCAAAATTCATCGTGGCAAGACTAAATTCATGAATAAGGCTTATGGTCAAAATTCATCTTGGCAAGACTAAATTCATGAATAAGGCTTATGGTCAAAATTCATCTTGGCAAGACTACATTCATGAATAAACTTTAAGAGGTTCTGTTTTCAACTATTTTATTCGTTAGCATGTCTGCAATATTTTGATAAATAGTGTTTCAATGTGTTCAAGTATTTGGTAAGATTTTTTAAATTCTCCATGGCTTATAACTTTTTTCATTTTTAACTATATTCTGAGATTTACTTTGCAATCTTACCTTTTCACTAGAGTCTACTGCCATAGCCCTGCCAAGTCAGAACAACTAGCAAGTATGTAACTGAAATGGACCCAGATCCCTGCAGTAACTTTAGGGTCCAGTTATGAGCTAGACCCTCCATTTCACACGCACATGCACACCCGTGCAGGTGTGGTGTGAAATGAAGGGTCCAGATCATAACTGGACCCTAAAGATACAGCAGGAAATCCACTCCTGACTGAAATACATCACCAATAAGAAACTGACAAAAGGTTCTAAGGAAATCAGTCAATACAGTGTCAATCATGATGTGCAGAGTAATTCTAATGCACAAATGTGCAGAGTATTTTAAAACTACGGTTATACCACAGCAACACGCCGCTATCAATGCCTTGCACACTAGTACATTAGGAATCTGCGAATGAACATGGCAAAGTTACGCACACAAAGACTGCAACACCTTATATCAACATTGATGCAACATCTTATAACAATATTGACTACATGCACAAGTTAAATAGGAAGAGATACTGAGACACATAGAAAACCATACTTAACTCCATCTCTTGATATTCAAGGTCATAAACAAAAATAAATAAATTCTATGTGAAAAGTATCATTGAGACATGCTATAGGTAATACAGGTTTAATTTAGGGTGAATAATAAGTTACACGACAGCAAACAAAACACAGAAATTAATAGTACATCCCTGGTGCAATATTATTTACAGTCCATAATAGACTTGGGTTGAAATGCACCATGGCTTATAAAAATATAATAAGACTACATTATGAAATTACTTTAGAGTCTTACCCTTCACTACATTACCCTCATGACATGAGCCTCTACTGCCATGGCTCTTTCCAGTTAGAAAACCAGCAAGTATGTAACGGATATCATCAGCACATCAGTAGCCAGACCTTACACCATGGACACAAACACAAAAAGTGTTCTTTAATCATAACATAACTACAACGGATTTATAAATCCATTTATTGTCAATAATTTTATTTATGGTAATAAACTGAGTTTCTAATGAATAATGTATGCTAATGATGACAGCCTAGTAATAATCAGTATTTTTGAAGAAGTTCCTACTATGTCCAAATAGACATTATATTATCGCATTTCACTAGCAGAAATCTGTACAAAGTTTATGGTCAAATTCATGATTAAACTTTAAGCAGCTCTATTTTCAATCATTTATAGTACTTAGGATGTCAGTGATATTTCGGTAATTGGTACTTCAATGTGTTCAATATTTGGTGAGGCTTTTAATTCTCTGTGGCTTACAACTTTTTCTTGAACTACATTCTGAGATTTATTTTAAAATCTCACTCTTTCACTAGCCTCTATAGCCATAATCCTGCAAGATATAACAGGCAAACTGAAATTATCAGCAGCAGACCTTAACACATCGGGACACAGAGACAAAAAGAAGTGTTTTTATGCATAAGATACCTAAGATTGAGTTATAAATCCATCTATTATAGTCTAGAAATCTTTTTATGGTACTACACTTTCTAATGAATGATGAATGCACACCATCTCTTTTAGTAGAAAGTAAGGTGAGGGAATTTAGAATAAGGCAACATACATACGAAAAAAGAAGCAAACAAAAGCTTCACTTTTTGTTATTTGGGGGTGTCTCATACACGAGGGAAAAAACATTCATACCACTTATTACAGCTTGCATCTTGGCAATTCTATGCTCTTTTCCAGAACCAGACATTTTAACAGAATCAATTACTCTGCAAGAAACCTGAAAACAAAAAAAATACATCACCCAGAGGCCTAACAAAAGCGTTCTGAACAAGAGGTCCAACAAAAACAAGTATGCTTCTTACATAAAAGAAGTATCGTGCAACAAATGTAGACTTTGTATTCACATTCTCAGTTTTCACTAGAGAATCGTATACACCCAACTTGAATATGTTCTTTTCCCTGTAGAACACATAGCAAACTATTAGAACTTCTCTAAAATCATTGACATTTGAGAGTTCTCCAAAATATTTAGAAGTTTTGAGCAATTTTAAGATAAAGACCTATCAGCTAAAAACTGGTAAATAACTTGAGCAATTTTACCTATCAGCTAAAAACAGGTGAATAACTTGAATGCATATCATATTATTATTATTTTAATTATTATTATTATTTATTACATATATATATACATTCTCACTGACAATAATTGATTTCCAAAGAATTCAAGTATAGAACAATAAAGTGACAATAAAAATAACACAGTTTATGCAAATGAGGAGCCAAAACAACAGTTATGAATATCACTAATATATGGCCTTCTTTAATGAATATGGAGTTAGTTAAAAACATGTGTAAATGTAAACAGATTAATATAGAAATACATGCAAGCATTTATCTTGTGAAGTCGCAAAATCCCTTAGATAGAAAGAATGCCAGGTCCAGCCTTTTGCGTTTTGGCTAGAGTATCGAAATTAACTTCTATTTGATAAGATTATTTGTGAAAGAAACAAGGAATGCTCAATTCCTTTATAACTGTATAACTAATCCATTTCCTTAAATATTATCCTAATACCATTAAGAAAAGCATCAACTTAAGAGCATCATAGCATAATGGTTATTAAACTGCATTAATAACACATCCCACATCCCACAACAGTGCATGAGTAAAAGATCCCAAGTTAAACTTACCATGGGGCAGAAATTTGTCAGGAACCAAACATAATCCCAAATCAAACTGCATAAACTAAGAGTGCACTAATAACCAAATTTACAAATATTCCCAAGTTACATGTATTTGTCAAGAAACATGCAACAAACCAAAACGGCAAAGACACATACTAGTGTAAAAACCTGGAGAACAATTCCTTGAACATATATTGTGCTTATAACTAGAGGATAAGAGAATAAAATATATTGTACAAAAAGATCACAGAAGTGAGAGCCCACAAAATGTTGCTTTGCTCCCAACTTGGATTAGTGAGTGTGTGCATGTTTTGCAGCTCTTTCGGATTGCAGCAATTAATTCAAGTGTAATTCCCTTTATAAGTGTGGGGTATAAAGGAACATTCACATATGGCCCCTAAGCTCTTCCTCAGACGGTTGGCAAATCAAAATAAAGGAGTATTACTCAAAGGAAAAGAAAAACATGTTGTATGATACCAAATATAGTACAAGTGTTTGTTATTGTTTATGTATATGATTAGTGTTTATACGCATACCATATCCCAGAAATTTGATTCCTCAGAAAGGGCAACAAAATACCACCTTCAACCAGTCCATGATGTAAGCAAACATAAGTGATGGCTGCATCAGTTTAGTATTCCCCAGATACTGCTCTTTCTCTCTTCTGAATGACAAATCCCAGAGACCTTCCCTACCCCGATCTTGATGCCAATCCTATGCTCCTGTGCATTCTCTTTTGGAGACATAATTTCTTCATACTAAAGTCTCTCACGATGGGTCCTCTCAGTAAAGTATTCTAACACATACTGAAAATCACAAGCTGAGACGATGGTTTTATACCAAACAAAATGCAGAATAGCTTTTAGGTTTTGATAAATTGTACCTTCACCCTCACGACCCAATCCATCTTTAGGTTTTTCAGGATCGTTGTCATCCAAGCATTGCAAAAACATCCCATGTTCAGCTTCCAACTCTAAATTATAACCTCCGAAGTTCTGCAGAATACATTGGTTGACAAGTAGAATGCATAATGCGTAAGTGGATCGTATATATCATGAATATATGTCACTTCCTCGACAGACAATTGTTGTGGTCATTGGGTCATCACAAAGTCTTTTCAGGGGATCTTTAATATTGGGATGCAAAATCGGTTCTGTTTCTTTGAACTGATCGATCCTTCTTCCATGGGCCCCACCGGTTCAGTAAACTTTGCATTAAATCCCGGGTGAACAGAGATTTTGGGAGCTCAACATATTTTCAGCAATATGTCTAGAAGAGAAAAACAGAATAATAGTTCTAGATAAAATAGAACTTGTAGACAGCAGTTGCACATGTGTATTTTTAACAAGTACAAGTTGTTTCACGAAAAGTATAGTTTATTAGTATTAGTAGTTTTACTAAGGAGTGAAAGTTGTATAACAGTTGCAGGTGTGGACATGAGTGTTACTCTAGTTATAGCTTATATCTCTGGACATTAAATTAACTGAAGAAACAAAGGTGAAAGTATTTTCATCACCTGAGAAGAGGAACATGAATGAATACTAGAATAAGCAAGTGATACTTACTTGAATGTGGAATTTGTTCGAATGCTTAGCTGTGCTTTGACAACAATATCATTGAGTTCAGTATACACGGCAAAAACTAGTTCAGAGAAATAGTTTTAGCAGCAAGAGTACTTATGTGCTCAAACTTTTGTTGCCGTTTTTCTCTCACACCAGCTGGCATAGTCAAAGCATTATCAATCGATGCAGCAACATCTTTAACATTTCAAGGGTTCAACCAAAATTGCTCCAGCAAACTGAAAAATGAAGAACACAAAAATGTGGATAAAACTAAAATTGCTGCCCCTTAAAAGCAATATGAATGTAAGGTTTCACACAAAATCCACTCCATGAAAGTGAGCTGGGCCTTGAGTGCTAATAGCACAACTTTACAAAAATCAATATATGAATAGGAATCTAAAGAAACAATTTTCAGAAAATCATTCATGTAAAAATAGTTTCATTATGCCCAATGGCTTTGTGGGGAGTTGGCAATTTTAAAAATTGGTGGTAGACTATGCACGGATAACATAGATAACAAGACATCAAAGGAATAACGGTGCTTGCTAAAAGATACTCCCTCGAGTCCCTCCCAACTCTTTTTTCACATATTTCCTATTTGGGATGTCCCAACTCTTTTTTCTCGCCTTAAAAAGGAAACAATTCATACCCACAAAAGTCAACAAAGCACACCTTTTTTATTTTTTAATTTAACATCACTCACATACTCCCATTTTTCTTAAAAACTATGCATTTGTTATGAAGAAGAAAGAGTTGGGACGGTGGGAGTAATATATTATATTGACTATCCATAAAAGCTGTCATTTATACAGCGATTGAATAAGAAACGAACAAATTGCCAGAGGGCAGATTAAACTTTGATTACCTCACTTAAAATGAGGACCCATTCTTAAAATATTAGAAGGCCCAAAATTCATAACTCACAAGATTCATTAGAGACCAGCATCGAAAAGAAAAGTTCAACAGAAAAAGAGGATATTCAGTGTTGTTCATATGTACATTGATGAAATAATGAAATGATAGATGGATCAATCATTCTGAAATAGCTTAGAGGCTTGTCAGTTGTATTCAAAATAGATGACACCTCATTCAATCAAGGCTTTATGTTCGACATCAACTCTAAGCAGGCAGCAAAGTTCTTGTGATTCTCCTCAATCACGTGAAACCACAAGGACTTGGAAAAACAAAACATACGAAGAAAATCCATAGTACCATCAATCACTATATGAATTTGATCAAGATTGCTGTGTGTTCTATTGTTTAGCATAAGTCAACCACAGAAAATTTACGAATAATATATGTGTCCCAGCAACAAAAGTTTCTAATGGGTTGGTGGTAAACATGTAAAAATTATGAAAAGCTGGAGTTTAAGTTCAGATACAGGAATTTACTTGTTCGGGGATGAATTTTTTGAATACTCTAGACCAAACAACAAAATGATAAAGCAGAGTAGAATGGTAAAAAAAGATGCCCACCACTGTCAGCACATAATGCATGACATCTAGAGATTCATCCTGTACACGAAGAATAAATTGCATTAGCAGCAGTATATTCAAACTATAAGTACAAGATAGCAAGCAGCAGTATATTCAAAGAAAGAATAATCATTTGCCCCAACTCTGTACATGCTTAAGTTTCTTAATTTATTAAACAGGAGCATAACAGAATGTAGCATCATTGAAAGTGAGGTAAGGCTTTTAGTTGGAGCCACCAAGAAGCTGCAAAACTTGCCACTGAAATACATATGTTCAAATTTTAACCACATGAGGTTGATGGATACTTCAAACTATACATAAAAAAAGGTCGGATTTGTCCCATTTTGCTACTGAAGCATAGACACACACACACACACTATATATATACACACAAACTTCAGTTAAAGTGGAGAGTGAGGATGAGGATCTATACACGCGAACGACCGTCCTTGTTATACAGCAATTTGTATAAGACAGACCTTGACACGCCAAATTGGTTGTGTTATGAAACACGAGTCTGCAGGTAATGCCGGAAGGAAGGAAGGATAAATGATTATCGACGACTTTCATTTCGCGGTTTAAAATTTATGAGTTAATTTAACGAAATCCGTTGATGATCCTAGTGTGCCGAGATAACCGAACCTTTTTTTTGGGGTTTATTGCCATTTACAACTGATTGCCCAGTTCTTCCCCAAAATTAGGGTTTTGCTCCTCGGAGAGCGCGCTGGTTGGGCTTGAGCACGGCGTTTGAGAGCGAAGACAGAGACATGGGATTCGAACAACTTATCTTCCTCCACTCTTGACCCTCGCGCGGTCTGATTACAAAAACTCCTCAAATTTATAGGCCCATAAACAAGTCCACAGCTGTCGCAGACTGCAGCTGTTATTCTTTAATGCTCGTTTTCTTTAACCTAAAAGAAAATTTAACATGTGTCTAATAAATAAATTATTATAAAATTAAAAATATTACACTTTAATTTTTGTAATGATTATATCATGTTTTTCTATTACTAAATTTGCAGAATCTCTGAATAATTTCCATATAAGTTCAAATATAATCAAAACAAAGCAGCTTATATATGATTGTTAGAAATATAGGTCCGTATAAATGATAGAGAAAACAATTCAAGCTTATGGGCAAAATTCGTCTTGACAAGACTAAATTAATAGTGTTTCAATATATTTGGTCAGATTTTTTAAATTCTCCATGGGTTATAACACTCTAATTTTTTTACTACATTCTTAGATTTACTTACCTTTTCACTAGAGTCTACTGCCATACCCCTTAGACCAACTAGCAAGTATGCAACTGAATACATCGCCAGTAAGGAACCGACATAAAGTCCAAAGGAAATCAATCAATACATACATTGTCAATCGTGATGTGAAGAGTAATTCTAATGCACAAATATGCAGAGTATTTTAAAACTACGCTTGTATCAAAGCAACACGAGACTGCTATCCATGATCTTCCACACCATCAGGGGTGCTTCCAAAATGCCTTGCATGCTCATACATGAGGAAATTTGCGAACGAACATGACAAAGTTACACACACAACGACTCCAACATCTTATAACAATATTGATTTCATGTACAAGTTAAAAAGGATAGAGATATTCAAGGTCATAAACAAATAAATATTCTGTGTGAAAAGTATCATTATGACATGCTATAGATAATGCAGGTTTCATTTAGGGTGAATAGTAAGTTACAAGACAACAAAACACAGAAATTAGTAGTGCATCCATGGTGCAGTTATTTATAGTCCATAATCTAATATTACTCTGGATGGAAGTTAACAGTCCATAATCGATTTGGGTTGAAATGCACCATGGCTTATAAAAATATAATAAGACTACATTTTGAAATTACTTTATAGTCTTACCCTTTCACTATATATTACCCTCATGATATGAGGCTCTACAGCCATGGCTCCTCCCAGTTAGAACAACCGGCAAGCATGTACTGATATCATCAACGCATCAGCAGTCAGACCTTAAACCATGGGACACAAACACAAAACCAATGTTCTTTATGCATAAGACACTAATATCTTGTCAATAATTATTTTTATGGTAATAAACTGATTGTCTAATGAATAATGAATGCCCACCCCCCTTCTTTGAGTAGAAGATTCTTTATGGAGGTAACTCATATACAAAAAATAGAACAAAATTGTTCGACTACATAATGTTAAGAGTAGTTGTATTTTAGGTTTGAATCTACAGTAACTTTGGAGATCTGGATGCCGAACGCTAATGATGACAGTGTGGTAATGCAACCCAAATCAGTACTTTTGAAGAAGTTCCTACAATGTCCAAATATACATTATATTATCACATTTTACTAGCAGGAATCAGAACATAACAATGAGATTGTTTTTGAGTAAGTGTCCTATAAATGACCGAGAGTAAAGTATACAAAGTTTATGGTCAAATTCGTCTTGATTAAGACTAAGTTCATGATTAAACTTTAAGCAGCTCTAAATTCAATTATTTTTAGTACTTAGCATGTCTGGGATATTTCTGTAATTGGTGCTTCAATGTGTTTGATATGTGGTTAGGCTTTTCAAATTCTCTGTGGCTTATAACTTTTTCTTGAACTACATTCTGAGGTTTACTTTAAAATATCACCCTTTCACTAGCCTCTACTAGTACAGCCATAACCCTCCCAGTTATAACAATCGGCAATATGCAACTGAAATTATCAGCAGTGACCTTAAACCATAGGACACAGAGAAAAAACAGTGTTTTTATGCATAAGATATCTAAGATTGAGTTATAAATCCATCTATTATTGTGTAGAAATCTTTTTATGATACTGCATTGAATGCTCACCATTTCTATTAGTAGAAGGCAAGGGAAAGGCATTGAGGTAACTCACGTACGGAAAAAGAAGCAAACAAAAGCTTCACTTTTAGTTATTTGAGGTGTCATATACACAAGGGCAAAACACATTTATACCACTTATTACAGCTTGCATCTTGGAATTTCCATGCTGCATTAAATAACCTTTCCTTTAGAACCAGAGAGTTTTATAATATTAGTTACCCTGCAAGAAACCTGAAAAACAAAATAAATACATCACCTAGAAGCCTAACAAAAGCATTCTGAACAAGAGATTCAACAAAACTAGTATGCTTCTTACCGTAAACAAAACACTATGCAACAAATGTACACTTTGCATTCACATTCTCAGTTTTCTCCAGAGCACCGTATACACCCTAGGCCAACTTGAAAATGATTTTTTCCTTGTATCACATAGAGCAAACTATTAGAACCTCTCTAAAATCGCTGGCATCTGAGAATTCTCCAAAATCTTTTAAAGTTTTGAGCAATTTTAAGATAAAGACCAAAAACCGGTGAATAACTTAAATGCGTATTGTATTATAAGATTATTATTATTATTATTACTATTATCACATTTATATACATACATATATATATACGATATATCGCAATGACAATTATCCACTTCCAAAAACTTCAAGTACAGAACAGTAAAATGACAATAGAAATAACAAAGTTTATGCAAATTAGGAGCCAAAACAACAATTTTTTATGAACAGCACTAACATATGTCCTTTAACGGTTATCGAGGCAGTTAAAGTTATGTGTAAATGTAAACAGACAAATATAGAAATACATGCTTGCATTTATATTGGGAAGGCTGAAAATCACATGGATAAGAAGAATGCCACGTACAGCCTGTTGGCTAGAGTATCGAAATTAACTTCTATTTGATAAGTTCATTTGTGAAAGAAACAAAGAATACTCAACCACTGTATAACTATGAAACTATTCCATATCCTTAAATATTAACACAATACCACTACGAAAAGCATCAAATTAAGAGAATCGTAAGGAGCATAATGGTTATTAAACTGAATTAATAACACATTCCACATCCCATTACAATGCACAAGCAAATACTCCCAAGTTAAACTTACCATGGTGCATAAATTCATCAGGAATCAAAAATAATCCCAAATTAAACTGCACAAACTAACAGTGCATGAGTAACAAAATTAACAAATGTTCCCAAGTTACATATATTCGTCAGAAAACTTGCAACAAACCAAAAATTTATTACCTCCTTCCTTATTCACATACTCGAGCAGGGCCTTCAGCAGTTCGTGCTCCTTTATGCATAATAAGAGCAAACCCTTATCCAACAAGGATAAGAGAAGGATTACCATGTTTTCCAGCTCTGAACATATGTTTTCCTTTGCCGAGCTCGATTTCTTCATCTCCGCTACATTCCTCTCTTCCTCAGAAGATGATTCAAGCAATTAATTTATAGGCGAGGATTTCATTTTTTGCGTAACCCCCAAGCTCAATAATATAACCGTTGCACTTGACAGCTTATTGGGCTTTGGCGCCAGCCCATTAGGGCATGTCGGTTTTTTTTTTTTTTTTTTTTAAGTGGTCAGCCCGTCACTATTAATCTTGTTTCTTTTTTGGCTCATATTATTTGCACAAACCTTTTTTTTTTTAATAAATACATACTCCTCTATTATTTTGAAATATTATTGATAATAATTTTATTAAATTAAGTATAAATATTTAAAAAAATCTTTTATTCAAAAAATGTTCAAAATTAACCGTGATTTTTTTTATTGGATAAAGAATATCACCATTGGTAATCAGGCGGCCCATAAGATATAAATATAACAGTTGGGTTAATGATAGGCCCATAAAATTCACAATATACTTTACACAGTCAACTGATAGATTATATTAATTCGAGTCATAATATAGTAGGTCCTATGTTGCAAAGGAGTGGAGGCGATACAATACAAATACGGGTCTGGTCTACAGATGGTGATCATAATACATGATATTGATAGAATTAATTCATGATCATTGATTAATTCACTAGTGAAATCGTTGCGCCTTTGTGGCCGTCGAGTGCAGCGATGCCGGGAGTATGGATGTTGGGCACCCAAGGACTGGATGTATCATTGTCGTCCTTGTGATAATTCCTTTCACCTGACTTGTCTCACTATATCTGTTATATGAAAACATGAAATTTACGTCTAATTGAGATTGAGCATCAGTTTCTTCCTCACCTTCAATATAATTACTCTCAAATTAAGGTTTGATATTTGCAAGAAAGATAGTTATGACTTCCTCACCTTCAATATAGTCACCATTCCCAATCACCTAAAAATAGAAGAAGATATCTTACAACCACTATTGAAGTCACTGTTCAAAGCCGTTTGCACCAATGTGAATGGAAAATCTACTGGAATTCTTCTTTTTTATATATGGTCCCTTTTTGTTGGGTCAGTGAATTATTATACTCGAGTTAATGGTGAAACCGAATGTATACAAAATGTTGTCATCGTTTTTTTTTTATATTGTACAGTATAATTTTCTTAATTTGTTTATTCTTTTGAAATGCTTATATATATATATATATATATAAGTAATGTATACTAATTACACATGTAAGATTTCGTTTTCAATATTATTTTTGTGTTTGAATTCTGATTTTTTAATAAATCCAATAACATAATTTTACATATTTATGATAGTCAATCTTTTTTACTTTAAGTTGTAAAACTATTTTTCTCATATCAACTAGATAACCAATAGAATTAATCTTCTGAAATAAAATAAAAACTCAAGTACATGTTATGGTATTGTTTGACAACTTAAACTTTTAATTTGTAACTAAGATTAATGATAGAACCACGAAAAAATGAGTAATTAAGACTGTATTTTTTGTTAATTAGTTTAAGTAATTGATATTTAACTTTGTATATGTACATTTATTTACTTTTCTAATCTTAATTTTATAAAAAAAAAAATCACATATTATATTACAAAATATCATACTACAATTCGACAATATTACTAACATTGACTAATGCTACATCTATAAAATAAAGTATTGAAGTAATGATTAACCACACGTGCACATAAACAATAACTTACTATTAATAGCACAAATATTTAAAATTTTAAACATGTCAATAAAATTCATAAATAGTGAACTGCATGGAGATATACTAGTATGAGTAAATACAATGTTAATGCTAATAACAGTTATAAATCTTCCATTTGCTGGAATTATGCCATTTGAAGCAAACTAATGAATATGTAATAAAGTCTCCTTTGAACTTTTGTTGCATCTTTTTTTACTTATTTGTGATATGATCACTGGCCGTTGCTAACATATTTAAAGAAGAAATCTTCTTAAATAAGTTCATGCATATGCATACCCTTGTGCTAATTGCACATATTGATTGGGATTAATTCGTTTGCATAATAAGAACCATATATAAATCAGTTGACATATATTTTTACAGGTATGTTATAACATGATTCATATGCATAATATGCGCCTCTAATGGAATTTCCATTTAATCATGGCAAAATGTGAAAAATCAGAAAAACAATACAAAAATTCAGTGACATGAGACTCACTTTCACGCTGGAGAGTTCGGCTTTCATATACGGACTTGATGTGCTCCACAAGAACTATCGGTCTGCTATCATCTCTTCTTTTGATATAGTTTATCTAATATTCTTTGAGCATCAGCCACTTTTCCTGGTCGCGCAAGGATCGGACTCAGTTTGCTTATAGTAGTTTCACATGGAACGAAGTGCCCATCACTCATCTCTATAAACAACCTTCTTGCCTCTGCTTGACAATACTTTTTTGCGGACTTCTCCTGATTAGCTAAATTGCACCATCCAGTTATTAGTATGTCATAGGTTGAGGAATTAGGGGGCACTCCTCTAGCCTGCATTTCTTTCAAGAGCTCCATTGCTTGTTTCATCTTTCCCACCCTGGCAAAATCATGTATAAGCAAGTTATAAGTGCTAGTTCTAGGAACAAAACCTCGGGAGATCATTTCGCAGTAAAGTTTTATTGATTCCTTCTTGTTTCCAATCTTTCCATGCCCAGAAATCATAATGTCAAATGTTGTGCCATTTGGAGCAAAGCCCTTCTGTTCCATTTCAGAAAGGAGTAAAGCTACCTCGTGCATCTTACCAGCTGCTGCGGATCCTCCTAGAAGAATGTTGAACGTCGTAATATTAGGAGAAATTCCTTCAGCTATCATCTGTGAATATATAGAAAAAGCCTTCTCTACATGAGAGCTTCTGCAATGTCCTCGAATCAGAGCATTGTATACTATAATGTCTGCATGAAAGCCAGCTCCTATCATTTCTTCTAGCACAGATGCTGCTTTCCTGGTCATCTTTAAATCACATAAAACAATGATAAGATTACTATAAACAGTCGAATTCAGGTCAAGTCCCATTGCCACAAGCTTCTTGTGCATAAGGAAGATAACCTCAGCCTTTTTAGCATCTGAAGCAGCAGTAAGCACAAGCTTATGAGTAATTTCTGTTGGACGAAACCCTGTAACGAACAACTCATTCAACAAATCCATAGCCTCATCAATTTTACCCGATTTACAAAGCCCTTCTACCAACACATTACAAGTTATTGCATTAGGCTTTAAGCCACGATTTTTCATTTCATCCAACATTCTGAGAGAATGATCCAATTTGCCTTCTTTGATATATGCTTTTATTAAGGTGTTAAATGAAGCATGATCTGGAGTCAATCCAAACTGCTGCATTCCATTATAAACAGATTGCAGATCATATTGGCCAAGTCTAAGCAATCCATTAAGCAAAACATTGTATGCGATGATATCAAACCCTATATTTTTTGCAGTGATCTCCTGGATGACTTCAAGGGCCGATGTCTCTTTTCCTGCTTTGAACAGTCCATCCATCAGGGTGGTGTAATTAACACAGTCAGGTGACAATCCCCTGAGCACTGAACCTTTAAACAATGCCTCTGCCTCCTCCATCCTTCCCTCCCTTTTCAGATTGTTCATAAAAGTGTTTAGTATGAAAGCATTATCATCCAACCCTTGCATTTTCATATCCTTATAAAGCCCTTCTGCAATTTCCTTTTTACCAGCTTTGAAACAGCCATCTATAAGGGAACCATAGGTGAAAGCATTTGGCAGAACATTTTGGCAAACCATATTCTGCAGCACATTATTGGCTGCTTCAAGCATTCCACTTTTCACATATCCATTAATTACTGATGAATAAGTTACCACATTTGGTAAAACATTTGTTTCCTTCATTTGCTGCAAAACAGATTCCACTCCCATCATGTCACCTATTTTACACCGACCATCAATCAAAGCAGAATAAGTGACACAATTTGGCACAACATTGGACTCCAAAAGATAGCAAAACATATCCTCAGCTTCTCTAACCCGTCCAGCCTTAAAGAGACCATTGATCAATGTAGTGAAAGATACCACGTCAAACAAAATCCCATGAACAACCATTTGGCTTTGCAAGTTTAATGCAGCCATCAGATTACCATTTTTAAAGCAAAAATCAATTAAACATGAGTAGGTTACATGATTTGGATCCTCTCCTACCCTTACCATCTCGTAAAAGAGGTATTTGGCCTCATCTAACCTCCCACCCTTAAGAAGTTCATTTATAACACAGCTATATGTAACTACGTCAGGGTCAATACCCTTTCCAACCATTTCCCTGAATACAGCCAATGCTTCTTCATTTTTATGCTTCTTTCCATATCCACTTATCAAATTGGTATACGTAATATGATTTGCTTTCAGATGCACTCCCACAGCTAAACTACCAATTTTTTCGCCATCATCAATTTTTGAATCATGGCATTCTAAGAGTTCATCCACGATACTCTTGGCACTACCAAAATCCCCCATGTCACAAAATGCATTGATCAAAGTGTTATAGGTAACAATGTCAGGTAAGATTCCCTCTTTTGTCATACTCCCCATCAACTGAACAGCTTCACTAAACTGACCAGACTTGCAATAACCATGCATCAAAGTGTTAAAACTCACAACATCTCTCCGAACCTTTCCATCTCTACCTACATTGCTACAAATCATGTCCATGACAGATTTAGCATTTCCCATCATATCCTTTTTGCAAAATCCTTTCATCAATATATTACAAGTGAAATTATCACAATCTACACCCCTCTTAACCATCTCTGACACCAATCCAAGTCCCACTTCCACATACCCGTATTTACAAAACCCCCAAATTACAGTATTATAAGTAACACTATCACTTATAAATTTATAATCCCTGTTATCTCTCAACAACCTAAGTGCCCCATTAAAATCTCCAACTTTACACTGAGAGTGAACGACTATGTTTTTAGTCACCACATTGGGCGCCACACCGCAAGAAATCATTTCTTGATAAATAAGCATTACCTGATGTACCAATCCTGTACAGTTGAAGTGGTTCAAGAGGCCGTTCCAGGCGGGGAGTTCCGGCAAAAATTTGTACTCTCTCATGGCGGAGAATGCGGCTGTGGCTTTGGAGAGGCGGCCGCATCGGAGGAAGAGGTGAATGAGAGTGCAGAAGAGCGAGGGGTAGAATTGACACGGGTTCCTGATTGTGGTTCCAGGACGAGGACGTTGAGACGATACAAAGGAGGAAAACCGCATCCCCAAGTTCTTTGAGTCCTGGAGGAGGGACTTCTTCGATTTGCTTGCAAGGTGTTTGATGAAATGGCGCTGTGGCTTTATCATGTTGGTGAGTAGATTTTGCTCGGAAACCTGGTGAGATCGTCTTCATCAGCAACTCTCTGTTGTCTTGAGTTCTCGCGCGATGCTTTCATCAATAACTGAATCCCACAGAGAGAGAAAGCGAGTTGGAGGCTTCTTTCTTCACTCTATGACAGTGTGATTCCGAAACTGTAAATACGGCACAAACACAATGGCTCTTCGTCTAATATTCGAATTTTGTATTATAATTTTTTATTTTTTTTTATTCATTTGATCGCTATATGGGGCTCAAAAATCCAGTTCCGACAGTTCTCATTTTGCTAATGGGCCAAGACCCATCTCTTCATAAAGGCCCAATAATATAAGTCCTTGGGTTTTTAACTACAATGATTGAAATAAACACAAATATATAAATATAAATAAACTCAAACTTATTAAACAGGCGAAATAATACCAAAGGCTGGTTTAACACGGTATATTAACATTTCAAACACTGAGTTGGTGACCTAAAGATGCTAATTTTACCAATCTAAATATTAACTATAATAATATATATCCCTACAAAATATTATAGAACACACAAATAAAAAAGTCCAATTTCATAGCTAGATATTAAAATGCCAAAAAAATAACAGCATATAACAAAATGGAAAGAGCGAAACACCAACTTCAAGACTCCTCAAGGGCCTCAATTTTCAAAAAGAAAAAACTAAAATTCGGATAATACAATCCCTACTTAAAAAAAAAACTCATATTGAGTTTTATTTTTTTTAACAACTTCCAAATAAAATTTCCTCATTTTTCAATTGAGTAAGTCTCATGTGCACCAATTACACGGTACAACTCAAGTTTATTTTTAAAAATTTAAACAATTTATTACTGAAAAATTGCACAAATTATTACTGAAAAGTTACACTATGAAAGATACACTTTTCAGTAATAACATGTGTAACTTTTCAATAGTATTTTGTGTAACTTTTAAAAAATGAACTTGAGTTGCATTCTGTAACTGGTACATACAAGAATAATCGTTTTCAATTTGATTGATATTGAAGTGAAGCATCGTCCAAATCTCCAGCACCTAATAATAAGTTCAAATGAACACTTTCAAATAGTCATCTCATATCACTTTGCAATTTTATTTGGGTCTATATAATATTATTATAAATCAAATTGCACAATAATAGAATTAAAATATGGCATTAAATAAAAATAAAAATTATAATGGGATTGATCAATTCCAAAAGGTTGGCCCTCACCACACAACACTTGTAGCTACAGCGTGAGATATGGCATTGCATAAGCCCTCCAAGTAGCGGCTAAGGCAAGCTGAAGTACTGTGCTGTGTAATGTCACTATTTTGTCGGTTAATTTGACTCTCTCCCTTTCTCTCTCATGTGGGTTGGACTTGGAGAGAGAAACATTTGCTGTTTGTGCATGTAATTAGATTCCTGACAGGAATCAAACAAAACAAAAAAGATGAGATGAGCTTCACTTTCTGTTAATGGGAAAACGTTAGTGAAAATGACGCCCATCTTTTTTCATTAGCCTTAAATTACTATTTAAGCCTTGAAAAGTATGTACATAATAATAATAAAATCATGGGTGGGAAGATCACGTGAAAGTGATGGACAAAATTCAGTCCCTTTCGTATTTAAAGTATCACTCCATGGTTGGAGAAATAACACTGTCACACCCTTGTGTTTTGTAAGGCAACTCCAACAAATTAGTACCCCACACTTTTAGATTGAATCATGCCTCAAATCTAAGTCCCATGAATCTTAGGCTGCATTATAATAATCTTTTGATCTCCAAAAAGAAGGTTAATAATGCTAAACTGAAAGAAACAAATTAAGAGAGGGCCACAATTGACAATTCTTGGTGGGATTTTTAATTAATAAATAATTTGTCATTACAAATGTGATTTAGCTAGGGATAATAATAGTGGTAAATCCCGTGTGTTTCATTTGATATTAATTTAATGGGTTTTGACTTTTGAGATATAGATTTTCAAAATACTATGATAAGTATAATTGGTGTGTTTTTATTGACTTACTTAATTTTTGTAAGAACATGTTTAAATGACAAATAAAATGTAGTAGGGAGTAAAATGGAAGTTTTCCTTAATGGGGAGAGTATTGTTTAATTGTAATTATAGTGATTAGATACTAAAATGCAACGAAAAATGGTAATTAAAAAATGAGAATGCCATAACTAACGAGGAATTCAAATTCACATGAAATTCATTTTATAGGTTTATAGATACTTATTCATAGGTCCACATGTATTGAGAAGTCGTTTGGTTAGGGGTAACGAGGTTGGAGAATGAAAATAAATGAAATTCATTTTCATTAATAGTGTTTGATATTATTTATTATATATAAATAAAATCATATAAATAGAGTAAACAAAATGGTAATTAATTAACTCCTAACGATACTTATTACCATTCTCATTAAATAAAATTACATTATTTGTATCACATATTTTTTTATCAAATAATATTACTCATTTTGCTTAATGGTATAGCTTTGTAACTATTTTTTATATGCATAAACCAATTAAATAATACTTTTCAATAAAAATATTCCTTTCATACCGTGATTTTTTTTCTATATGTAAAGTGACACAAATTACGATATTTAATGTAAAATGAATAAAAAGTATTTTTTATGAATATAAATTGTTATTATTATTTTAACATAAAGTTATATTAGAATATTTTTTAAAAAAAAAGACAAATGCAAAAGTAATGAGAGAATGGGGGAGTATTACTCATCAATGTTTTCAATTTATTATATAATTGGAAAACAAAATTTGCAAATTTAATCAAACACTCTATCCCATGATTTTGAATGACTACGTCTCATCTCTCATCTAAATACTCATCCAATAACTATTATACATTTATATATCTATTTTCATAAAATTTAACACAATCATATCTTCACATATTCATCTATCAATCTATTCTCTCTCCTACTTTTATTTCATCACACATTCTTTGGTACTATTATTTTATCCACATATTCTCTCATGCTTTTATCATCACTCCAATAATTATTAATAATAAAATAATATCATTTATTATCCAAAATCATATTGATTTGACATAATTATATATTTCAATCTTTAACCAAATACTTCATCCGTCCCCCAAATTTATTCTCATTTATATGGGCACATGTTTTAAGAAGAGTGAGATAAAGTAGATAAAATAAGGATAAAGTGGAATAATTGTGGGGATTCATTGTTTGTGAGTGTAATAATAAAATTATTTTTTAAAAAAGAAATAAAAATAAATTTGAGTAACGGACGAAAAGGAAAAATGTGAAAAAAAAATTGGGGGTGGGAGTATCACATTATAATTCAAAAGATTAATCACATCACATCCACCATTTTCTATGACCATCTTAATCCAATCCACCACTTTCGTCTCTAACTAAACATAGTTCAAAATCATTTAAAGTCAAATTATGGTTTGTTTTTTAAACCTAAACAAATTGGAGGTTGTCCACGTCAGAATTACCCTTTTCCCTCCCCTCCTGTCCCGCGAGGGGTGAGGAAGTGTAGGTATTAGCGGAGAGTATTAATGGAGGAGCAGAGGAAATTAAGATGGAGGACCAGTGCACCCACGCAACTGCCGGCCTCAGGGGTTCCTTGCTTGGAGTAGCATTTAAGACTTCCACCATTTCCATCTGCCTTCTCTACCTTCCATAAACCAACTTTCTTCATTTCCTTTTTAGCAGACACAGGCACATCATCATGTAGATGCAGATTTATACCCCCAAAAAGTTGTCCAATATTGGATTCCAAAAAATGGGTCATAATTCTCATCTTCTCCTTTTCATCATCATCATTTTCTTTCTCTTCTCTTTCTACTTTACCCACATTCTCATTGCTAAATCCCCCCTCAATAATGGCGTCCACCAGCATGGGGATAAGCCCTTCTTGTCTGACAGATTTAGGGTTTTGTTGGGTATTAACACCTTCGCCGTACGAAGATCAGGAAATGAAGATTTTCCCTTTTATTATTCCTCTCCGTCGCCATCGCCGTCGCCTGCTCCGGCTCCCGCTGTTGTTCCAGCGCCTTCTCCGGTGGTGCATTCTCATCTCCACCCACATCAGCCGCTGCACCACCATCATCCGATCCCAAAAGCGCACAGGATTGGTAAGAAGGATGAAGGAAAGGGGGCGAGAGTGTTAACAGCAGTTCTTTCGTCCGTCGGAATAACCTCAGTGTTGTGCGCCATTGCTCTGTATTTCGGGTGCCGGAGATTCAGGAAGCAGAGGAAAAGGCAAAGAAGGAGTGTTTCATTATTCAGAGGCGAGGCTGGAAATAAAGGCATATCAAAGTTTATGAGCTCGCAAAACTCGGTTAAAAAGGTAACCTCTGATCCAGGCCCTGATCTATTTTACCTCAATTCACTCGAATCTGCTTTAGAACCAGAAAAATGTTCCCTGAAATTGAACCCTAGCACAGAAAAAATATACTCCAATGAAAATACATCGAATTTTACACTTGATGAGAGAGAAGGATCATGTGAGAGTGATATGTATTCTTCTTCCTTTGGAGAAATCACAACTGTGCACGAGATTTCAGAGTCTGTAAAACACGAAGATGGCTCCAACTCTTCGTTCGGTGAAAGAATAATTCCCGAAGAAATTCATAGTTTTGATGATAAAATTGTAGCTGAGGAAGCCCATTCATCTGATGATGAATCTTTCCATTCTGTTTGTGATTCACATTCGTCGCAACGCTTTAGGCTTTCCAACGCTTCATCTCATAGTCTAGGTGAAATCTCAGAAACCTTATCCCATGATGAAGTAAAGGAAACACATTGTTCTCTTAGTACTTCTTCTTCGCCGCCGCCACCTCCTCCGCCTCCTCCGCCGCCGCCAAGGCCTCTGCATAACCCCTTTTCAATGAAAATGAAATCCAAGTCTGCAGATAAACGGACATTGCCCCCTCCCAGGGCTCCGCCTCCTCCATGTCCGCCACCACTTTCGAAAGGCCCACCTCCTCCCCCTTCTCTTCACTCACAACAAATACCATTAGGTAAAGATGGCTGTCCATTGCCAAAGCTTAAACCACTTCACTGGGACAAAGTTAGAGCTGCTCCTAATCGCTCAACAGTGTGGGATAAGCTGCGCTCGAGCTCATTCGAGTAAGACCCTCTCTTTAGTCTGTAATAACAAGTAAAATTCTGTGTTGATTGTGTTTCTGGTTAAGTTGTTTTATGCATTTATGTCACATGTGGTAGATTTGATGAGGAAATGATCGAGTCGCTTTTCGGTTACAACTTGCAAAACTCTTTGAAGAATGATGAAGCAAAGAGCAAAACTCCATCTCCAAGCAATCACGTTCTTGAGCCGAAACGACTTCAGAACATAACCATTCTTTCCAAAGCCTTGAATGTGACAGCAGAACAAGTATGTGTCGCACTAATCCGAGGTATAAATTTGTCATATTCCATTTTTAATGCTTGTTGATATTCCAATTTCAGAAATTAATTAGAACCATTTAAACAAAACAATATCAAAAATTGGTAGATGATGTGTTTGGGAACAGGGGATGGATTGTCATTGCAAGATTTAGAAGCACTTTCAAAGATGATACCCACCAAAGAAGAAGAGGCTAAGCTAGCAAACTACAAAGGAGACATATTCGAACTGGGGTCAGCAGAGAAGTTAGTTAAGGCAATGCTCCAAATCCCATTTGCCTTTTCAAGAATCGAAGTGATGCTTTACAGAGAAACCTTTGAAGACGAGGTCCTTCATCTCCGAAAATCATTCTCAATCCTCGAGGTATGCATATGTAAAAACATCTCAAGAACGGTATAACACTATCTTGTTGACTGTAACCATCTTTAAATCGTTATCAGGAGGCATGTAAGGAGCTAAGATCAAGCCGACTCTTCCTTAAACTACTCGAGGCAGTGCTCAAGACAGGGAATAGGATGAATGTGGGCACAATAAGAGGAGGGGCAAAAGCATTCAAGCTTGATACCCTCCTCAAACTTGCTGATGTGAAGGGCACAGATGGGAAAACAACATTGCTCCATTTTGTGGTCCAAGAAATCATCCGGTCAGAAGGAATAAGAGTGTCCGAAAGCATAATGGGAAAGATCCAACAGAGAAGCAATAGTGGGAACATTGAAGATAAGGAAGATAGCTACAGGAGAATGGGGTTAGATCTTGTCTCTGGATTGAGCACTGAGTTATGCAATGCCAAGAAAACAGCTACAATAGATTTGGACGTTCTTGCTAGCTCGGTGGCAAATCTTGCAGAGGGTATGAATAAGCTGAAAAATCTTGTCGAAAAGGATATGATCATGGAGGAGAAGAAGGGCAGTTTTGTAAATGCGATGAGATCATTCACGAAATACGCAGAGACGAAGATGAAGGAACTGGAGGAAGATGAGAACAGAGTGTTGGTGCATGTGAGAGAAATTACAGAGTATTTTCATGGAAATGTGAGCAAAGATGAATCCAATCCATTGAGAATATTTGTGATTGTAAGAGATTTCTTGAGCATGCTAGACAATGTTTGTAAAGAGCTTAGGAGCTCAAAAACACCACGTTGTCACAATCCTCTAGCACCCTTCAGATAGATTAGATTGGCTTGGTTAATTTGTTAATACCTTTCTTTATGTTAAAAGTGTGTATCATATCCCAAATTCTAATGAACAAGTGAAAAGTTTTTTGCAACGCGTTTTATTTGGGGTTAAAAATGGTGATATTTACTGTGTAGCACGAGTGGTCCTAGTCGTGCATTGCTATTTATTCCTTGCACATATACATATTTAGTATCACAGCTGTAAGCTTGATCTACAGTAATATTTAATGTTTGCAAAATTTTATTTAAAAAGTTATTCAATGAATTTGACCTCCCACGCACCTCTTTTACTTTGGCTGTAAATAACATAATAACTACTACACTAAATTTCATTTTAAATAATTTACTTTTATATACAATGCATTTGATATTATTGATTTTTTTTTTAAACGGATTTTGATCTTGTAATTAATTTGTTCAACTTTAAGTTTGCTACTACGTTAAAATCTCTTGGGCTCCATATGTTAAGTGTCTTGTTATAAGAGTAAACTTTTATTATAAAGACAAATATATGTTATTATAAAAACAAAAAAATATCTGTCCTCTAAATAATACAAATTTGAAAAATATATTACAATATAAAAACAGAGATATTATTATTATATAGAGAAAAATATATTGTTATATGGACAAGATAATAAAAAATAATATTAAAAGTAAGTTCTTTCTTTTTGAAACATTACTAATCAATTCCATCTTAATTTGTACAGGGCGGTAATTTTGTTCTTTTTACTTTACTAATAAATAAATGTAGACTAGAGCACTCAATTATTTCATTTGAAAACTAACCCACACCTATATTATATATACGTCGTATATTTTGGAGCTTTGTCTATGATGAAGATTAAATGGATTATTTTTGAGGAGGTGCATATATCACGTATGTCGATTGCAATACAAAACAAACATAAGTGTAACAACAATATATTTGGTAGATGGACATATATTCATTCCATTTGTCCTCCACAATATATATTATCAATATCTGCCCCACTGCATTGTCATTGTCTTATCATGTGCCTAAAAATAAATCCAATAAGTCTGAATTTCAAGCATGGAACTGAATCCACTGGAGTGGAGGTATGTTATAGTTTATATAAAATTCTTGAGAAAAGGAGCTTGAGTTTAAAGTGCGATACATATCCTTCCGATGATGGTCACGGTCCGTGTTACGGTCTCATCCAAGACTTACTCATTTTTTATTTAATTTTTTATTTGTTGTAAGTTTAATTTATTTTTTTATTCAATTTATTGCTGTAGTATTTTACTGTAATCTTTTTTTTAAAAAATCACATTTGAAATTTGAATATGAGTAGTATTCATAATTTGCGCTTTGTATTCAATTTTTTTTTAAAATATGCAAAAACATATTAAAGGTATTTAAAATTTAAAATTTGAATATAGGCATGAAAAGTTAGAAGTATTAAGAGTAGGAATCTGAATATATGCAGAAATCCAAATATATGTATGAGTTTTTGAGATGCAAAATGAAAATGTAAAATATGTAAAAATTGACATATACATAAAAAATTCAAAATTTAAAAAAAAAAGTGTCGAATGCACAATCTTCATAAAAATTAAATTCAAATTTAATTTGAATTTTATATACGTGTAGACTATGAAAAAGTCAGCATGGTTTTAAACCATTTTTTCTTGAATAGCTAAAAACCTAGGAAACAAACAAATTCAAATTTATATTTTTAAAAAAAATCGGTAGCTTTTGCTGCCATATTTAGTGGATGGGACCCATTTTTTGGGGTCTTTTGCAATATTTTTTAAGTGGTGAGACCAAATTTTAGGATGTTTTGAAATATGAAATTTTTTGTGGTGTGTTTGGAAATATGGGCATTAAAGTGTGGGGTTTTGCAATTATTTCTAAAATATATATTTGACATGAAATAGATAATTAAATAAAAATGACAAAAACTTATATACAAATTTTTACGGTACAAATATCCATTTTTAAAAAAATTGCGGGTCTAAATCGGGTCGGGTCAAAATTTGGCATTTTTTCCAAATTTTGCTCAACTTGTAATTTAAGTTTTTTCGCTCTCAGGTGTGTTACAATTTGGGCAATGTATGTTACTTTAAGTCAAAATATGTGTTACAAGCTGACTAAATATTGTTTTTTACACATATTCATTTGTTTTTGTAGAAATAAATATTTTTCATATAATGTAACACATACAAAAATACATTTTATTCTATAGTATCACATGTTTGCTAATATAGTAACACAAACTGAGTGAAAAAATGTGTTACAATTATAGTAAATGTGTGTTACTGCAAATGTGTGTTATAATTATATTACTGCAAGATCAAATGTGTGTTACAGAATATACAAATATTTATTTATTCTTAATAAAATATATTGTACTTTATGTAATATATGTAAGGTATTAAAAGATGTATTAATACATAAACAACATATTATCAACATAAATAAACAAAGAGAATAAAAAATAAATTAAGTAATATATATTTATTTTTGCAAAAAATGCATAATTTCCTTATATTACTCGAAAAGTATAAAAAATTATTTTTTTAAGAATTAGTAACACAGATTTGCTTAATAGTAACACGCATGTGCCCAAATTGTAACATACTTGGGAGCGAAAAAACTTGAAATTAGAAGTTATGGGAATTTTGGAAAAAAAATGTTCAAATCTGACCCGACCCGGTTTAGACCCATTAATTTTTATTTCTACGGTAAAAATTTCTACACAAGTGTTGCATATATTTGATATGGAATAAAGAATTAAAAAAATGATATGCAAAAGACATATAAATAAAATATATATTTGATATGTTAGATAAAGTTGATGTGATTGATATTGAATTATGTGATATAGATGTTTAGATGTATAGTAAGGAGTGAATGTGTATTTTGGGGAAACGGATCCTCTACTGGACAGTGAAACCAGCAAATGGTGATGGATGCTAAAACTGTGACGTATTATTAAAATATTTTCTTCTTTATAATTTTGACCAAGTCATGATATTTTTTGTTACTGTGATAATGAGCTAAAAAGGATGAAATAGTTTAACCATACGTCACCGTTTTAGTACCCAGCACCATTTACTGGTTTCATTGCTCAGCTGATAATTCATATCCGTATTTTGGATGAGATTGGATGTGCAAATGCGAAATGTGGATGAAATGAGGAAAAATATATTCTCATAAAGATCTTAATTCTTATCTTGTCTTAATCTTACTCTCATATAATTCACAGTTTCAATTCATCCTACGTGGCTACCTTCACGATCCACTATTTTGAAAATCTAAAATTCTATCATGCGGTTACAATTTAAGATTTTAATATGTTTTTAATTTATATTAATTTTAATTTGCATACTATTTTTTATAAACACTCATATAATTCATAGTTTCAATTCATCCTACATGATCCACTATTTTGAGAATCTAAAATTCTATCATCCGGTTACAATTTAAGACGGTTATAATTTAATATTTTAATATTATTTATTTTAATTTGCATACTATTTTTTTAAACACTCATTAATTCACAGTTTCAATTCATCCCACATAGCTACTTCACAATCCACAATTTTGAAAATCTAAAATTCTATCATGTGGTTACTGTAGGCAAATAAAACTTATTGCTGAATTAAATAACACGGGAAAAGTTACATGTTAAAATGTCGAACAAAATTTATTATTGAGAATTTAATTAATTCGGTCCTTAAAATAATAAATGAAATTGGACCTCTAGAGTCCAATAAATTATATTTGGCTCATAAAGCCCAATAAATTAAACCGGGTATCTAAAGTCTAATAAATTAAATTGGACCTGTGAAATTCAATAAATTAAATTGGGCTCTTAAAGCCTAATAAATTAAATTGGATCTCTAAAGTTCAATTAATTAAATTGAGCTCTTAAAGCCCAATAAATTAAATCGAGTTCTGTAATGTCTAATAAATTAAACTGGACCTCTAAAGTCCGATAAATTAAATTGGGTCTAAAGCCCAATAAATTAAATAAGACCTCTAAAATCCGATAAATCAAATTTGATCCCTAAAAGTCCAATAAATTAAGTTGGGTCTGAAAAGACCTAATAAATTAATTTTCCCCTTAAGAGCCCAACAATTAAATTAAGTCCAGTATAATAAATCAAAGCTTAGAAGTTCAACAAATCTTTCAAGATATCTTGGAGATTTACCAAATTTTGCATATTTTGGAATATTTCTCAAATCAAATCTTCTCGCTCATCAAATTTGGCCCGCGAATCTAAAATTCTGCACCTATAAATATGGGTGTAATCCTAGTTTCATATATTCATGAGTTTTTTAATCATCATACGTGACTATCTCCATAATTCTCTAATTTGATATTCTGAAATCTCATCACGTATACATTTACATTTTTTATATTTTAACTAGTATATAACCCGCACAGTACGTGGGAGATAAATTAATTCTTTTAGAACTATATTGAAAATATAGAAAAATAGTATTAATATAGTTATGTTGGAAAAGCACTATTCATGTTCAACTGTTTTTTTTTTCTGTTTATGTGGAGACCATATAAACCACGGATAAAACTATTCCCATATGTTTGTTAGGGTTAATATTAATTTGCCACTTGTACTATATCAGTTATTTCAATTTGGAAATCGTACTAATTTTTTAATCAAATTACAATATGTACTATGAAAAATTGACCAATTGCAACCTATACTTAAATTTTATTCTTTTTTCTTGTCTATGTTTTTCAAGGTTATACTAGTTAATCCATATCAATAATTTATTTATATTTATTTTTTACCACATAAAAATGGATGACGGTAAGAAAAATCTTGTTTATTTCATGGGGAAACGCAGGAAGAATTGAGAGATGACACACAAGGGTTTACCCAGTCTAATATAATTAACAAAGGTATATACAAAATTATTGAAAAAAGTTTTTGTTCTATTATTGAGAAAATTCCAAATTTTGCGCATATAGATATTGATATACAGAGATCGATTTAAATTATTAATCGAATTCCAATTTTGGTATCATCATTCTAAAGAATTTGGATTTTTTAACGTTAATTTTCTATAATTAATAATTATAATATAAATTAAGTAAATAAATAATATGGAATGATTAATATAATCTTAATAAATATAGCACTGCCCTAGAAAAATGAACAAATATTAACTTTAGGTAGTATTTTGTAAAAAAAAATTAGTACTGATTGCATTCTGATAAAAAAATCAATATATGTTGCAAATTGAAATAAGTAATATAGTACAAGTTGAAAATTGATTTTAACCCTATTCGTTATAAGAGTAAATAAATAATAATTTTTACGTGTACTACAAAACAATAACTATTTTTAAAGATAAATTAAACAAATTTTAATAGATAATTTTATTTTATTAAAAATTAAGTTTTGTCTTTAACAAACAGAAAGTGTGACTAAAAAATTAAAATTACATTTTTTTTTTATCGATAAATGTTAGTTGTTAGTAGTTAGTTACACCAAGTTCCAAAACACTCCAAGAATATAGTACAAGTTAAAATTTGATTTTAACCCTATTTGTTATAAGAGTAAATAAATAATAATTTTTACGTGTATTACAAAACAATAACTATTTTTAAAGATAAATTAAACAATTTTAAATAGATAATTTTATTTTATTAAAAATTAAGTTTTGTCTTTAACAAACAGAAAGTGTGACTAAAAAATTAAAATCACATTTTCTTTATCGATAAATGTTAGTTGTTAGTAGTTAGTTACACCAACTCCCAAAATACTCCAAGAATAAACTCTTAGACAACCTTATTTCTCCCATCTCCAATTCGTTCCCAGAGGGAATCGAACTCGGGTCACTCACTCAAGTGAGGAATCCGATGGCCAGGTGAGCTAGCCCACCTGGTTAAATTAAAATTACATTTTAATTAGGCTGAATTTAGTTACTTCGCTTCATATATAACTTGATATTGGAGCTTATCATAACAAAAAACAATTCTTAATAAAAATATTTCCTGAAATTACGCTGAATTTAACTCGTTTAATGTGTAATCTCGTGTTTAAATATTTGGTATTGTAATTTTTAAATAGATAAAATGCAATATTTGTTCAATTTTTTAAATAATTAAAGTTTTTAATATTTAATGACTAATGTTATATACCAAGTTAAAGAGAGTATTATCTCCCTTATTCCTCTCTTAGTCACGTTGCCAAAATATAATATTCTATTTTCATGCATATGTGCTTGTTAATGGTTTATAATTTTTTATTGTGAAATAATTTGTCAATTGATTTTTTTAAGGGAAAAGTACAAAATGGTTCAATAAATTGACAAAAATTACATATTGATCCCGTGCAAAGAAAAAAAAAATCGTGCAAAAAAAAAAAACTACCGTACAATTTTTTTGAACCAATTTGTAAATATAGTGATTTTTTTGAACCAATATATAAGTGACCCCTTTTTTAATTTCATTGCAATGTGTAATCTCGTGTTTAAATAAATAAAAATGACTTAAAAATATCTCTTTATATAAATATATTTGTTACTCAAATAGATAAAATGCAATATTTATTTAACTTTTAAATAATTAAAGTTTTTTTATATTTAATGATTAATGTTATTTACCAAGTCAAAAATAGTAATATCTCCATTATTAAGCATATATGCATGAAAGTAGGATTTTATAAGAAAGAGATCTAGGAATAAGGGAGATAATTCTTTGACTTAGTAATCAACATTAGTCATTACATATGGAAAACTTTAATTATTTAAAATTGAATAAATATTACATTTTATCTACTTAAAAATTAGAATGACAAATATATTTATATAAAGAGATATTTTAAAATTATTATTAATTTAAACACGAGATTACACATTACAGTACGGATGAACTAGTTACTCCGCAAAAGCTTTGGCACCATATCCTTGTTCACCTGCGCTGCGCATGGGTTTCTTTATTTTTTTATTTATTAAAAAAAAATTTTGGGTAGAAATTTATATCCAAGTGTTTCACAAAAGAAAAAAATATAAAATTTATATTTGATGTGTAAGATAAAATTAATATGATTGATATTAAATTATGTGAAATATATATTAAATGTATAATAAAGGGTGAATGTGTATTTTGAATGAGATGAAATGTAAAATTCAAAAAATAAATAAGATTGACTAAAATCCAAACCCCCATTCGAAAGTGTTAATTCTAAAACAAACACTCCCTAAATGGAAAAAAAAATGTGGATTTATTCCTCAATGTATCATTAGATGAAACCATAGTTATTCCCTCAAACATATCATATCATAATTTAAAATTTTAATTAGTTTTCCAAATTAAATTACTCAATTCATTCTGAGACTACTTTCGCATTTGTTTTATTTGTACGTCCAACTCTACTTTCACATAAATAAATAAATAAAAAAAATTTACACTCACAAAAATAAAATTAAGTACACCTTTTTAATTTTATTATTTAACTTTATATTCACATATTCAATTTTCTTTGATTCGCGTTTTAAGTACAATTATTTTGTTAGTTATGGGACAGAGTGAGTATTTTTTATAAATTTTTCAATCGTAGTCACTTTGTCATATAATTTTAATTAAAAATGCTAAATACTACTATAATTAAGTATTTTATTAAATCAATCACATTTAATGATAAATATAAACTCAAACATTTCAATATTGATGAACATATACCGTTACCATTTTTCACTACTTTCAAATTAATCTTATTTTTAATTTCTTGTCAAACCCAAGTACTTTATAAAAAATATGAATAGCTAGTTATCATAATTATTGAATTATAAAGTAGATAATTTTGAATTTTGTGATCAAATATTGGCTTTATTCAAGCACTACTTGTTATTGGCTTTAATAATTCTTAGTAAATTCTTTTTTTTTCCCCTTAAATTCAAAACCTCCCGCCCTTTTTAATTTTTTTTTGAGGTTCTAAAACTTCCCGCTTTTAAAGGAATCAGTTTTTGGCTATTTGGGCATCGTCCGATTGGACAAAATAATCACGCGGATCGACTCCTTTTCCCTCAATATCAGCCGTTAGATCATCGCAACTATAATCTTATCCGCACTTACAACGGAAATAGGTCCAACCCTATTGGTTGAAAGAATACGACGCGGATCGTCAACACTCCCAGCGGCTACTATATATACTCCGCTTTCAATTGGGAATAATCATAAATACATTCAAGAATTTGCATAACAATATCAACTATCCGTCGATATCTCTGAACAAAACAAATTCTGATATGGAGGAAGTGGATTCCACGATTGTCAAGGGTAACGCCGGTAGACGCGGCGGCAATCGGAAGAAGGCTGTGTCAAAGTCCGTGAAGGCCGGCCTTCAATTTCCAGTGGGTCGTGTCGGCCGTTTCCTGAAAAAGGGTAGATACGCTCAGCGCACCGGCACCGCAGCTCCGGTCTTTTTGGCCGCCGTACTGGAATATCTCGCTGCTGAGGTAGACATTCATTTCGTTTGAATAATCTGTTAATTAATTGTTCCTCGAAAGGTATTTGATGAATTGATTCATGAAATCGCAGGTGCTTGAGTTGGCCGGAAATGCTGCAAGGGACAACAAGAAGTCCAGAATTATCCCTAGGCATGTGCAGTTGGCCATAAGGAATGATGATGAACTCGGAAAATTGCTTCAAGGGGTCACCGTTGCTAGTGGTGGGGTTTTGCCAAACATTAATCCGGTGCTATTGCCCAAGAAAACTGGGTCCTCCGATGAAAAAGCTTCCAAGGCTGCGTCTCCGAAGAAGGCTTAGAATTCTGTAGTTTTTCCTTTTGTTTCCTTCTAAGTTGTCTACTTGATTAGATCTATGTTAGCTGATGCATCCTATAGGGTAAATATATTGCGAAAGTTAGTCGAATTTTGTCTTTGATTCTCATGATTTCATTATTGTTCTTCAGTCCTTTTAGCCTTAGCCTGGTTATTGCTTAAAAGCAGTATTTAATAGAATTTAATGTTAAAATAATGGCACTTGTTGCAGTAATTTATTATTTAATATTATTAAAGGTGCTTATATGTAGTAACCCTTTTACTCAAAAGTATTGTTAGCTTCAGTATTCTGGTAAGTGATTAGAAAATGAACCTAAGTGTTAATGGATGAAATCCGATTTGGGGACACTGTTTGTGTGCGCAACGAGTGTTCATCGCCGAATACTTGTCAACAATCTTCTCGATCCATTATTTATTTGTCAAAAATTTAAATCATGTCCATCTTCCAGCGACTGCAAAAAGCGGACGCATTTTCAACGTCTTGCTCAATCCGGTATCTCGTTCAACATGGGCAGTTTCGAGATGCTCTGTTTCTGTACTCGGAATTGCACCGATCCGGTCCAATTCCCAGCACCTTCGCCGTATCTTCTTCCCTCAAAGCTTGTGCGAAGATTTTATATAAAGATGGTGGGTTAATGATTCATGGGCAGTTGCAAAAGATTGGTTTCTGTTATTCTGTTTTTGTTCAAACCGCTCTTCTCAGTTTTTACTCGAAAATGGGTGATATGGTGGTTGCACGCAAGGTGTTTGATGAAATTACGGAGAAGAATGTTGTTACTTGGAATTCTCTGTTAGCTGGGTATGCGAGATGTGGGGATTTGACAATGGCGCTGAGTGTGTTTGATGAAATGCCGCTGAAAGATGTCAATTCTTGGAACTCCATGATCTCTTGTTATGCAAAGGCTAAGAATATGGAGCAGGCATATCAATTGTTTCGTCGAATGCCGGAGAGGAGTTGTGCATCTTGGAATACCATGGTTACTGGATATATAGAGAAGGGGAAAATAGAACAAGCACGTAGCTTTTTCGATGCAATACCAGAGAGGAATAATGTCTCTTACATCACAATGATATCTGCCTACTCAAAGTCTGGGGATGTAGAATCTTCCAAAGAGCTCTTTGATCAAATGCCTGAGAAAGACTTACTCTTGTATAACGCCATGATCTCATGCTACGCTCACAATAACCGCGCAAGAGAGGCACTCCAGCTGTTTGACGAAATGCTGAAACCAAATATGAGATTTACGCCAGACAAAATGACACTAGCTAGTGTTGTATCCGCTTGCTCTCAGCTTGGAGATTCAGAATATGGGAGTTGGATCGAATCATACATGACAGAGTTAGGAATCAAAATGGACGATCACTTGGCCACATCTTTCATCGACTTGTACACAAAGTGTGGAAACATAGATAAAGCTAATGAGCTATTCATTTACCTTCGGAAAAGGGATGTAGTTGCTTATACTGCAATGATTCTAGGCTGTGGCATAAACGGCCGGGCAAAGGAGGCCATAAAGCTATTCGAGGAGATGATTGCTTCCAACATTACCCCCAACTCAGCTACTATTACAGGAATATTGACAGCATATAGTCATGTTGGTTTGGTGGAGGAAGGGTACAGCTGCTTCATGTCTATGCAGAAACACGGGCTTAGCCCGACACAGGATCATTACTCGATCGTGGTTGATCTTTTGGGCCGGGCAGGACGACTAGAGACGGCACACGAGCTGATCAAGAGCATGCCAATTGAGGCACATGCAGGTGTATGGGGTGCTTTGCTTCTTGGTTGCAGCTTGCATAACAATGTAGAGCTTGCGGAGGTTGCTGCCCGGAATTGTTTCGAGCTAGAGCCGGAGAGTGGCGGCTATCGGTCTCTTCTTGCTAATGTTTATGCCTCAGCTGGGAGGTGGGATGATGCTCACAGATTGAGGGGAGGTATTCAAGAGATGGGCGTTCAGAAGATACCAGGCTCTAGCTGGATGGACACTGCTAAATAGACTTATTGTTGTTGTTATTATTATTGTTGGGTGAAGTAAGAATATAATAATAGTTAATAATATATTTATATAGATTATTAATAGAGAGTTATGATTAGTATTTTAAAAATATTTTTTGAAATTAAAATTAAAATGAGTTTTTAAATTTTAAATTTTAAAAGAACATATCCCAACAGTTTTAATTTTTGCCCGATCTATACACATTTTTGTATTTATTAGATTAGATATATTTACTCTTTTAATATATCCATCATATGCTTAATATAATTTTTGTCAAAAAATTAACTACAGATTTAATAAATAATTATCAATAATTTTTTTGAATATATTAAAAAATAAGATGAATGTAATTAAAATAAATGTATCTAATAAAATTGAAGGGTGAGATAAAAGATTTTTGTATTGGATGTTCAGAAAATGTTCCACTTTAATATTAAAATGTCGACAAACTCTTGTTATTACTTTTAAAAAGTCATAATATTTTTTATTATATTTATATCATTTTAAAAAAAATAAAATTCTTGATTAATAAATAATATAGGTTTTATGTCACGTGGTGTTATATAATTTTTTTCTCTTTAATCGCACTCCAAATCGTCCCTTGACCCTGTAGAAAAAAAAAACGTAATTGTAATGAAAGGGCTTTGGTCTTAAACTGTTAAACCTTACCAACAAAAGTCAGCGGAGCATTCGATTCAAAGATTATTCTGGAACTCCCAGAATTTGCAAAAGAGAACAAGAATTCTATCGAAGCATTCCCTTCACAGAATATTAAATCACTGATGCATTTCTTGGTATGCAGTGTTTTACCAATTCCGTATCATAATTCTTGTAAAGAGTTGTTTTTTTTATTTTTAAAAATTCTTATGAGAACTTTGTATCAGTTGCATAGATCTTGTTTACGCTAGGGTTTTGTGTTCTATTAACAGGAAATCGTCATTCCATATCGTGATTCTTCTAAAGAACTGAATTTGAATTAGTTGCTTTGTTTTTGTTTACACTAGAGTTGTGTGTTGTGTCATGTGTGTTTGTTTTCGTTTATACTAAGGTTGTGTTTTCTGTGTTTGCAGAGAAAGATTGCAAGCAAATCGCCTCTGTTAAGGGCTGTGTCTTTGGCTACAGCAGGGTCAGGGATATTATGCTTCTCTTCTTCAGATTATGGTGAGAACTCCTTTTATTTACAGGAGAAGTTTATATATTCTTTCATTTTAATAAATTTGAAATCTTGGACCAATTGTTGGTTCACTTGTTATAGAGATCAATATATGAAAGAGTTATTTCTGATTTTTTTTAGTTGTATTTAGAATTTAATTCAGTTTCTTATTGTTTGTGTGTAGATGCATCATTATTGGTTTCAATACCTTCAACCTTTCGGGATTCACCGACGTGGCCGTGGGGAACCATGCTAGAGAACATCCCATGTTCTTCATATACTCGCTCAAACTATTCTCAACCTGGTATGTAGCATTTTTTGTCATTTATTTTTTCTCTTGTACCTGATTTTTTGTTCCAATTTGATCAATAGGTAACACTTAATTGTAGATATTTGTCCACTATTTTATTCGAGAGCTGATGCTTCGCCAGAACCTGACGTTAGTAAAGTGGCTGCAACGAATGCCGAAGATACTCCTAAAAGTTCCTCCAATTTTTTTGGCCGTGATACTATTGCCAATGCAGCTGCTAAGATTGGTCCTGCTGTTGTACATTTGTCGGCACCCAATGGTCTTTTTCATTTCCCTCTCCTGTTTCTGTCAGTTGTATTACGTTCAATTTGTGGAGAGTAGATTTATCTTGGCCTCTTTTTGTAGGTTTCTATGGTATCACTACAGGTAGAAGTATTGGATCAGGAACTATCATAGACGAGGATGGTACTATCTTGACTTGTGCTCATGTGGTGGCTTATGCCCAAAACATAAGGTCTTCATCCAAGGGAAAGGCATGCCACTGACTGGAATATTGAAGCATAATTGATATAGGGACTATATATATACATATATCTACTTGAAAGTTACCGGGAATTATCTTAATAGACTTATTATTTCATTGAACGTGATCTTGGTCTAAAGAACATAGGTCTTTTCTCCACTTGTTTGAGTTTCAAGTGAGTATGTATTAGTCACATGGTACCTTAAATATTTCCAAACTGTGACTTTTTCCCTTAACTCCTTCTCGGCCCTTGTAATAGCTAATTCAGCCTCTCAAAATAATGTTGTGTTTGCTAAGAGAATTATTTAGGAAATGAATTAAGTGCTCAAAAGAAGCTAAGAGAATGATTATGTAATTCTTGTGAAGTTTTACAACTTGCCAAATTACTTTGTTTTTTATTTTTCTGGACCTGTGGAATGGGAGAGCTGCGATTGAGCATTATATGTTGTCAAACTTACACATCAAGCATATGCAAATATAAATTGCTATCCATTCTATTTGTGTTTTTTTCATCTTTGCTTAGAATTTTTTTTTATATAAACTTTACGTGCCAGTTGCCACAGGTCATTGGCAGCAGAGTATCAATATCAATCTCTCTGATCTTATTGATTCTTTTGGAGTAATAATATTGTACACCGTACACGTATTTCATTCTTAGGCATTCATTAAGTTTTGATGGTCGTGACAGATTGAAGTAAATTTGCAAGATGGCCGATCATTCGAGGGTACAGTTATGTATGTTGATTTGCATTCCGATATAGCTATACTGAAGATCGAATCTAAAACTCCACTTCCAGCAGCAAAACTTGGGAGTTCGAGTAAGCTCCGTCCTGGGGACTGGGTGGTGGCTTTGGGCTGCCCCTTTACCCTTCAGAATACTGTTACGGCAGGCATTGTGAGGTAATCTACCTTGGCCAATGTACGCAGTCAAAGTCAAACTGAGCTTTTACAGTGGCCTGCTACAGTTTGCTGCCAGAAAACATTATTTGCCTGATTTGTTTTGTTGCTTCCCCTGTTACATCTAGTTGCGTTGATCGTAAAAGTAGCGATTTGGGTCTTGGAGGCATGCATAGGGAATATTTGCAAACTGATTGTGCTATAAATCAGGTAAAAATCATCTTTTTATCCTTCACCTGCCTTTGAACACTTGTGTTTATGATTTTTTCTGTTTATCTCATACTTTATGAACATTATACTTGTCTACACACACTTGCGTAAATTCATATTTCAAGGCGCATGTGTATCACGCTTATGTATTTTGCTTTTCTGTGCTTTGATGCTAGTAGCCTGTGGTGTTTTTATTATCGCGTAGTGGAATGTGTATGTGCATTCTCTCTTACGTTCTCATGTCTCATCCCAGTCTGTAGGTTGAACCGTTGAAGCTGTCTATGTATTGATAAATTTTGCTGCAAATTCTCCTTTTCCTTTAATCCTTTACGTGAACTACACATACTGAACCTTAGAGGATGTCTTTTGTGCTATTCTTTGCATCAATTGTCTACTACAGAACTATAGTTACTGTGAGGTTTTGGTTGTAGGGTAATTCTGGGGGACCTCTAGTTAATGTTGATGGAGAAGTTGTGGGCGTCAATATCATGAAAGTGTCGGGAGCTGATGGGTTGAATTTTTCTGTCCCAATTGATACAATTTTAAAAATAATGGAGCACTTTGAAAGGAATGGGTATGTTTTTCCCTTTAAATCTCTCTGTTGCAGTATAATATATATATATATATATATGTTAGTATGTATGTGTACTTATTATACTATTTGTCCTACTGCAGGAGAGTTGTTCGACCATGGCTTGGTTTGAAAATGATTGATCTCAATGACATGATCATCACACTTATCAAGGAAAAAAATGCTTCCTTCCCAGATGTCAGCAGAGGAATTTTTATACCTATGGTCAGAAACTTAATGCAAATATTAGTAGTTTTTTTTCATAAATATATTTCATTATATGATATATTTCTCTTTGTTTTGTTTTGTTCTTTCCTTTTTCTTTTTATGTGTGGTGGGCTGATGGTTGCTGGTTTAACTTTCTTCGTACTGGTATTCATATTTTGAAGTTATACATCATCTAAAATAACCATCACTATAGTATTGCAACGGTCATATAGTGGAAATATTGGTTTGTTAATGAATTATTTGGGGTAACAGTAAAATTGATATAATGTGAAACGATGACCTGGATATTGGCCACATCATCATATATTTAGCAATTGCTGAATTGCTTTTTTTTTTTTTTTGATAACTGGTGCTTCTTGCAAATTATAGTCACTGAATCTTTAATACTAGTATGACTAGTCGAAACTGATGGTATTATTTTCTTCAAAAGGTCTCGCCTGGTTCACCAGCTGCTCGTGCTGGATTTCGTCCTGGTGACATTGTAGTTGAATTTGGAGGAAAGCCTGTTGGAAGTATTAGGGAGGTACTATTATTCTCTGCAGATTAGTGTATTTCGCCTCCTGGCATTTTTCTTTTCCGTTTTCTGAATAAGTTTTTCCCCAGGTGAATGAAATTATGGAAGATGGAATTGGGAAGCCTTTTGAGGTGGTTGTGAAACGACAAAATAATGTTATCGAGACATTGACTGTGATACCCGTCGAAGCAAATCCGGATATGTGAACTTTTGGTGTCTGTACGATGATGATATTTACCCGTAGCTGTGGATGAAGGGTAGTGTTGTATGTAATACAAAAGATGAATCAGTGGCCCAGGAGTTTTGTATTGGCTTCTTTTATGTTGCATATTCTAAAATATTAACATATAGTCATTATCTCCCATTTATATGTGGATGCATTTTTAATGTGTCGAACAGTATTGTTGAATACATATATTGTAAGGTTAGCTGTGGATTAATACAATCAACTGTCGAGGTTTTTGCATGTCGGTTGTGGAGAATATTGCACTTTTTTTTTTTAAAATGCAAGACAAAACTCGTGTCGGAAGCTGAACTAATTTTTAGAAAATAATAATAATAATAATTCAATTAACTAACTGATACACTAATAAAATGAGCAAAAGTATTGTGTACTGACACTACTAATACTTTTACTTGTAAAAGTGATACTCCTTCCATCTAAGTAAAAATTAGCATTTTATGGGGTGATATTTAAAAAAAAAATTATAATTTTTTTATGAATGTGCACTCGCGTGATTAAAAACAGTGTCTTCATTTTGAAAAAAAATCTATAATTATGTAGCCTATCATTCACAAACGGAATTATTATTGTTCATCCAGTACGCCAGTGAAAATTACAAAGTTTTCGTAATTAAAAGTTCATGAAATCTTTAAAAAAAAAAAATCACTTCGCTAGATGCTTATCGCGTTTCCTTCCTTTCTTTTTGGTCTGAAAATATAAAACAAGAAATAATAATTATGTTTATTAGCAAAAGCAAAGAAAGAAATGCACAATTAAAACCTCAAGCATGAGGGAAATACATCAGCTGCATCATTGATACTTTACACATTAAGCACTGAAGAGTTGCATCGATCGTATGGTTGCTTCATTTCTCTGTTGGTAGCTCCACTCTAAATGCATGCTGAGACTTATTTCAAGGTTGAGTAGTGTTTCTTAACAATGCATCATCATATATCTGGGTTCCCATTTAAAGAGGATGGTAAGGCACATAGCCCAGTACACCCGTCAAATTATTCACCACATCGTTGCACCTAGCAAGTAAATTTAGAAGCTGTTGCGAAATGTCGTTTTTAGGTGCATCGGGGATCTGCTGGGCGGATGTCGTGCTAAACACATTACTCGGAAATTTCTGACTAGGCAAAGGAGAAGAAACAATGGACTGGGGAACATAATTAGGCAATTTGTTACTAGTAGCAAGATCCATCATTGAATAACTAGAGACTTGTTCAATTTTGCTACTTCCCTCCCCATTCCCACCCAAGACAAACTTTACACGGGAAGTACCTCTACCATTGCCTTCTTCTTCACCAGACCCCTTCTTCAGGATGGACTTCAGCTGCTGCTGATGTGGCTGCATAACAATTTTCCTATGTTCAACAGCTGAGTCTCTTGACGCTGGGGCTGCGACCGAGGTGTAGTCTTTCTGAGACTTGATTGGTTCGGATTCCACTGCCTCGGCTCCCACCTCCCTGATATAGTACCTCACGGTTATGTTTCCAAATATGTTGTCATTCTCCCGTGCAAACTTCAAAGCATCTTCTGCGTGAACCTTGTGCTGAAACACTAAACGGCATGTGTGTGTTTTCCAAAACACACGAGTAGCATTATAATCCAACGGCCCAAAACGAGCGAATTTCGCTCTCATATTCGCACCTGATGGGAGCGATGCACCCTCTGGAAACTTCATCACCAGCATAGTCGGATTACGGTCTTTTCCAGGCTGCACTGTCTTCTTGCTAGGTTCTACTTTTACTACTTTTGGTAGCATGGGAGATTCAGTGAACCTCAGGGGAATCTTCTTTTCCACGGGAAATGTTTTAGACTCGCCTAATATCTTCTTTTTCTTAATGTCTTCCGAGTCGGTGAGTTTCTTCATATTTTTTACATTCTCTAGTTTCTTCCTTCTGCTGATCTCCTCCGGCTCACCAAGTTTCTTCTTTTTCTTAATAGACTCTGGACGATCAGACGGACCACGTTTCTTACCACCTTTGGTTGGATCATCAGGCCTGCCAAACGGTTTCTTGATTGTCTTTTCATCAGCTGTTGTCATGGAGTTGGCTTCAATTGTCTCAATCTCAGTTGCTGGCGCTGAAACCAAGCCCTTCTGATAAACGAGAGATCGATATTTCAAGACCACCTGCCGGGTGGTTGCTAGGCCGCTTTCCACTCCATGAAAGGAATTGACAGCAAGAGCACACAGGTCCTTCACTAGCAATGGAAGATCTATGCTCCCAAGGTCAGATGCTTGCTTTGTTACTGAAGGTGAGGAAGAGGCTACACAAACATCATTTTTCTGATCGTCAGGCTGGGATGTGCCAGCAGTAAGTGGAACATCAAGTAGCAGACCTGAGCCTTTCTCCAGTAATGCTCCACTGTTACTGTTAGCAAGAGGTAGATTCACCACGTCACCAATGGCTTCACATTTTCCTTTCTTTCTTCTTTTCGTCTTCTCAGCTATAACTACATTCTCAGCCATCACTTCTTTCTTTCTTTTCTTCTTCGTAACAGAAGTAGCATTTTCAGCATTCAACTCCCCAGCACGCTGCTTGTTTAACTTGGCTTTTTTCACTCCAACTTCAACAACTTTTGTGGAACTTTGAGAAGGTTTAGTATCACTGGTCCCAGATGCAGGGTTTATAGGTTGAAGCTGAGCATCGTTACTGTCAGATACAGAACTCTGGTGCATGTGGCCCTTTTTGGCAGAGTCCAAAGGTTGTCCAGATAACTCCGATCCACCTGCCAAACGTGGTCCAGCTTTTGTTTTTTTGGCCTTCATGGGTGTTGGTTCATCTCTCCGCTTAAACAGATATTTGTCCTTCTCAAGCTGATCCTTTGATTTAGTGGGTTTTACACTCTGTTTCCGCTTGCCAAGGGCTTCAGCAAATACCAGCCGACCACTCAAAGGAGCTGCATTGCATAAAGAATAAGAATAATGAACCGAGACCAATATAGCACAGAAAGCCTCACAAATATTAGAAACCTAAACACTAGCAACGTTAGCATGAGAGATAATATATTGCAATTAGTACTGAATAGTGCGCCACAAAAGGTTTGTGAATATTCTCAATATGCTGATTTACAGAACCAGAAAATTAAATCCAAACTTGATCTCAACAATTGTTAAGCAAAGAATAAGATGACCAGACATACTGGCAGAAATAAAATGTCAACAATCACAAATAGGCCCAACAGCCTAGAAAGAAAAACAAGAACTCAAATCGAATAAGATCTATGAGATGCCAGTTGAATAGGAGTAACTGGTTGATCAAATTTATAGATTAATAATAGAGCACACATAGCACATTAATTACAAAAACAATTTTTTTTCAACTTCTAAGGGCACATTATTATACAACAAAATCGGAAAAACAATTCAAAACGCAAGTTCTTAAGAGTTTTTTTAAGAATTCATGACCAAATTAGTTGATTAACTATTGTGCAATACAGATTCATCTGGTCCATCAAATCTCATGATTTTGATCAACTTTCTGATTGAACTGTATTGTTTCACCAACCAGAAAATGTGGCGTGTTACATTTTATATATTCCTTCAATGTGGCATGTTTCTTTAATTATTTTATAGGCTTGTTAACTGTGTAAGCAAACTTAATCACTAATGAGTTGTATCCAGTATCATGACACAGTTTCGCATGTGACCTCTAAATTGTGACTTGTGACTTGTGTCTTGATTAGGTTTCACACACATGACTTCTATCTCAGTGCAAGTAAATATGGATTATATTTCCACCAAAATGTACTAAATGGAAGTGGCTTCAGGGAGAAAAGATACATCTACGGATCTACCAAATTTAGCTTCACTACTTAACATCATAAAATTATTTCCACCTCTTGTTTCTTGTCTAATTACTTGAACTAAACAAAATAAAAAAATCAAATGAGTGTGAACAATGCTCAATGAGATATTTGCTACACACTGATCCACACCGCAAAAGGTGGCCTTGCCCAAAAATTGTACACCAAGTACTTGTCGTGCAGTTCCCAATCACCGACTTCAGAAAACAATATATCTATTATCTGGTCCAAAACGTTTTTTTTTTTTTTTTTTAATACTTCCTCCGTGTACATCCCAAAAGAAAGAGAGATGGCAGGTTCAAATGTTCCAGTCCACATTTGATTTTCGAATACAATTACATACGAAGAAGATGGGCCATTACTAAATGCAGCTTTGCTAATGAGAAGATAAAGTTTTTGTAACAATTTTCAGTGTACATCCTAGAAGAGAGATGACAGGTCCAAAAGTTACAGTCAGCGTTTGATTTTCCAATACATACCAACAAGATAACCATTACTAAATGGGAGTAGGAAAAACAAACTATAACCGTTGCCTACACTTCTGATATGCAGCAGTCAAGTAACCGAAGTTCATAAATTTTTACTAAAATCCTTCCATGCCTTATTATGGAAGAGTTGTTACTCCCTTTTGGAAGGAGATTGATTCCAAGGGTAAGTTGACCAAGAATGAAGAGCATTCAACTATCTTTATGATCTTGCAAACTGTGTATCTGTACCTTCACAGACAGGATATGAATAGCTAATAATATCATAACTAAGGAGCAATAGAACTAATTAACTGAACCTAAGCAATGGTAATGTCAACTTCCTATAGAGAAACGTGGAACAAATGACCATCAAAATCACCAGTACAAAGATGGACAGCCTATGACCAAATCTACAACCAGCTTACAAGTGGATAGATTTCGGGAAGGATGGATAAGTCTTACTATCTTACTTATCTAATTCATTTTCTAAAATAAGTGTAGAGCTTGTCACACCAAAAGATACTAAATTAGCAAACAAGCTCTTAACTTACGATAAACCATCAATGATGGCAGTGACATCATGCAGCAGAATGAGAACCTATGCTGCTCTGACAAGTGTGCGGTGCTCGACGTGGTTGATATCCAGGTGCTGGGCTTCTCATTTTCTAAATGTTCGGGATATGTTGCCACAGGTGATAAGGATCTAAAGTTAGGATACAAGTGCGGTGATACGTCTACGCATGCACATAAAAGAATATAAAATTTTTCACATACAACAATTTAAGTTATTGGATTTAATCTTTTAAATACCAATTATAGTACAGATAATAAAAGCATACATTACACACACACTCATATATACATATATATATCGCATACAGGGAAGACACATACATCATAGTGAGAAGGAAAAGCATCTATACTTTTATTTAATGTCAAGTTCAAGTCACCAAGCCCACCACCAACCAGGCCCATGTTCTTAATTCTTATTGAGCTACCTTAAACCTAGTGGTTTAAGGCAGTTTTTATTCCAGTGAGTTATTCCACCCATTTTCTTCCCTATCTCCAGTCCACCCTGCCTCAATAAAAACTGTCGCTGGACTAACATGAAACAGCTGAGTCCACATTTTTTAAAAGGGAGCTCCAAAGCATGTTCTGCACCTGTGTCATATATAAAAGATAGCACTACTCCACCAATTTTGAAGGTCCAAGCAACAAAGATGAGAACAAGTATCAAAACAGGAATAACTTCTTTATCTTACCTTTATTTACTAGCATCAAAATGCACTAATCTGGCATATTAAGATTTGTTTTTAGTCTAGGTTAAATTGTGTATAGAAAAATAATAGTACAGCACATGTAAATGTATAAGTGAATGATGATACAACAGTTTTATCCTATTTATCTGTTCATCTACTACTAGCCCTACGAAGATATTAGTTAATAAAGGTATAAATAAATTCAAGCAACATTCATACAACTCCTTTCTAGGGTAGTCACTTCCCTTGATCGGCTCATTCTTTGGCGATACAATAAAAAACTATTCCAAGTTTCACTGCACCTAACATGTTTTGCATGCACTTCCTTCTACTGAAGTGATTATAAAGCGACAGGTAAGATGTTTTACACTGCATAGAACCACAAAAATATTTGCAGAAACAAGTCTCGAATGTGTTCCAAATATCATATAAGATATACCTTTAGATGGATCCACCACCGCGGGTGCAGAGGGCCGGGAAGGGCCCACTGGTGATGTTCCGAATGCCTGTGCATATGTCTCATCAAACTCCTCAAACAGTGCCTTCCGGCATGCCATTGCTGTTGCCTTGTTCTTGATGAACTCAAGGGTCCAATGCTGGTGCGTCCTTGGTGTCAATGCCAATTGCGCAAGAAAAGAAAGCATCTCATTTGGATGAAAGTTTTCTCTTGCCTTATTTATCTGACTCGTAGAATAAACAACGGGCTCATAGTCCCCCACATCCACGACAAAGTAGTCTTTGACATTAGAGGGCCAGAAATTAAACTCATTTCTACAGCGACAGACTAGACCCAAGCTCCGTCTCCTAGATAACTCGTCCATTGCTTCCTCCACTGCCTTAAGAAAAGCCCGTGAGGAAGTTTGTCGTGACTTCTCTTCAAAGTTCTCTTCAAAGGGAACTAACTCCGACGGGTCAAACCACCCATAGCTACTATCCCCAAAAAACGCTACCAACACATGGCCCTCACGTTTGCTTCTCTGAACGGAAGCCGAAGCCAATGCTTCATTATAAATGTGTCCAGGCCACCAAGGATGCGATTTCACCTTACCCCACACCATATCTCCGACTCCGTACCCAAATCCAACAGCTTCACTCGCTCCTTTGGAGGCGAACTGATCAAATTCGGATAAAATTGAATCATAATCCTCTACAGAATTTTTTACTTTCGTGTGCTCAGACTTAGCATCCGCTACATCACTCTGGTTAAAATCATGATTTTGCTCTGTCGAAAGTATACAAGTTGGTTGATTATCTCCTCCACTTGAATCGCCCACGCCGTCGGCGTTTTCTACCTTCAATGCCGTAGACCCGTTTGTATCATCAAAAACCCTAGTTTCAACTGGTTTGTCGTCATCAACAAGTGAAAACCTAGCTGAATCACAGCCACTGGTTGAAGGGACGATTGGGTCTTCCCTAGAGGGGTCATTTTCCCGGTCAAATGGCGCCTCGGAACCGCCGTGGCTGCTTGCACCCATCATGGATTTCACACCGATCAATGTACTTCAATCGAAACCCAACAGATAATTTAAACAAGAAAATTGGCAATAATTCCAATTGGAGAGTAACAAGGCCAAATTACAATTTGGGGGTAACGAAGAACCCTAGAAAGAAGAGACGGGAGTGCGCCGTGCAAGTAATCGATAGAATTGAGAAAATTAATTACCATCCATAAAAATTAAAAAAAAAAGATTTATTTTACTATGTATGTAGTACGAGCATGCCTGGCGAGTGACAAGTGTGCAGATTAATGAGGTACATATATATACGTGGCAAAAATTCAACCGGACATATATTTTCCTGCGTCTTATTTTGATCAGGTCGAATTAAGTGACTGATTTTTCTTCTTTTTTTTTTGACATAATATAATTTCTATGAATAATATATGTTCTTGTTCTTTATTTCCACGACACAATGTGTTCAAGGTTCATTTTTACAGAAGTTTTAGTCTTTTCATTTATTGTATATTTTTTTAAATTATACTATTTATTATTAAAAATTTATGCATAATTTTTTTTAAATTATACTTTTTAATAATAATATATATAATTTTACACTAATATTTTATGCAATCTTCTAAAAAAACGTTTAGTGCACATGAGATTTACTCTTTACCCAATATTATCCAAAATATTAGATTTAAAATCTCAATTTTTTATATTATTGATAAAATTATTATCATGGTTCTTTTTTTGGTTGAACCCGCTGGGGACATGGGTTTAAACTCTTGAGAGGGCTTAGATCTGTTTCATGCGTCCTGCTTTACTATATTACAGCTAAGCAATTTTTTTTTTTAAGTCAAATAAAAATTTTCAATTTATTTAGTTTTATCAAAATTTGAATTTTTTAAAAATTAATTTCTTAGTCTTTTAAATATTAGTTTATTTTCTAAATATTATTTTACTTTAATTAAATTGTTTTGAACATTTAATTTTTTTAAAAATAATTAATAATTTTTTCATTTTGAATTTATTTTTTTGAATTTATTTAATTTAACTATTTAAAAGTATAACTGTTTTTTTAACTATATTTTATATTTTGATTGTTGATTTTTAGATTTATCAGTTAGTTTTATATATCTAAAACTTAATTTTTTAACAATTTAAGTTTAACGACTATCGTTTAAAAAAAAGGTTTAAAGAACAAATTTAAAATATATAATTTAAAAGACTAAAATTAAAGACAACAATATTTAGAGAAAATAAATCTATCTATACGGATAATTTAAGTTATTTTATGCATATCTATTTTAATTTTTAAAATTATTATGGAGTATGTTTATGGGCGCTTGATATTAATTTTTTCAAGTAGTAATAATTTTTAAAAGATGTATATAATATAATTTTTTTCTTCTATATAAAGTAATCATTACCACGATTTGATACTCTTCTCTCATTTTTATAATCATTTCTCTTCTATCAATTCCACATGTCACAATCAATAATTTTAGTGTCTATTTAAAAAAAAAATAGAACATAACTTTAATAATGTTATTATCTCCCCATCTTATCCCACCCGATTTGGATGGACACATTTCATCCCTCATCCAAATACTCATTCATATCAATTATAAATCTATATATCTATTTGCATAAAATTTAATAGTACAATCACATCATCACATTTTCATTCGCCAATTTATTTTCTCTTCCAACTTTTATTTCGCATACACATTTTCTCTCCAGCTTTTATTGCATTCTCGCGTTCTTTCCTACTTTTATCATCACTAATAATAAAATTATACTCCTCAGGTCCCCAAAATTTATTCTCATTTGTGTAGGCACGAGTTTTAAGAAAAATAAAATAAAGTATATAAAGTAAATATATTATGGAATAATAATTGGGTCCTCTATAATATAAAGTGATTGTTTGTGAGTGTGATGAAAATAATATTTTTAAAAAGAGAAATGAAAATAAACTTGGGGGACGGACGAAAATAGAAAGTGAGAATAAATTTGGGAGAGGTAGGACGTTGTTTTCTTTGCAGAAAACATGAAGAATTTGTAAGACATGTTATATTCAAATGCTCATTTTCTTATAGCTTTTGGATGAAATGTGTTTAGTGACTTGATTATAAAATGGTGTTACCATCTAATCTTGTTAGTAGTTTATTGCTTTTTAGGGTGTGTTTTGTTTAATGGATAAACTAATTTATCCCGCCATAAACATGCATGTTTCGATATGATAGATTAGTTTATCCATAAAACAAAACATAACATTGGTGAACTACTTAAATAAAGAGAGACAACATCTTACTGTGCGCATTTTGGAACGTGTCATATGTATTTTGTGGAAATTGAGGAACTTGATTTTCTTCCGGAATGAAAGAAAATTGATGCACCTATTGCTGGTTGAAATAAAATCACAAGTACGAAGTTAAGGGTATCATATCAAAAGATTAAGTCATTTACCACATACTCAAACCTCAAGTTAAATCCTAAAATGTTATTGTAATAGTCTTGATGCTTATTCTTATTCTATGTGTTTTCCTGATTATGTCATTAGTTGTAAGCTACTGTTTCAATATTGATAGGTGAACTTTTGTACTAATTTTATGGGTATTTCTTATACCCATAAATAATATTTTTTGCCGATAAAAAAATTAATAATAAAATTATACATTATTAATATCACAACCATTATCACAGTAACTAACAATGATATAAAATAATATCATATTCATTTGACATAAAGTATCATCTAACTATACTTCTCAATTCTTAACCAAACACCATTTTACTATTTACAGGATTATCTTCATCCACCTTTTTTTTCTTCTTCATCTCCATCTACATCCACAATCATCCCTAATCAAACATACCCTAAGGGCTCATTTGGTTCGTAAAATAAAAGTATCTATCCATAAAAAACATGCATATTTTTGACGGATAGATACTTTTATCTTACGAACCAAATGAGCCATAAGAGTGTGTCCATCCCAATGGGAGATGGATTTTATCCCATCCAATTATATCCAAAATACACACATCCACCCTCTATTATACATTTAAATTACTATTTTACATAATTTAATATAAATCATGTCAATTTTATCATACACTCAAATACATATTTTATTTATCTTTATTTATAATCAAATATATACTTTTATTTAATTTGTCTTTCATATAAAAATATATTTTATTTAGACAATCAATATAAAAATATAAATTAATTTTAATTATGTATATATAAATTATAAATAATGAACTAATCACTCCCTGTCAACTTCCATTTTAATTCCTATTATTATTTGAGTATAACAAGATTTTTATTATTAAGTAATTATTCGCGGTTTGGTATAAAAAATCTATATTGCGTTGCTTAATTATTTTTAATTTAGTTATTATATATACTTACTTTATTATATATGTTTATATAATTTCTATATTATTTATTATATACATAATTTATTATCAAATTATTTATTTACTATATTCAATTTTATTATATTGTTTATTATCAATTTAAATATCTAAAAAATTACTCCTCATTTTCACAGAAATTTGCACACTTTATTTATTTGGACATCCCACACAAATTTACACACTACTAGAAAAAGAAACATATATATGCGTGCAAACTCACATACATGTACACGAATTTACTCATATGCCACAATTTTATACTTCCTCCGTCCCTAACCAATTTGCACACTTTCTAATTTGGGTTGTCCCAAATCAATTTACACACTACTTAAAAGAAAAACATTGATTTACGTGCACACTCACAAAATTTTCCACACATTTACCCATATACCACTATTTTATTTTAAAAAATATACATTTTTCTTAAACTGTGTGCCATCCCAGGGGTGCAAATACCCCTGAGACGGAGGGAGTATATAAAACACATTTTTTTTAAAGAATGTACCATCAAGTAGGATGCAAATTCATACGGAACAGGAAGAATATTCATTATAAGGTTTATTTATTTATTTAAGTTTATTTATTATATATATAATTTATATATTATATATTATAAAAAATATAATCAGGATACAATATTCAAACATTATCCACATTAACTAACAATAATAAAATAATATATCATAATTACTAAAAAATATTAATTTAATATAAAATTTTATCCACAAAACATAAATTTATTATTTACAAAATTTACGTATTCACATTTTTTTTTCTTATCTCAACGGACAAAAAAAACATACAATAAATCAATGGTATGAGCAGTGATACTCGTTTCAATGGTATGAGCAGTGATACTCGTTTGAAACAATGGTATGAGCAGTCATACTCGTTTCAATTTTATTATTATTATTTTTTTGGAGTTTATGCTTTTCGGACTAAATAATTTTATATGCAAAATATATGAGGTGGTAAGGCAAAATGTAAAAGTTCAGAGGCAAATCTGTAAATACAATAAATCAAAACGATCGAGACATATAAATTGCGGATACCCCATTCGCCTCAAAAGTTTAATTCAGACCCTCGTTTTTTTAATTTTCCCGTCTATGCACTCTATTTCGTCGTAATTCTCACCGATCTGGGATTTGATTTCTGATCGGAGAACTCTTAAATGGCGGCGATGGCTAGGGGTGGTTCCGGCCTCGCTTACCCGGAGCGGTTCTATGCGGCGTCGACCTACGCTGGCTTCGGTGGATCTCCAAACTCCGGCGACAAAGGCGTTGCATCTAAGTTCTCAAATGACACAGCATTGCTCCTTTATGCGCTCTATCAGCAGGTTTTCGCATCTCCAAATTCATTCCATCACACTTTTTACCGTCCAAGTTTTTCCTGGGGGAGGAGTTGTTTAGTTAAATCATTCATTTTAGTTGATCCATTTGTGTCAGTATCACACGCATGAGATTCTTGTCGTTTTCTTGGCTATTTTTTTCGAAATCTTTACAATTTCGTGCTGAATTTCGGCTCTTTGGATGTTGAAGTTGATCTGGCTGATTTACTAAATTGTTCCAAATAAATTGAGATTTACTAGGATGTTTGACCGACAAGTTATTTGTGAAATCTACGGCATATTCACATTGCCATTATGCTTCGTATGACTTATATACAGTTTGCTAGTTTAATTTGCTTGATTCACTCGTGTAATCAGGGTCTTGCTTTTTTAGCACCTTTGTTTGATCTATTCTTGACTGAGCAACAAATCTGCTCATTTACATTATCTTCTTAATATCCTAAATTTTTGTGCAAACTGCAAACATAAATGGACCCATGTTCTGCTCCATATCAGCAATCTTATTGTCTATTAGTTTACAAAATTGGCTTACCAAAGTATCTCAACTTAGTCATGTGGAGTGTTGCATGTCTTCCTTTTTTTGTTTAGTTAGAAAGTCAGTGCCTATAGACTAAATATATTAGTGTGACAGTTCAATTGACAGAACATTCATTTATAAGATAGGTTTATGTCTAATCTCATAGATTTATAGATGTAGGAGCTGAGTTGCTGTTGTCTGTTTTTGGCAATTAGTCATACCTCATAAGCATTTGCATCTGCATCTGTTCTGTTGTCCCTGTATTTAAATTATGTTAAGTCTCGTATTAGTTTTGAGTTCTGACTAAGTGGCTTTATCAGATATTTTAGTCACATAAAATTCAGAATAATGAGTTTCAAACTGTATCAAATATCTATTTATTATTGAATATTTTGTTTATCTTGTGATCCATGAAAAATTCTGTAGTCTGGAAAGTTTGTCTTTTGTAAGTTTTCCTTACTTTGGGCTTCATGTTTTGTGTTTCTTTTGCATGAACGTGTTATGTTTACTATTGGGAGTGTCAATCTAATGCAATATTGGATTTGTTTTCACAATTAAAAAACAATCTAAGGAGGTGTGAGCTTTCTCAAAACTTAAGTGGTGAATCAATCTTGGCTTTGTTATAGGAATACTTTCAGCATTTTTGTACATCTAATAATTTGGCAATAAGAGGATTAATGACAATCTTGCAGTTTACTATTCGTAATTGCATATGATTATATATAACTGTGAGTGATGCTGTCTTTGGGTTGTCTCAGGCAACTGTAGGGCCTTGTAATGTTCCTAAGCCTAGAAGTTGGAGTCCCATTGAGCAAAGCAAGTGGACAAGGTTTGCTGTGATTCGATTCTATGAGATTTGATCAATATGATTTACATGCTGTTTTATAGTACTCATTGTTGAATAAACTGTGAATAAATGCTGGTCCACTGCATGCCTAATTTAAAGAAATTTTGGTTGATTAGATTAGTGAAACAATTACAGTTGCAGAAGTCATTAACAAACATCAATTATTATTATTGAAGTGTTGAGTGAATTGTATTGCATTATATTTTCATACTGGATCCATTATATTGGTGATGTTCTTACAAAGATATATAATTTGGCCTTTACTCAGTCTGCTCCAAAATGTCTTAACTTGCTTTTCTTGGTTTCCTTGAAGCTGGAATGGACTTGAAAACATGGCTTCTGCAGAGGCCATGCGCCTGTTTGTTAAAATTTTAGAGGTTTGTCGAATTTGTTCATGCTAAGTTGCTAAATCTCCTACCAAAATTTACTTGAATGTTAACATGTGCCATCTTTTAACAGGAAGAAGATCCAGGATGGTATTCAAGAGTATCAGACTTTGCTGCAGAGCCTGTTGTAGATGTAAAAATGAATGTGAGCTTTCACATCCAATTTCCTTCTCGTAGTAGCATCTTGCAGTTAGTTTTGAATTAGGTATACTTGATCTGGGCCCTCAGCAAAGAGGGTCAAGATTAACCCAGGGAAAGGATGGTGAATAAGCTAGTAAAGACAATCTTATATAACGCTGCTCTGATAATTAATAGATCAATATATAAATTTCATGTTACTACTTACTAGCTAATTATTAGCAGATCAGATGCTAGATTAAAGGGAATGGGTAAAAATGAAGGTCTCTGCGCATGTATCTTCTATCATTTGGCTCATGATTCAGGTTCTTCATTGAAGTTTTATCATCGTTTAAGTTCTGTGCTCTTCCCAGACTTCAATAGAACTTATATCAAAGAAAGTTTTTCTTGAGCATTTTGGCTTTGAGTTGTCAAAATTTTCTCCATGTGTTGTGGAATCATATATACTGTCAAAATCATATCAAACCTTGTTTGCCAGTTATATAAGCTTAAGTCACACATAATAGA
>JAPKLY010000014.1:2321265-2351746 GCA_026898435.1 Prunella vulgaris | reverse complement strand
CTCCATCTTGATGGAAGCACATTGTGTCTGTTGATATTTAAATTGTCTTTTTCAGTGCATGAACAAGTTATCGTAATAAAGAAAATAAACTCCTCTATGATGGTCTCTGTTCCTCTGGATGATAGTGTTAACTGATTACTGTTAATTTTCTTCGATTTTACACTTTATTTGTAGCATAGGAGTATTTGGGCTATCATTTTGTATGTATTAATCAGCCTGATGATTACGAGTATTTGGCACTTCGCAAGTGTGTTGACCAACTGGGGTGCGGTCATTACTAAGATAGTCTTTCAGTATCTTTCTCTACAAGTTCTGTGTTTTTCTTTTCTTATGGATGCTACATGTCAATCTAAATCCAAGCTGATTCCCGTGTGGCTTTTCTTGTATGAATGAGAAAAGAGACACAACTTAATGCTTAGCCTGTACAACCATGGAGAGAGCACATTTTTCTCCTTAGTAATCCCTTCCGTCCATACTATCTTGCATAGTTATTAAAGGCGCGCCTCAGGGGCGCCTAAGGCGCAAGGCGCAAGGGGCGCAGTGAAAAGCGCCTCAGATCTGTGAGGCGGGCGCATGTGTGTTGACTTTTTTTTTTTGTAATTTTTTTTTATATATTTTATGAACAGTAGAAGTGTTTCTTAAAACACATTCTCTACGTATTAATAAGAACTAGGGTTTGGAGTCAAAACATAACTTCCCACCCACTTTCTAGTCAAAATATAACTTCCCACCCACTTTCTAGTCAAAATATAACTTCCCACCACCCACTTTCCCTTGCCCACCCATCTGCCTCCAACTCCCAGCACTGCGCTGCTGCCGCTGCCAACCACCGCCAACTGCCGCCAACCGCCACCCAGTGCCGCCCAATGCCAGGTATTTTTTTTTAATTAATTTCTTGTTTAAACTTGAATTTTTTTAACCGAACTTAATGACTACACTCATATTATTAATGCATTTCTTTATTCAATTTAGGGTGTGTTTTTTTTTTTCAGATTTAACAAGTTCATCTATTGAAATGGAGGAAAGTGGTAGTAATACAACCTACCCATCAAATGATCCGGGATGGAGAAGGGAAAGGGAAAGAGGGTAGAGGATGAATATGATAATGAGGATGGTTAATTTGTTATTTGTGTGCTTTTTATTTGAATACTTACGGTTTACTATGAAGCTTGTTAGTTGTTATCTAAATTTATGTCTTTAATTTGAGTCATTTATGTGGTTTTGAACTTTAATCTAATTGTTATTTACATGCTAATATGTTTAATTTATACTTATGCAATGTATTTATTGGTTTTTGTCTCAATGTACAAAAGGCGCGCGCCTAAGGCGCGAGGCGCGCCTTAGGCACTAGGCACACTGTTGCGCCTAGGTGCGCCTTGGAGCCTTAATAACTATGCTATCTTGGCTTCTGCAATCTAAATTAATGAACTCTCCCGTCTTCGTTTTTGTTTTATGCTTGCTCAGCATAAACCAGAAGTTGTGGCTGCCACAGACAATGGGAATATCTTCATCGAGTCAAAGACTATTCCTACTGAAAACGGTAGCCTTTCAGAAACCCAGGATAAAGATGTTGTATCCGAAGGACTTGGGGTAGTTAGTATATATGACCAGTGGGTTGCGCCTCCTATATCTAGCCCACGTCCAAAAGCCCGATATGAGGTATGGACTTCAATTTTTGACATAAAATTTGTTTTTTTTATATATTTCTTTAGTTAACGTAGCCTGATTGTATTCACAGCATGGGGCAGCGGTTATTGATGATAAGATGTACATATTTGGTGGTAACCACAATGGTCGCTACTTAAACGATCTTCAGGTACTGAAATTTGAGGTGTTCCTATCTTTATGTTATGTCCACATGATATTAGTATTATGTCCTGTAAAATAAGTTTCCTAATAAAGAAAAAGTTTCACATTGCTCTAGTTATTGATATATGGTGGGAATAAAGAAGGAAATAGAAGAACCTCCTAGGGTGTTTTGCAGTGTAAACTAGGAGTTAGTTAACTGCTCTAGATGTTTTATCTGAAATTTTATATTCTTTCTCTGCACTTCCATTGGATTTGTGTCTTATCAGCCGAGACACTAACATGGCTCCAGTTTTTTTATATATGCTGGGACAATAAGGAAATAGAAGAAACTGATAGAGTATTTACAAATTAGATTATTAGAAGTTAAATGCTCTAAATGTTGTATCTGAGGTCTTATGTTCTCCTCTATACTGTCTTCAGATTTCTATCTTGTGGACTATGCATTATGCACTATTGTGCGAGGATGCATGCATGATATAGTTCAGTTCTCTTTGTTGAGGTTGCTTAGATTTGACTTTTGTGAACTCTCCTTTTTCTGGAATTAGGTTTTGAATATGAGAAGCTGGTCTTGGTCAAAAGTCGAAGCTCAATCCGGGATTGGGGGAATGATAACTCCTTGTGCTGGCCATTCATTGGTTAGTGTTGACAGCAATGGCTATATCTATCATATGAGAGCTCTTTGATAGCTGTGACCAAGTCGATTACATACTTACTTTATCAACAGTCTCATAGGATTTAACTAATTACTTTTCACAGTATGACATGCTCTGTTTTCTTTTTTAGATACCTTGGGATGGGAAGCTTCTTTCAATAGCTGGACATACCAAGGATCCTTCTGAAACTTTACAAGGTCATCATGTTACATGCTAGTATATTCAATTTGTTTACATTCTGTTTTAATATTTTATGCTGAAGAAATTGATATATTATGTACTCCCTCCGTCCACGAAAAATACACTCAAATATTTGCACGTGGTTTAAGACAATATATCGGAAGGTATTACGGGATATTGTGAGGTCCGATATTAATAAAGAGAATATCTTTGGAAACTACATATGACGTACTTTCCAAAGATATTCTCTTTATTCATAACAGACCTCACAATATCCTGTAATACCTTTCAATATATTGTATTAAACCACGTGCAAATATTTGAGCGTATTTTTCATGGACGGAGGTAGTATGATTTTTCAAACTAGCTCATGCTGCTAAACCTTTGTGAGTAACTGTTCTTTTGTTCTGGATTATATTTTTCTCTCTCATCGCCTTTTTATTTTTTATTGCAGTAAAGGTTTTCGATTTGCAAACTTGTACATGGTCTACGCTGAAGACTTATGGGAAGCCTCCGGTATATGTTCTATTATACCAAGATAACCTTTTCATTGAAAAATGCTTTTGGGATTCCTCATTTCCTGTCCTGTATTGTTTCTGTATATTGCTACTGTGCCTGTCTTGATTAAAGTACAAATGGTTTTTTTTTTTTTGAAGTTCAAATATGAAGGTCATGTTCCGTTTCTGTCGGTGCTTGTAATTTACATGATGCTGTTAAGGAACAGTTTCAGTGGTTATTGTGTAGAAATTTAGTTCTTTATAACCCTGAAAATTTGTCTCATGCTTCTCTGCCATTTGCAGGTGTCACGTGGAGGGCAGTCAGTGAGCCTCGTGGGAATGACTCTAGTCATATTTGGTGGACAGGATGCGAAGAGATCTCTTTTGAACGACCTGCACATTTTGGACCTAGAAACATTGACCTGGGATGAAATGGACACTGTGTGAGATTTCTTATCTATGAAAACATAAGATTGATGTATTTGGTATAAGATTTCTGCCTATTTTTTATATAATTATATAACAATGATGAATTTACAAAGTCTCCAGACTATAGAAATTTGGCAGGGTGATGGATATCTTCAGGTTACGTCTTTTTTTGAATCATGAGAAGGCTCTTTATTTATTTTCAGCTATAAAATTCTTGTTTCTTTTCAAAAAAAAAAAAAAAAAAGGGTTTTAGAAAGCTCTTATAACCAAAAAAATGAGTTTGTTATTGCCTGTCATTCTCTTTTGCTCGCTTAGAGTTTGCTCTCTATTTTTTATTTTTTTACATTTTCTTGATAAAATTCACATGTCTAGTTGGTTCTGACTGCTGCTACCAATCCGATAGGGGTGTGCCACCTTCACCAAGGTCTGATCATGCTGCTGCCGTACATGCGGATCGTTACCTTCTTATTTTTGGTGGGGGCTCACATGCAACTTGCTTTAATGATCTTCACGTTCTTGATCTGCAAACTGTGAGATATATGATTTAACTTGTATCTTTTAAGTTGTGAAGTTCCAAGTCAGTATTTCTTAAACACAGTTTTTTCCTTGATTTTTTCTTGTTTTGAACGTGGTTTTATAGATGGAATGGTCAAGACCATCACAGCAGGGTGAGATACCTAGTCCTCGTGCTGGCCATGCAGGTGTCACAGTTGGAGAGAATTGGTTCATTATCGGTGGAGGGGACAATAAGAGTGGTAAAAACTTATATTGTCAGATCATTGATTATCTTACTGATGTTTGTTCATGAACATAATCATCATGTGCCCTGTGTTTATTCTCATCATCTACAGAAGTGTTAATGACAGGAAGAATTTTGGATCTTCCAATTGTATGAAGACATATAAATTTTTGCATCTCTTATTTATGCATGCAGGAGTCTCTGAGACTGTTGTCCTCAACATGTCTACATTGGCCTGGTCCGTTGTAACAACTGTCCAAGGGCGTGTGCCCCTTGCTAGTGAGGTAATTCACATCCATGAATAATTAATTGATAAAATTGGAAGTGCTCTGCCATATAATGCTTTATCTTATAAATTCATATTGTCAATAAATATCCAATGGGTCATTGAGGTGACTGCATCTAATGGGAACATAAATGCTGTTTCTTGATACTGCTTAACCCTGTGAATGTGCTTAAACAATAGCTGTCTTAATAATTGGTCCTCGCCTTCTCGCGCACATATACTGAGAACTATGATCATCAGATAATGTTTATTGTTTAGGCAGATAATAATACTGAGGTGATAACTCAAAGGCGCATGGTTGTTGGGAGGATTCATGCCAAAAAAATTACCAATATCTCTTCAATAATACTGAGGTGATAACTCAAAGGCGCATGGTTGTTGGGAGGATTCATGCCAAAGAATTACCAACTTCTCTTCTTGTCCAACACGTAACAATATTTTTGCAATCAAATCTAGAATCTGTAATGGGCTATGGGGCCAATCTGAATATGCAAAAGAAAATGTGGTGATATTATTTGGGAGAAGTCAATGATATGTTATTGTAAAAATAGTTTGGAATCATAAAATGCGGTAATGTAGTTTGAAATGGGTTTCCAATTCTTCTGTAGTAATTCTAATTCCACTCTTCGGCGTCCTAAAACATGGTTTAGATTTTGCTTTACATGACTCAGGAACTAGGTTACACATCATTTCACGTTAGGACACTTGAAAGTGATTATTGTTCAGTTTGATGATTATATGTAACAACTCTAGCAAAAAAAAAAAAAGATTATATCACAGAAGGAAATGGGTTCTATTTTTTATGATATTTCAACGAAGTCAGTGATATCCACTGTTATGCAGGGGTCAAGTCTGGTCTTCAGTTCGTATGGTGGTGAAGATATCTTGGTTTCTTTTGGAGGTTATAATGGGAAGTACAACAATGAGGTCTGGATAATCCTTCTTTTTGTCCTTCTTAACCTGGAGAAGGTTTCATTCTTTCATTCATTATTCCTAACTATGGCTTTAATAACTGCCTTTAGGTCCATGTACTTAAACCAAGTCATAAATCAACTTTACAATCAAAGATGATCGAGACACCAGTGCCTGATAGTGTATCAGCTGTTCAAAATGTTACAAATGCTACTAGAGATTTGGAGTCCGAGTTTGAAACAGGTCAAGAAGGAAAAATAAGGGAAATTGTTATGGACAATATTGACGGTGAACCTAAGGTGAACGTTATTTTCCATTTCCTCACCAGTGTCAATACCCTGTCAATTGTTATACTCCTGACTTATGAATGACAAGTACATTGTGTTAACTTATGAAATAGGAACCTGTCAATGAACTCGCCTCTTTGAAGTTCTTTGGCAATTTATATATTTTATCTGATATGATACATTTAACAATTTTATTTTCTCAAACTTCTTATGTAAGTCAATGTTGGAGATTCTTGATTGGTTATTTCCTAATTTCAATGCTAAACCATATTGTTAAATATTTGGACAGTTGCTATATTGCTTTACTTCTGTTTACTTTGAGCATGAAGAATGGAAATGATACGAATAGAGTGCATAAACCTAGGAACAATGACTCGCATTTCAGTATTTTCTCATTAACCTAAGCATTCAACATGTATGCATTTACCTATTAAAGAAAGTTGCATGCCTTCTCTTGAAGAAAACTTTAAGCTGTATTTTATGTCTTTCTCAGACTACAAAAGTTGAACAGACTTTAGCAGCCGTTAAGGCAGAAAAAGATGAAGCAGAGTCATCTCTCAATAAGGAGAGGATGCAGACACTAAAACTAAAGCAAGAGTTGACAGAGGCGCAAACTCGCAACGCAGACTTGTACAAGGTAACCCTTGTAGAATTCCGTAATATGGATTTTAGAGTAGTACGCATAACTGCTGCTGATCCAATGTAAACAATAGGTCAATGAATTAGATCGGCCAAATGCTGCTATCAGTGGTCCTCTTGGTTTAGTTGCATGAATCTTGTAGCTGGAACTCTGTATGTTAGGCTTGATATGTTTATATGACCACATATTTATTACTATTACTTTTTCTGGTTGTGAATTTGCAAAATATAATCCAGCATTTGCTCAACATAAATGCATTTTATTTTTTGGCGGAAAACTTTTGACTTAGGCTGGTGTGGATATGGGTGGCAACACATGGAATTAGTTATGGATGAGGGTGGACTTGAGAGTTTATTGCACAAGCTAGAAAAAACACTTATAAAGAGTTCTAAATATGCAAAGTTTGATTAACACAGAGATCTTACATGTACTTCCAGCGTAACTTTTGATCGGAATCACATTTTGTTCAAAAGTTAATTTGATATTTGCAGGAACTCCAATCTGTTCGAGGCCAGCTTGCAGCTGAACAATCCAGATGCTTCAAACTTGAGGTCTGTATTATATAAGAAATTTATGCCTGATTCTGCTGGTGTTAAATGTTGGTACTGAAAGTTCAAAATTAATTTCTGATTGATTCTATCCCCAACCTCCCTCTCGTCAATTTTATGCTAATATGCTTTGAGCGAACAGGTTGATGTTGCAGAGCTAAGACAGAAGCTACAGACAATGGAGGCCTTAACAAAGGAGCTGGAGATCCTGCAACGCCAGAAGGCAGCTTCCGAACAAGCTGCACTAGACGCAAAACAAAGGCAGAGCTCCGGTGGTGTATGGGGTTGGCTCGCCGGAACACCACCCAGTGAAAGTGGTGATGCATGATCTAAAGTTTCCATACATATGATTGGTGTAAACATATATGGCACTCAATTCATTCCGTTTTTCCTTAAATTATAAAAGTCTATTCCTTTTTTTTTTTGGGGGAGAAATAAATAGTGTCAAGTTTCTCAGCCACAGAAGAAAAATTACATGTCAGAGTGTAGTTTCAGGAGTTGGTCAGTGCCATATTCACTTGAATAGCGTGAATCTTCGTTGTGAGTTTGTATACCTAGAAACGGACTGTCTGAGTATTGAGTATAGATATTGATGATGATTGCTCGAAATATCCAAGATATTTTTTAATATTGTAACTGGTTCTAGGACTCATATTTTTGGCCCCATACAATTTTCTTAAATTACGTTTGGATAGAGTCATTTGAAATTCGAAGAATTTGAGAATGGATAGATTTAAGATTTTTTGAATTTCAGATGACAAGTTTGCTAAGTATTTGAAATTTTCTCTATTTGAACTTAAGTATTTGAAATTTATTAATTTGAATATTTTATCCCAACAAGTGATGTTGATTTAAATTCCAAAACTCTCCATCCAAAACACAATTTTAGAGATTTTTTTTTTTTATAAAAAATTTCTGTGGAATTCGATTTTTCAATACTTTAGTTGTATAAATACGTCCCAATCGGTACAAATCGATATTTCATCTTGATTTATAAAAATATGGCGTTACTTGATTTAAGATTATCTATAAAATCCGCTCATGTTCATTACCTTCAGAACACAATACCTTTTGACTTTCATCTCTAATCATGCTGAGTTTCTATTTAATAATTCCATCTCATCTCATCCCTTCGCATGAACACTGAAGTTATGTTTCTTAATCAACTGAAAGAAAAAAAAAATCTTTGTCATAGTTACTAGTAGATCAGATCAGACTAAATTGAAAGATTCAGCAATTGTATAAAGCTGTGTCTTAAATTGGGGCCAAGCAGATTCTGGCGCCTGTGCATTCAAAGTAAACAATCTTCCCTTTCGGGCGCAGCACAGAGCAACATTATGGCGCCGGAAATTTGAGCTCTCAACTCCGAATTCAAGCTCATAATACTTCACTTTTCTCACAGAATCTTCTCTCAGATTTGATCTTATCAATGTCCCCTTCACATCTGTTCCTTTGCCTGATGTAGTGATTGTCCGAATGATAGCTTCCCCCACCTCTTTAGCTCCTCCAAATGCCTCAATCCTGTGCCAACAATACGGTCATGATAAAACAAACTCGAAACAAACACCATGTTTCTTTATTCAACTCGATACAGAAGCACAGGGGGTTGAAATGCTAAATCATGTAGAACTACTAAAACACCATTCAGCACTCCAGGATGGTGAATAAGATGTAAAACCACCATATTATGTTATATGTATGCTGCTTCATACTCGTGACCGAATGAGCCATTTACTATTGCAGAAAAGTAGATGCTTTTATTACATAAATTCAACAAGCAAATAAAGAGTGCTTTTCCTTTTTCCCCCTTTTTTGCGCATATGTTTTGTGACCTATTCGACCTTCAAGAATGGAACAAGCTGCAGCAAGCCCCATAACACCTTGTTTATATCCAATGGGCTAAAAGTTAGCAAGATTTAGGCAAGGCTTTCTAAAGTTGGCTTATCAATTGCCATAACTGGAGCAAATTTTAAGTCATGGCAAGCTATTCTACGCCGAGTGTGGCCTCTAGCTAATTTATTCGTTTTCACAGAACAAGAGCTTCAAAATCATCATATAGAACCAAGAGAGCTTTAATTGCTTGTCCTTAATTTGTGTTCAGCCGTGATAAACACAAGAAACAAAAACCACCATATTTCAGTTTGTCACAAAAGAGGCTATTGATTCAGTTCTCATTTCAAGTCCATTATCTCTTTCAAGGAAGGCACTACATGATTTGGGCAACTAAGAGATGCATGATTAAAGGGGGAATGAGGCAGACCACCAACTAACTCAAAGAGTGCAGAGGATTTCATTGGAATTCGGAGAGAAATGCGACGAATCAAAACAAAATCAGGGGAATCTTCTTGTTTAACTACAATAGAATTACTCACCAAAGGGTAAAAGATCTCTTGTGAACAAGTGGACCTATATATTTTGTATGCACAGAATTTAAATATGAACTGAAAAGCTTACGAGAAATCAATGGGAACGGGCGACACAATCACACTAACGTTGAGCTCTCCGGTTGATCCAGGGGGACCAAACGCCACTACCGGTTCATTCACATTCCTCCGCCGCCCTCCACCGCCGCCAAGAGGAGGAGGATCAAGTGACCTTTCCGCCTTCCCAGCTGCTCTGTATAGTAACGTTTGATCCCCTAACCAGTCCTCTGGATATATAAATTCTGCCGCAGTACGTCAAGGAAACCCTAATTCTTAGAAGGGGAAATATTATAAAACAGAATCAAAGTAAAATCAATGATCAGTGCAGTACCACTTACTGACCAAATCCTTCATTCGTATCAATGTACCGGCTGTAGCCTCGGACGGGGTAAAGCGCATCGAGCTTGAGACTCCGCGCAATCTCCGGCGAGAAGCCCAAAACGAAGGTCGTCACTCCCACGAAATTGGCGCCAACGGCTAATAACGAAGCAGCGCCGACTCCCGAGAGTAGCCGGCGGCGGAACACGGATTGAAGCGGCCTGAATTGTTCCGCCGGCGAAGGTAGTGTCTGTTTCCCGTCATTGGGAGATTGCGTCATGTAAATCCGGCACATGCGTGTTTGGGAGAGACATTGCGCGCCCATAATTTTCATGAGTTGAGATAATTTTGAATTTGTTAGTATCAGAGAGTAGCGGAGATAGCATATCCTCATCTTGTGGTTCTTATTTTTCCGTACAAACCCTTTTATGAACTTGGTTCGGTACTAAGCCCGGCCCAAAACCAAGCCCAATTCATTTTTACCCAATTTTTTTTTTAAATATTACCTCTTCAATCCCGAAAAAACTTGACTCCTAATTGTTTGAAGAATGAATTTATATTTTTATCTAAATTTCTTTAATTTTATCATGCATTATTACATAAAAATAAATTAAACTAATTATTTTATAATATATGTATGAATCAAAACAAATAAACCCCGGAAGTAGGATAAAATTGCATGTGAGTTTTGATCAAGTTGGCGAATGAAGTGTTTTGAGCTTGATCGAAAGCCATGGCCCACAATGGTGCATGTGTCAACTAATTTTTGCATTATTTTATTTCATCGTGTTCTAAATCCATTAGCAATCACTCATCACAATAAAGCATGACTTATTATGTAAGCAAAAGGCACGTGACTCTTTGCTGTTAGGCTTAAAATTTACGGATTTCCACCTCCAAATTCCAAGTCAATTCAAATAAGATTGAGTTTTGTAAGATGTAAGCACTCTTTATGATTTGTTGATGAAATTCACGCCTTCATATGAGAAATTCACCCTTTTATTTCCAAACAAAAAATTGTCAAACATGGGGAAATCATGCTTTCCCAGGTGCAAATTAGTGAGAATAATGGGATTCCTTCAGATTATGTTAGGAGGGTTGGTCATAATCATAAGCTTATCAACTCTTTCCAGATTCTACTCTGCTGGATTCTTCCTACAAAATGAGGACATTTGCCGCCATTTTTACAGCTCCAACGTTGTTTACGAGGGCTTAGATGTCCAAGCCTTGAAAGCCAGAGTCGATGAGGTCCTCAACAAGATGGAAAGCCTTCAAGAAAAGCTCGAATCAACCCTACAACTGATGGACAAGAATCCTCAAGAGTTCGAGCACAAGAAATTCTTGGAGCTCGAGGTAATTAGGCCACTCTATGATGCTCACATTTCCCTTAGGCAGATCAGGCTGCCCAAAATCGAGGAGAGGGGAAACTTAACGTCCGTTAAGGAGGATCCCCTGGCTAACACCTTTATAGTGGAGGAGATTGTCAAGTATATAACCCCCAAGCCGAATCGGGCCGGGTCGAAGATCAATATTTATGGGACGGAGGGAGTGTACAACACGATAGGCCACGCGTGCGTGGCGATGAAGAAGGAGTTGGAGGAGTACATGGAGTATGATGTGGGGTCATACTGCAATGATGATTGGCTCTTGGGGCAGAGGCTCATGCTCCGAGGCTGTGATCCACTGCCTCGGAGACGGTGCTTAAGTAGAGCTTCGAAGCTCTACTTGAGGCCCCACCCGATAAACGAGTCCCTCTGGAGAATGCCAGAGGGACGGAATGTGAGGTGGAGCAACTACCAATGTAGAAACTTTGAATGCCTTTCTAGCAAGAATCCAAGGAGGGGGTATTCGAAATGCACGGGGTGTTTCGAAATGGAGAAGGAAAAGCTAAAGTGGGTAGTTAACACCTCACTCGCGGTGGATTTTCTTATTAAGGATGTGTTGAAAGTCAAGGCAGGGGAGGTGAGGATCGGGCTCGATTTTGGGGTGGGGACGGGGACTTTTGCGGCGCGTATGAGGGAGGAGAACGTCACGGTGGTGTCGACGGCGTTGAACTTGGGTGCTCCTTTCAATGAGATGATAGCTTTGAGGGGTGTGATACCGTTATATTGGACGTTGAACCAACGGCTTCCGTTTTTCGACAACACGATGGATATGATCCACACGGCGGGGTTCATGGACGGATGGATCGATTTGCTGCTGTTGGACTTCATTTTGTTCGATTGGGATCGTGTGTTGAGGCCCGGCGGACTGCTGTGGATCGATCGATTTTTCTGCAAGAGGAAGGATTTGGATGATTATATGTACATGTTTTTGCAGTTCAGGTACAAGAAGCATAGATGGGTTATTGCTCCCAAGTCTAAGGATGAAGTTTTTCTTTCGGCATTGCTTGAGAAGCCTCCTAGATCATTGTGATCATTCAATTAGTAGTATTTGCTATTTAATTTAGAGTAATTGTTGCGGATAATGTTAGGATTTATGTTGCATCCAGTGGTCATGAGCTATTTTGTAAGTTAATTTGGCGGACTAATTACTACTCTCATCAAGTGTGATGCACATATCTTCATTTCTGTTAATGAGTCGTTTCTATTATCATTATATTTTATGCTTTGGTTGAGCAAGAAACACTTTTCTTAATTTTCCTCTAAAAATGCAAGTTATCTTCTCATCCAGCAGTCGATTTTTGCTTAAGCACTTTTCATGCAATAATTTGAAATCTTGTCGAGGACTCATTCTTTTACACTCTCTTAGATTTCATCTTCTTCATTAAATCAATTTCCACAATGAAAGTGATTCTACTTTTGTTTTCTCGTTCCCCTGCAAACATGTTTTATATACCTCCCTCATTTCACTAATTATTATACATAAATATATATTCATTTCTCATTCACTTATTAGTATTGACTAATGCTCTTTTATTAAAAAAATAATTTTATACATATAATACTATAAATCAAATTTTCCTTAAAAAATAATCAGAAAAATAAAATTAAAACTGAGACAATATATATGAGATACATTAAATTGAACATATTCTGCCCAAATATTGCATATTTAGTGCATGTTTGCAATCTCTAGTAGAAATGAAAAAGTGATATTAAGTAATTTTAGTAGCAAAATGAAAAATAAGGAGTGTTTTAAATTTAAGTGATTTTAAAATATGATTAAAAAAATATGTTTGCAAAAAAAGTGCTTCTAAATAAGATATTGAATATTCTTTTATTGGGGAATGTGTAGAAATGCTTAAGTAGAAGTTAAAAGCTAAAAATTGGTGCTTGATAAAAAATACTAATAAGCACTTCAAATAATAGTTGAAAACATGTTTTAAGTGCTTTATTTAAAAAAATAAACACTTTTATTTTTAGTGTAGAGTTTGCAAACAAGCACTTAACAACACTAGTTCTGCTCACCGAGTGTGTATGACTAGTAATTTTTTTTTTTTAGTGAATTACGTTTTGGTATTTATATATATAGAAAACTAATGCTAATTAACACCCTTTTGATAAGCAGATGAAACTTTTAAAAATATACATTAATGGTTTACACACGATACATTTAATGTATAGTATATTAATTTTTTGTCTTTCAACTATATAAAAGGAACATACGTTCATACACTTCGGTTCGTAAAAATGTAATTCTATGGAAAAGAAGATGGATGGAAAGAGTACAATTTTCCTTTTATATATGGACAATCTTATATTTTTATAAACAATACTGATCGATCAAATTAATTAATTTTTCAGGCTATTTTATAATTCAATATACATTTAAATTGTTTTCAAAAGTTAATTTTTATTTAAATTTGTTAAAATAATTTCAAAATTAATCATAACATTGAGTTTTATTTGTTAATTGTCAACTTCATTTAAACTAATATTCTGAAACTTAATTATTTACGGATAAGATTTAATTGTAACTTGTAATAAAAAGAAGAGTGAGTACTCCCTCCGTCCCAGAGGTGTTTTCACCTTTGGGATGACACAACTTTTAAGAAAAGTAGAGTGTTGTGTAAAGTTATACTACCTCCGTCCCAAAACTACTTTCACACTTTCCTTATTTGGACGTCCTAACTCTTCTTTCACGCACCTAAAAAAGAAACATTTTTCACTCACAAAAGTCAACAAAACACACTTTTTCTTATTTTATTACTCCCTCCGTCCCACAAGACATTGCATACTTTCTATTTTGGTCCGTCCCACATAAAGTTTGCATATCCAAAAGTGGAAACTATTTATTAAACTCCACTCTCACAACACACATATAATATTCATAAAAATGTATCTTTTATACATTTTTCTTAAACCCCGTGCCCAAAAGACACCGCAATGTCTTCTGGGACAGAGGGAGTATTTAACTTTACACTTACATACTTACTTTTCATTGTTTCACGTGCCCGGAACTACTATGAAAGTAGTTCCGGGACGGAGGGAGTATTATATTAAAATAATGAGATTAGTTGGATTGTGAGGATAAAATTAAAGTAATAGTTTTCATTTATAGGGTGTGAAAATAATTGTGGGACGGACAGAAAAGAAAAGTGTGAAAACAATTATGGGACGGAGGGAGTAATAATTTGGTACACAACATATTTCATTTCATGCAATAACACACATTTAGGAATGCAATATTAGTTCATATACAGTATGATGTTAGTCCATATACAATGTATGTGTTGGTTTATATACAATATATGTAATTTTAGTGTATTTACTATGACATGCTACATGTGTAGTTAATTAACATACATGGTGGTGTATGTTCATTTACAATATTTTATATTATTTAATAATTAAATCTAGAAATACTCAGAATAAATTCTTATTCACTATAAAATTTACTGTATTTATCATTCACATATTACTTAACCTAAAAAAACTTATAATCTATATATATAAAGTTGTACATAACATCTAGAGAAAAAAAATCGATAATTCATTTAAATAATAATAATAATAAAATGAAACAACTAAGTTCACTAGCTAGGACTTAACATGGAGAGTAAGTCTCTTGTGCACCAGTTACACGGTGCAACTCCAGTTTATTTTTTAAAAGTTATACAATTTATACTGAAAAATTGCACAAATTATTACTAAAAAGTTACACTATGAAAAATACACTTTAATTTTCAGTAATAACAGTATGTAACTTTTCAGTAATATTTTGTGTAACTTTTAAAAAATGAACTTGTGTTGCACCGAGTAACTGGTGCATACAAGACTAATCCTAATGTCGAGTACCAAAAAAAAAAAAAAAGAATTTGTGAAACATAGGTCATAAATTGAAATTGTGAAACCGATGAAGAAAAAGAAAAGAAAAACAAATTAAATTGAGAGAATATATATATATATATATATAGTTAGCTAGAGAGTTCTAAATCTTTTCCCCCAATGATAATGTGGTTAGACGATGAAGAATATATATGGGCAACATCCAATTAATAGATTCATGGCTCAAGATTTTGAGTAATTTAATGGAAAAGCTACCAAATAGAATGGCAGAAACCAAGCAATCACAAACTAGGGTTTCTAGCTAATTTTATTTAAAGAAGCAAACGTGCACCAATGTAGTCCATTCATTTTTAAACTGTTGAAACAATATTATAATTAATTAATTAATTAGCCAGTTGAGATTGAGAAAAAAACATTGGTGCGCGCGAGTGAATTAATTGAAATAATACCAGGGACCACTTAATATGTACCATTATCACATTTAATTAATTTTGCATGTAGGGTACTCTTCATTTGAAATTGGGTAAAATATATAATTAATCCCCCCAAAAATATATAGGCTCCTTCCTGATAAATTAAAAGCAAATTATATAAATTTTATTTGTATTTCAACATTAATTAATTATTAAAATGTAGTTTGATATATAATTAATAATATATATATTAAATTAACTAATTATAATATCATTTTAAATTCCACGATTAACTGATCATTTAGATACTTAGGGGGGTGTATTCGTTTAAGATTTCGTGAGATTTTAAAGGACTTTTTTCTTATAAAAAAGTCTGTTGGTATTCAATCAGGATTTTAAAGGATTTAAAAATAATCCATTGGTATTCAATCAGGATTTTAAAAGACTTAAAAACAATCCACTGGTATTCAATCAGGATTTTAAAAGACTTAAAAACAATCCACTGGTATTAAAAAATATAAGGATTTTAAAGGATTGTTGGGTTTGATGGATTTTGATGGATTCTTTAGTGTATTTTATAAATACCAACAATCCCATCAAAACCTCTAGGATTTCGGTGGACTTTTTTAATTAGTGACTTTATTTATCCCCAAATTGATTTATATATAATTATTTATTTTTAAGACCTAAAATAGTTTTAACCTTATAATTTCATCTCTACATTTATAACATCAACGATAAAATAATTACAGTGACGAAGAATAATATAATATTATATATACATATATACTAGAATAAATAAAAATAGTTAATAATTAATCATTAAATAGTATTAAAAACGATATTGTTCATCCTAACTTATATACAAGATAAATTTTTATTTTTATATAGTATTATTATAATACTAATATTATATATTACATATGTCATTAGGTAATATTTTTATATTGATAATATTTTTTTACGGTATTTGAGTTTTGTTATATTTTACTTTGGTTGCTTTGATTATTCAATTTCGATACTTTTTTATATTGATAATATTAGCATGTGCAGCTCTACATAACTTTATTCGCAAAGAATGTCATTCTGATGAATTTCCAATTGAATCGGTGGACGAACCTTCATCTTCAACATTACCAGTTAATGAAGACCGTGATTTTGAGCCTATCATTCAAACTCAAGAGCAAGAACGACATGACGCTAATGCTTTGAGGACTAGTATAGCTATGAATATGTGGAGTAATGCTATTTAAAAGGACATGATATTATGATTTTTTTTGTCTTTAACTTTTTTTTTTTTAATTTGAAGGTATGAAAAATTTTGAATTTTTATTGTATGTCACAAATCCATGAAATTCTGCAAAGTCTACAAAGTCCTATAGAATCCATTAAAATCCTTATTTTAAAAGTCTTACAAAATCCTACAAAATCTTAAAAGTCACCAAAATCCTACAAAATCTTTAAAATCTGCAGGATTTTTTTCAGCTAAAAAAGTCTTTTAAAATCCTAATCCAATACACCCCCCTTACTCTCAATTAATTAATTAAAAGGCAACTGAATTAATATTATATATTCTTGCTACTAATTAATTTTCAAATCGTATTTACCCCATATATTATTATTATTATTATTAATATATGCATGTACAGCAGGCAGATTATATATATATATTGTGTACATGGTGGACGCACAAATGAGAAGATATAATTTTGCTTGGTGGTTCGTATACTTATTAAAGTCATATAGGATCAGATTCTTGGTAAAGTCTTTCATTTTTCTAGACTTTAATTCAAATTAATTAATAAAATCCCACCAATGTTTTACCTAAAGTAATTAGGTCGAATCTCTGTCAAAAAGTCAGATTAATATGTTATAATTGCTTTTGATATATTTCATGTTGTGGCATCAATAATTAGCTATAGCTAGGTTTCCTGCTATATATTAAACTTTTTCTTCTTCTTCTTATTGAAATTGGAATTGTCTAACTATATATACATAGTATATATGTATATGTGCATAGTATTTACCATGAAGAGAGGACACATCCTGTTATAACTAGGGCCAATGACATGACATAAATATCTTGCTATATATAGCTAATGCTTTAACCACCAAGTTATGCCTCCCAATTATATAACCATCTTTACATATAAAACTAATTAATTAATTATGCATAAATATTTAGTTTTAGTCCAAGTGCACTAGCATATATATGCATATAAAACATAATTTAATATGAGTATATTAAGTGGATAATTTAAATATGTGTATGGAGTGAAGTTTAAAATACGTTTACAAGTCATATCAAGTATACACAGATTACGATTTAGATATTATTTATTTATAATGACAACCTAATCAGTCAGCCAGTGAGCAAAGAAGATTTAACTTGATGTATTTATATATATATTTATATCCGAATATATATACAGAGAGATGAGTACTCGCTCGCTCACTCACCACAAATTAAATAGTAATAAATATTCAAAAACGCAACGCGTCAGTCAGTGAGTGAAGAAGATCCAATGGGGGAGGAGGTTGATAAATTGCTGCCAATCGCAAACGTGGGGAGAATCATGAAGAAGATCCTGCCAGGGAGAGCCAAGATCTCGAAAGAAGCCAAAGAAACAATGCAGGAATGCGCGTCGGAGTTCATAAGCTTTGTGACGGGGGAAGCGTCGGAGCGATGCCACAAGGAGAACCGGAAGACGGTGAATGGGGAAGACATCTGCCAGGCTTTGAGCAGCCTAGGATTCGACAACTACTCGGAGGCCATGTTGAGGTTCTTGCACAAGCTAAGGGAGGACTATGAGAGAGAAAGGGGGGCTAAGGCCTTTGATTTTGGGATTCTAGAGAGAGGAGAAGCTGCAGGAACATCTTCAGTCAAGACTACTGCAGGTACTACAACTATTTTCTTCAATAAGAAGCAGCAGGATCTCAACTCTAATTATAGCGGTGCAGCTGCTGGAAATTAATTAATTAATTAAAGTGAAGCTAAACTAATTATTTTATGTGTGTTAATTAGTTAATTTCTTTTGCAAATTGTTTATGAAAATCTCTTGTTTTCATAAATTATATATATGTGCATGGGATTAAACTTAATTTATATATGATTATATATATATATAGGCACTGAATTTTGATTTAATTTGCAGAATTAACGATCTCTTCATAAATCACAAAGTAATTAATTTAATTAGAGGAATTCATTTCTTCAATTTTATTATACTAAAAGGAATAAATTCCAGGAATTTGTATAATTAAATCTTCTTCTTTAATGTTCTTTCTCCAGTCCTCACAAAAGCATCCAGTAAAATTTTTCCAGTTTTTGTGCGTTTGTTATAATTATTACTGTAGTTCTCTAGTTATTCTGCTCAATCTTAAGCTAATTATATTAAAGCATTATATAGACTTTAGAGCCAGCAATTACATATAAATGAATATTATTTTTATAAATTGTTTTTACATTAAAGCATTAAACATTTGATTGCCAGCAGTACTGCCTTCTTCCTAATTAATCCATACATATATAACATATTCTAGTTCTGGGCTGAAAACAACTAATTAAGCAGTGAATGATTCAAAGGTGAACATAAAAGGGAAAAATGGCAATTGCAACCAAATATACGTAGGTGAATTTATTTAATTTGTAATATTAGTTTTATATTTTATTTTTAAAATCACCAACATCGCCATCCATTGCGCTACAATTGTATATATATATATAGTGAATTAGGAACATCGCCATCCATTTCTTTATTTGAAGGAGATGATAATTGGAGATTAGGAACTACAGTTTGGATGGGTGTGGTGTGGAGTATTTGGAATATAAAAAATAATATGGTGTTTAACGGAGAAATTTTGGATGTAGATAGAGAAGTAGAAAATTTTAAAATCTTGTTGTGATCTTGGGTGAAAGCAAAATCACAATGGAATCTTAATATTTTGTCTTGGATTGAGAATCCTCTAAGGAGTATGAGTATATAATTGAAAATAATGTAATTGAGTTGTAAGGGTTAGAGTACCCCTTGTACTCGAGTAAGTGAAATACAATGTTTTTTTACTGTTAAAAAAAAAACAATTGTATGAATTGAACGGTTGTCACAATTTCACCCTTGTTTTCGTTAAAGTAAAATGATGGGCATAGGATGGTATTTTGTCAATACACATCTAAAAGGGTGATGGTGATACAATAGATATATATGTATGTACATAAAAAATTAAAATTCGAGATTTTTTCAAAGATTCATATGAAATTAAACAACTTAATTAGGACAAAAGAGAATTTCAAACTTAATTATCAAAAATTGGTCAACCCATTTGAATTGTATTTTCATCTGCAAACTTTAAAGTAAATGGAGTTTGGTATAATTAATTTTAATGCATGCAAAAACTAAAATATTTTTTTAATAAAATATTAAAAGCACATGTCATTAGTTAACATATAAACAATCTTTTATTATGAATTTATTCTATAGAATATAATATAAGAAATGAGGTGATCTCAGAATCATCAATTAGATTTAAAAAATTTCGACATGTTATTTTCCTGTAATTTTACTTCAGAACAAATAATCATAAGTGCAGGATTCGAGTTAATTTATATATATATATATATATATATACAATGAAATTTATTTCCTTAATTAAATATTTGAACAATAAATTAGCTTATAATATAGACCCTTTTTTCCCATAATTAGATGTAGTAAGCACTTTGTAAGTGCATTTATCCTGACATTAATAAACCTCATTCTAAGCAGCATTAATTTAAGGAAAAATAATTTTTTTAGTTCTTTATCTTTCACCTATTATGTTTTTCGTCCTCTTAACTATACCATTTTAAAAATAGTCCTTTAATTTATCAAAGATTATTTTTTTCGTCCTCTTAACAATACCTTTTTAGAAATAGTCCATTAATTTATTAAAAAATATTTTTTTCGTCCTCTTACCTAGCTGAAGTAGATTTTTTTTTAATAACACATGCACACGTGACCCCAATTTGGGAGGGAAGAAACGCGCGCTAAATTTTGAAATATCCCCAAATTATATCTCAATGCACATGATGTTGAAGGTAATGAGATTTAGGGTTAGATATAATTTGGGGAATTTTCAGTGTTTAGCGCGCGTTTCTTCCCTCCCAAACTGGGGCCACGTGTGTGTTATTAAAAATAAAAATAAAAATCCACTTCAGCCAGGTAAGAGGATGAAAAAATGAATTTTTGGTAAGTTAAAGGACTATTTCTAAAAAAGAATAATTAAGAGAACGAAAAAAATAATTTTTGATAAATTAAAGGACTATTTCTATAAAAGTATAGTTAAGAGAACCAAAAATACAATTGGTGAAAGATAAAGGACTAAAAAAATCATTTTCCCTTAATTTAATCAGCTATGGAAACCCAAAAGCTCTTGATTTTCAGTAGTGTCCCATTTTCCTGAGGGTAAGATTGTTGATGAAAGTAAAGTTAGTTTTTGGAGTTGACTAGCTATACGTAATTTAGTTAAAGGAATTAATGAGATATGTGTTCTAATTTTAATTTCGTAATATATGTGTGAACCTAAAAATAATTTAAAATCGCTATGTATTAAAAAGTAAAAACTGCATTTTCGGGGCATCTCTTGTAACCGTATAAATAAATTTATGCATTGAGAAAAAAATTCAAGTGATTTCAAATAACTGATTAAACTTATTAATTTGAATCCTTTTTGTTAATTTGAATACCATTCATTCCAAATTCATTATCTGGATTTGGTGTGGGTTTGTGATAAATAATGAAAGAAGTACATTTTTAGACAAAATCTGATATAGTTAACAGTACTTGAATTTAAAAAAATAAAATAAAAAAAAATATATATATATATATATATATCACTTAAGTTTCTTAAATTAATACTCCCTCGGATCCATTTTGTTTATCGTTTTATGATGTTTTGCATATATGAATTAAAAATCATAATATAATGCAATGTAGTTTTTTTTTTCTTTATATATAAATGCCTATCGATCTTTCATGATTATTGATATCTATATTATTGGAAAGAATGATATTTATATAATATAATTAAAAATTTAATAATATAGATAAATATAGGTATGCAATCTATACTTTTATACCAAATTGAGTTTTATATCAGTAAAATGTCCACAAATACTAAGAATATATCGAAAAAAATTCAAGAAATATTGGTAAAAATTACAAATGTAACTAATTGTTAAATTTAACAATTATAACCGAAATATCCCTGCTATCCCATTTTAATGAAGTATTAAAATTGATTTTCTTATTTTTTGCGTCCAATGCCAGGGTCAGTTTGAAAACTGATGGATATTTTATTTTTCAAAATATATTGACGACTAAAAAAGAAATTGTACTTTTTTTTTAATCGGTAAATGTTAGTAGTTAGTTCATAAAGTCTCCATACACTCATATCTTCAAGCCAATCTTATATCTCTCTCTTATTCGTTTTTCAAAGGGAATCGAACCCGAGTCACTCACTCAAGTGAGGAGTCCGATAGCTAGTTGAGGTAACTCATTTAACAATTAATTAAATGAACTGAATGCATTTCAAATTCACAAATCATATCCCCAACACAGTCTGATGAATGAGTATGGTACATACCTCAAAAGCTCAGTTTGAAACTTGAACATATATACACGTTATATATTAAGATATATATAAATATTTGCAATATTAGCCACAGCACATATTTATATATGTGTGTGTGGAGTTTCCAACATTTATATATAATAGGAACACAATTTGTGGGTTCCCTAAGTCCAAAAAAGGGTAACCCAAGATATATTAAGTCATTCTTTAAAATCAACATACATAAATGTTATTATAAGTTAGGCAGGACGAAAAAAAGTGATATACTAGTGAATGAAATTGGGTTTGGTGGGGGTGGGGGAAAGGAACAAACGTAATCGAATTTTACAAAAAAAAAAAACATTTTTAGATCTATTTTGGTATTCAATATGACCAAAAAGAAGTTTAATTATGAGATCCGTCTATGATATCAGAGTGGCAAAAAAAAAAAGGTATGATAATGTTTATAAGAAAAGTAATAGTCACTTTTAAAAAAAATGGTGATAGATATTTATAGTAAAATGTGATAATATTTTTAAGAAAAGTGATAGTCACTTTTAACAAAAATATTATCACTTTTAATTGATAACAGACACATTTTATATTGTCTCATGTAATGAGAGATGGCCTTACACATGACTTATAAATTAAGAGAATTTAAATGGGAATTGTGCGTAATACATAGACTTAGTCTTGTACACCAGTTGCACCGTGTGCAACTCAAGTTCATTTTAAAAAAAGTTATACAAAATACTACTGAGAAATCACACATGTTATTACTGAAAAATGTATCTTTAATAGTGTAACTTTTCAGTAATAATTTATGTAATCTTTCAGTAATAAATAGTGTAACTATTTAAAAATACATTTGAGTTGCACAGTGTAATTAGTGCACAAGAGAATTATACATATCCATGCAGCATTTGCATTATACAATTAATTAATTCTACTATTTTTGAATTGTAAGTGTCTATTTTCATTTGAAAATTGGTTACTCTCATTTTCAGTCGATTTAATGAGCCTAATTTTTCAATAAAAATAATTAAGGGTGAATTTTCAGTAAATCAAGGAAACGAGGGTACAAAATTCAAATTAATTAAATGATCAGGTATATATCATGCAAGTTCCCAATTCAAAGAAGGAGAATTAGGGTTTGAAGGCGGTGGTATATAGTGCAGTAAATAAAAGATGTGATGAACAAAGTACGAAGCGTGATATATTTTTATGAGTTTAGATGTTTGTAGAAGTACTACACTACTGAGATAGATGTGATATCCCAATGTAAAAGATACTGTCAAAGTTTTAGGGTTTTTAAGCATCAAATGGTACGTAGGGTTTCCCACACATTCATTTTAATTGGGACCACTTCTCCAATATCAATCATCCCACTATTCTTAATTCATTTATGCTTTGGTAGTAATACTAATATATATAAGTATATATACATGCATCCTCATGTGTTATCAGCCTAATTAACTCAGTATAGCTAGGAACAATATATATATTGATCATGTTCAAGTATTCTAAATTTCTAATTATTAACTATATAAATGACAAAAAAATGCACATTCACTTTTAATTGTAAAGAGGGGTGCAAATATTATAAAAATTGCACATTCAAAAGCACACTCAAAATGAGTGTGCAAATATTTTAAAAATTACACACTTATATCTCTCTTTGTAACTGTCCCTATATATAAATCACATCCTTCTTTTTTTATATGAATAGAACAAGAATTTTATGCCGTTGTAATCAAAACTCAGTTCCAAAATAATATTACTCTCCCTCCATCTCATGATTGCTTGCACAAATATATGCACATAAATTAAGAAAAAAATATTTTTTTCTGTTAAATTAGTGATACATGGGTAAATACGCTTATATTTTCTTGGAATAGATTTTTATATAAAAATGGTTCATTATAAATTTATCATGAAATTATTTTACATTAAATATATAATCAGGAGTATCAAAAAATTCATCAAGAGTATAAAAAATTTGAGTAAAAAAAATAAACACCAATTAATTAGATTTTAATGATTTTTAATAAAATTTATTTTTATGAACTAATTTCTTTGTTATAGTTGTAATTTTGCTACTATATTTTCATATTATATAAATATATTTTTAAGAATCAAAGTGATTTTATATTTATTTTTAAATTATAAATTAAAAAAATCAATTAATTTTTATAATTAATTTACTGATTTAAGGATATATCTAGATTTTAAACAATTAATATATGATTTTTTTGTATTTACATTTTATTTATAATTTTTAAATACTTTTAAAAAATATTTGTAGATGTATATTTTATTTAAATAATTCCTTTTTATTAAAATATACTCTATCTGTCTCATTATATATTTCTCATTTTGCCATTTTTCGTTTGTCTCACGGTATGTTTCTCATTTTTTTAATTACTATTCTCTTTATTATTATTATTTTCATAACTTTTTACACTATTTTTATTTTTTTCACTTTTTTTCCATCAGATCACATATTCTATATAAATATTTTGTACTTTTTTTTTAAACATTTGTACCTAAAAGTAAACATATAGTAGGATGAAGGAAGTAATAATTCAATTTATTAGAAAGAAAATTTTATAAAGTAATTTAATTTACTATAATTTAAATTTAAAATGTATCTATTTAATATTAAATTTTTTATATTTTATTTATTAAGTATATTATTTCAAAAAATTGCATTTAGCATTCTAAATGAGGAAATTTACTCCGTCCGTTGACTGACATTCAATTAATGGGCTGACCGTAAGTGACTGCTAATGTAGTGACTAATTTTAATAACGAAATATTAAAATTGAAATAAAATTTGATGAGTAAAATTAATATTAATCCAAATTAATTTTATTAATATATATATATATATATATTTAATTTTAATAAAGAGTATGAATCTAAATAAAATATAATATACAAATAAAAATATGTATAATTATGTAATTGTACATAAAGTAATATTTTTATCAATAATATATAAATTTGTGCAAAATTGCACAAATTTCATATGCGGAGGGGGGGTAAAAAAGTTGTAAATTAGCACTTTCTGGTTTTTAACGTTTCAGTGGATGGTGTAGCAAATATCCGGTAACTCTCCAATTCTCCGCTCGGCCGCTTCGATGGCGTACTTGCTCTCCATCAGCCTTACGACGCCGTTTTGCTACGGCGAAGCCCGATTACAGGTAACAACACCGTTATCTGAACTGAGCTATGAGTGAATTGTAGAGTATACAATTAAGGTACTCCAATCAGACGACGGGATTTGAATTGGGCATTGTTGCTTGGGTCCTTATCTTTGAGCTTAATTGGAAACGAAATGCAATATGTTTGGGGTTCTTTTTGCTTAATTAGTGGTTTTAAATAAACATTTGCTGTGAATGATTCTAGTTGATTGATAGTACTTGATTCTGATATGCAGTAGATTTAGAAAATTGTTATCCTTAGCCAATTAACTTGGAATATCTTGTCATTTGCCTTATGGGCTGCAAATGATCATATTTAGGGAATTTGGTTTTGATTAGCTCTACCACAACTGCGCGAGCCCTAGAGTAGGCTTTCTTCATTTGATTACATGCAGCTAAAAATACTCCCTCTGTCCCTGGACAAATACGAACAAAGGAAAAGTGGTCATGTGAGTGTAAAGGTAAATAATAAAATAAGAAAAAAATTATTTTATTGACTTTTGTAAGCGTAAAATATTTCCTTTTTAGGTGTATAAAAGTAGAGTTGAGACGTTCAAATTAGACAAGTGTTAAAGTAGAGGTGAGATAGAGGGAGTATATCATTTCATTTTCATAATCTCGGAGTCTGAGTTTTCCTTATTTGCAGAACCCTCATTCTTTCCTTATCCATGTAGTTTTGATGCTTTACTCGCTATCGCTGGTTATCGTTTATCAATCGTTGTAATCAGAAATATAGTATTACATTCTTAAGTTGTTAGTGGTATATGATTAGTTACTAATTCAAGGAATGAGTTCATGCGCTCTTTTTGTTGAGCAATATTCTTTTGCTTTTCTAAATATTTTAGTTAGATATATTGAGGTTTAGTGCTTGGAAGTGAAAAGATATGGATTCTTTACTTAAGTCTTTGACTGTTGATTTCCACTTATAATGTTGTGGAAACTATAGTAAAATATTTAAATTCTTTTGACTTGGCCACTAACATTACGAGCAGTAACAGGAAAGTTAAGATAATTCAGGGGGATATTGTTTACTGGTCTGCAGCAGTTTAGACTAAGCAACTTTTATGACAAGGCATGCTGATTTTCCAGTGATGTCGGTGGACTTCCTGCATCTTTTATGTTAATGAATGCCAAAAAATGATTTACAACTGTTTATTTGGTTGGCATTCTCATTATTAATTGGGGCTTGCTGTAGGGAACTTACACAAGGACATTAACTGGTGGGGGGCTTATAAATCCAGTCAACAAAATACCAGGTTTGTTGAGTTGATCCCAAACACGTCACCATAAAACGTCACTCAGTTGATTTATAAAATAATGCACTGTGTTAAAACCACATCATTCTAACATTTTTATAGATTATCTTCTCTTATTATGCAAAATAAAAACTATAATTGTTTCCAACAGAATGTTGTATTCATTATACAAATAACGAAATATTATTACAGATGTTGAGAATTTTTTCTTGAGAAACTGAGATGATGTTTTATATACACCCAGTGACATTTGACCATTCTTTTCCTCTCAATGCCTTTGTTAGTTACAATTTCTAATAATTACAGGGAAAAAGAATCTAATGCACCAGTATTGTGGTAGAAGCATGACTCCATTGTATAGAAGCTCCAATTGCAACATCTATCCCACAAGACAGTGTTCTGAGCCTTTTTTGTGTTATTTTGGTGTACGTTCAAGTGTCTATATGCTACTTTCAGGGTTTTGGGTCGGGCCAGACGTAGAAGATGGATGGGGTTTTGTAGAAGCATCAGTACATCGAATATATTGATACTCAATGTTTAACTACTTTGTGGTAGTTAAAAATAGGTGCATCAGAGACATGGTTAAGTGTTCCTCACGGACCTCACCCCAGGTTCTTTCCCTAACAAAGTTCTTACTTCTCTTTAGAGGATGTTTTAGTAAGTTAAATTTTTTTGCAATGTTGGCTGAAATCTTTAAAAAGGAATATTATGGATCTTATGTTTATTTAGAGAAAAAAATATGTATTTTTTTTATTTGATGCTATCTTTTGATCATCTAATTCATAAAGTTGATTTTAGTATTTTAAAATTTATAGTTGTGTATTTGAATATAGTATTTTGAACGCTTTATCCAGATACTCTGTTTGTGAATTGAATCTGGTCGAGTTCAAACAGCTATGTATATAACAAGAGTGAAACTTCAGCTATATAACTTGTGGATTATGAAATCCCAGAATGGAATATGTCATAATCTTTCTTATGGCTGCATATATATATTATAATATAATTTTGAGATAAAAATATTATTTTGTATTTATGCAAGGGAAAGAGCATTTTGTATTTATGACTGCAAGTAGATTCTTTTTTCTTTTTCTTTTTCCAATTTGATTGAATCAATTGAGCTCTTGACTGTTGTACCTTTTGCATTAAAATTTGGTGTTGAACATTTCATTGTGATTTCTAATTTAAAGGAATAAAATTGTGAATATTGTATATCTCATTAGGATTAGGAGAACTTTTTTTTTTTTATTATTAAAACCATAAATTTTAACTGTTCAATTTTGATCTGGGTTTTTTTTTTTGAAATGCAAGTAATAATTGATAATTTTCGTGCACTCGTAAGTGTATGAGATCGTTATTGTAAAACGATAATGACCAAATTAAATATCGATTCAAAGGAAGCAATTGTTAAGCCAGACTGATCTATAAGATGTCATGTTTCTCAAACACAAAAGAATTCAAAAGAGAAGTTCAAGTTTTGTTTACAACTAATCAATTTAATTAGGAGTGCATGGGAATAAGTTTTTTTTTCAGAATAATTTCAATTATGCATTAATCTAAGCATCAATTCATTCTATTGCAAACATGTCTTTCATTGAATAATTAACTAGATCATACAATACAATCTCATCAAATATTTACTTTTACATTAAAGCCTAATGTTCCTTTTGGATGGACAATTTTCATGTCTCAATTTTATATCTTAACAAAAACAATTGATGCTCATTACTATCAATTAGACACTCAATTGAATAAAAAAGTTGAATTAACTTCTTTATACAATAAATAATCAAAGCTCAATTCAATATCCAATTAAAAAATTCAATCATCCCATTCTATTCGATCAAACAATAGAACAATTTAAAACTTCATTTAACATATAATCTCAATCATCCAAAGTATAAAACATATATTGAAGCAGCATGCACAATTATGACCGTAATAAATAAATATTTAATTTAAATGATCAAATAACACTATTTTCTCAATTATCACATAATCTCATTTATCCAAAGTGTATTTACTCTGAAATTAGAGCCCAAGAGTTTTAGGCAGGCCCGTCTTGACCGTAATAAATAAATATTTAAATAATGCATATATTGAAACAGCATGCACAATTTTCGCGTGAACCATATTTCGATTTCACGCCGAAACCACGCTCAGACTCAGGTATTTCACTCTCATCAAGTCAAATTATGTTAGAGATTTTCCCTCCGAAGTACAGCCATGGCGATCGTTAACAGAGTGAACGTTTATTCTGGAAGTAAATTAATACGATGTGTATTTGAAAAAATTCTTCGTTTTTTTATCCTTCTCTTTGTATCTTCGACTGCAGGAGGAGTAAAATTCCGTGATTTTTCTGTAGGAAAGGGTTGTAATTTTTTTATTTTTTTTAGGGCTTGGTCGGCAAAAATGATTGACAGACGAGCAATGGAGGAAGAGAAGTGGAGATTGCTAGAAAAGGCGATTACTAAGGCGAGAGTGCTTCTGGATGGTTATGCAGTAAATGAAGTTTTCTCCACTGAAGAATACATGACAAATTATGAGTATCCTTTTTTCACTGATCTGCAATTTTGGCTAGCTGGCTTTACGAGTTGATTTGATTGGGTTTTAAATTTTAATTACCTTCTTTGTTTTGATTTTCTAGATCACTGATGAGGGGTCCTTTTTCCTTTCTTGCATTTAGCCCATTTATAGTTCTTATTTTGGAAGAAATTTGAAAGTTGAAATTAATGATGCCAACAAACACATTGTGCGCAGAAGGGTTTTACAATTGTTTAGAAAATAATGGCATTAGGTTGGCTTTTGGCATTTGAAAATTATTTGTTCATGCTTCGAAAACCTCTGACCGAAACAGAATCCACCACAATATATACATTATATGGAGATATTAATCATTCATTCTTAATCCTCCAAGAAGTGATCATTTAAGTCCTCTAAGAATATGTTTGGCTCGATATCATGACAGATCAAATAATTATACATTCCTTTCTTTCAAAGAAATAACGTCCTTAATTTCTCCCAGCAGTGTATTTTTCCTTTGTGTACATTCTTATCGAAATCATAACAAACTCCGTGATGGATTTAAGAGAGCTCTGGAAGACAGTATTGTTTCTAAGGTATCACACTGACCCGAGTCCTATGTTTGAAAGATCTAATATCAATTTTATGCATCTTTAACCGATGATCATCTTTGTTTGATCAAGTGCATAACATATCAAATAACTTCGCTTCATATTCATTCGAATATTTGCTTTGCTCTTGTGCTAATTCTAGGTTTTCCCATCTTTGGTGGATAAAAATGGTGCCCCTCTTCTGAGAGAGTTTGTACGTCTCTGGACCAATTACAATATCATGTCAAAGTGTCTCAGTGGATTTTTTAGTTACCTTGATCGTTGTGAAACTGCTAAAGTAGGCATTTCACGACTTTCCGATATGTCAATCTGCTGTTTTCATGATCTGGTAGGTGATGGTAGTTCTAGTAGTAGAGAAGGTTCATTCTGTGCATGAAAATCTTGAGTCTTCTCTAGAGTACATCTTTTTATTGAGTTATACTGTCTTTCACTCTTTCTATTATTCAGGTATACAAAGTTTTACACCAAAGACTGACTAATGCAACAGTGCTCCTGGTATGTTGAGCTGACCAGCATAATTCATTCTATTTGCATTTGCCTTTAAAAAATTCCCTCAAATATCAACTATAATTTTGCCTTAAAAGAGTCTCTAAAGTATCGTTTTGTTCTACCAGACACAATTTAGGCTTTGTTTGTGGACACTTGCAGATAAATCAAGATCGCCACATGATACCGATTGATCCGCACTTGCTTCAATGCTTCTTAAGATTTTATGCAGAATCTGGAGAAATGGGAAATAGAGCTTATTATGCCATATTTGGGGCAATACTTCAAGATGCTACCACTTGGTACTCACAAATGGCCACAAAGTGGTATCCTATTCTTTCGGCAGCTAATTATGTCCTTCAGGTGCTCTTGCCTGTATAACTGTATAGCATGTATTCATTATGAAAATAATATTATGAAAATATTCATTATGAAAATAATATTAT
>JAPKLY010000014.1:2228074-2321255 GCA_026898435.1 Prunella vulgaris | reverse complement strand
TTATGAAAATAATATTATGAAAATATTCATTATGAAAATAATATTATTGTTACGCATATTTCTTGCTGAGATTACTAATGGTTATTTGGGGAGATGGTGTAGGTTGAACAGTTAAAACTTGAGGAGAAAACGAGAGCTACTAAGTTCTTGGACCAGCTCTCTGTGGAGAGGTTACTACAAGTAATAACCCGTATTTATATTTCTCATCTTCAATCAGTTCGCAAAAGTAGAGCATTCGAAATTCATCAGTTTGTCTGTGTTTGTGCTGATAGGTCATATACTCAGAAATGCTGGAGAAATATGCAGATAAACTCTATGCAAAGCAAACTGCTGAGGATTTAAACTCTGTTGTATATCAGGTATGATTCATTTGGTATCAGCTGGATGCTCAGTGATTGGTTAATAAAAAAACCTTTGGTATGCAATTTAATCAGTAATGGTTTTTCAAGAAATATCCGGCTATTAAAGTTAGTTGTTTTATTCAGGTATCTGCCATGAGAATGGAGGATGTTTAGGAGAAAACCAGTAGATTTAAAGAGTTTGAAGTGTCAACCATGGAAACTAAGCTTAGACTTCGATTTGTATACGATCTCTGTCATTCGACTTGCCTACGACATCATCTTTCTTGATTTTGATTGCAGTTGATTAGGATGTGGTCGCATTTCTGAAGTCTTTTAGTCATACATTTAATGTGCATGAGGAGTTCAAATATTTTTTAATAAAAAAAGTAATAAATAACTAATAGTATATGATATCATGTCTCAAAGATTTTGTTTTGGGTTTTTTTCCATCATTAATACTCCCTCCGATCCACTATAAGTTGCTCATGTTGTCATTTTTGTCTGTCCCACTATATGTTGTTCATTTGTTTTTTTATCTTTTTTTGGAAACTACTATTCACTTCTTTATTATTATTTTCAATACTTTTTACACTATTTTTATTACTTTTTCATTTTTCTTCATCACATCACTTATACTTTAATTTGTGTGCCCAAAAGCAACGAGTAACATATAGAGGAACGGAGGAAGTATATGATTAATGCAGAAACTATAATGACTTTAAAAAGTGGGTAAAGTATTATATAAATTATTTCCATGATATAAACCACTTTGTGATATAAATTTTATATTTATGAATTTATTTTTTTTGCCTTGTTAAAAGGTGGTTCTTGATATGAACCACTTTCACACCATATCTACTTAAAAAAGAGTTTTTATTTATTTTGATATGATTATAACTATCTGACCACAGGCTACGTGGTAACGACTTCTATTGGGCCTTTGGGCCGATTTCTTGTTGAATGTAATTCTGAGAATTGATTCAAGAGAACAGATATTCTTCCCCATTTTTAATTACTTACACTTAATTTTTTCATTTTAAAATATATTTTAAAGATCAAAATATTCTTTTGTTATATTTTCTTAATTTACAAATGGATTAATTCACACTCATATTCTTTATATTAAAACTCTATTCATGATTTCTTGGATTTTTTTTTGGGAAAATTAAAGGAGGTGAACTAAAAATTTAGGATGATGAAGTGAAAAAGGGGTGAAGTAATTAAATTGGGGGTGAGAATATCCGTAACTATAACTGCAATTAATTTATGCAGTTATGCTAGTAAATGTCAGCTAGCAAAATGTAATACTATTGTACATTTGTCATTCGGGATTGATTATCATGAGTAAAACCCCAAACTTATATAAGGATCTTTTAAAAAAAAAAAAAAGTATTGTATTTTATAATTAAAAATATTTTCTTTTACTTCTTCTCTTAGTCTTGTATACACAAGATTCAATATACAATATAATTATATTTTTATAAAATAACCCGTTAAAAATTGCTCACATTAAATTAACTTTTAATTTATTAAATGTTTATCCTAATTTGTATTAAAAACAATTTTTAAAAAATACATTTGAGTTCACTATACCAAGAAATATCACAGGGCAAAATACATTTGAGTTCACTATATCCAACGTATAATAAGCAGGTTAGGGTAGAAGCAGAAGAATATAAATTACTTCTAATTAAAAAAATAATACAACTCATCCAAAAGAAAAGAAAAACAGGGAATTACTTAGGAGTACAGAAAATATATATTAGAAGTTGGTGAATCACCGAACATTATTCCTTGGTCTCTCGTGTCTTTGATCAACCTCATAGCTCTCTGATCGACTCTCAAAATTGTTCGATCTTCCTCCTCTCTTATTAAATGACCCACCTTGTTTATGACGTCTACTATCTCTATCATTCTTTGATCTCCCATTAAATGAATCCTCACGGCTGCCTCTACCATTAAAGCTCCTTTGCCCTGATGATCTATTAAAATCATTGTTTCGACCACCCCGGGATGTTCTTCTTTGCCCGTTTCGACCTCCTCCGTCTCTTTTATCATCACTCTCATCATCATAATCTCTTTCTGAAAAAGATGCTTTGAAATTGGACCTTCCTCCTCCTCTACCACGGTCCATTCTATCAGAGCCGCCTCCTCTTCTACTTCCTCTGCTTTTCGATCTCATTATTTCCTCGTCATCAGAAAAAGGTGCTCTAAAATTGGATCTTCCTCCTCTTCCACGGCCCATTTCGTTTCTGCTTCTGGGTCTCATCATTTCATCATCAGAATCTTCAGAAAAAGATGCATTGAAATTGGATCTTCCTCCTCTTCCACGGCCCATTACATTAGAGCCCCTTATGTTTCCTCTGCTTTTGGGTCTCATCATCTCATCATCAGATTCTCCTTCTGAAAAAGATGCTCTAAGATTGGATCTTCCTGCACTTCCACGGGCCATTCTGTTGGAGCCCCTTTCATTTCCTTTATATCTCGACCTTGATGTTTCATCATCAGAGCTGGAGCTGAACCCAAGGTCATCATCTGAACCAAATGCCAAAGCATCACTACCTCTATTTTGCTGCTTTGGGTTAGCCACGTGACTCGACTTCCACTTCGGGTGGGTAGGAAGGTCATCGTCAGTATCAAAACTTACTTCACCATCTTCAGAACCAGAGTATGTTTTGCGATGATGCATTTGTTTCCTATTGTTTCTTGGGAATTTAGTTTTTCCACGGGCCGAATAGTTGTCTTCGGAGCTTTCTACATCATCAGAGTCTGAGTCAGCTTCTAGCTCCGAGAAATCTATTTGAGAAGTCTTGTGCATTTCATTTTGGGCAACTAACTCATAACTGTCCACATCATCATCATCATCTTCTTCATCAAAATCATTGAATCCCACACCAGACTTCATGGAACTGGAATCAGCAAACCCCTTTGGAGGTCTGTTGCTTCTTTCGAAACCATCTTCATGACCTCTAGAGTTTCCACCAAAGGATTGGTAGCTAGGAGGGAAATCCTCATCCAGTTTCTTAGAATCTGCATACTCAAAGGTAGCTACATCAGCCCCATCAGATTCATTATCATCAAAATCAAAATTCCATGCGTCAGAGATGTCTCTCCTGCTGGGTATCTTCTCCATCTTGTTTACGGGTCCACGTGTCTCAACAAACTGACTCTCGACATATGTATCAGGTGGGCGCTTGTGTTCACAATGAAAACACACTGTGTTTCTTCTATAATTTAGGAAATTGCACCTATACAAGCATCAAACCAAGAAATAAACCAAACTAAATTAGAAAGCTTTGCCCACCAAAATTTCCTTCGAACCAACAAAACATGACCCTTATCCTGTAGGATTTTACTGTATATTGACAAGGCACAGCTGTCAACGCTCCTAACATTGATCTAACCAGGAAAAACCACAAGCCCGTGCATGCTTGGTTTTGTGTGTGTGTGTGGTGATGTGGGGGGTGGGGGGAGAGAGAGAGAGAGAGAGACATACTGGGGGCACTCCCATTCTCCTGGCAGCAACTGTCTCTTAGGACGCTTAGCATCACACTGCAGGCACACTGTATTTTTTGCAAAGTTCATGAAATCACACCTGAGAAAATAAATAAATAAATAAATATAAGCACACTCAGAATGCAGTGCTAAATATTTGGATAGACACATATTTGATAAATAAAAATAGAATAAGAGGTTAGCAAACCTACTTTTGACAAAGCCAATCACCCTTTTTCATTTCAATGTCATTGCGTCCAACTCTTCTCTTTGGAGGAGGAGGTGGTTGCTTCACCTTTGGTGGTGGCCTTTTATAAATAGGAGGGGTAAGATTCGGATCTATTGGAACTGCACTCAGCTTGACTACCTCATGGAGCAATTTCCGAACGACAGTCTTCACAGATTTATTTTTCAAAACGGATTCATTTGCAACAGATCCAGCAACTGGATCAAACCCATAATCAAGTAGGATACGCATGACATCAATTGTTCGTGCTTCATCCTCTTTATTTGTGAGCAGATATGCTTTTTCACAAGAGTTCCTCAGACTGCAGGAACTACAAACCTGGCACATGAAATATAATGTAAATTTGAGTTGTCTACCAGAACTTGGTGGTAAATCATACCTGATACAGCAATTGATAGCTTTATTTAAATGACAAATCAAACAAGAAAATGTAGTTTTGAAAAATGATGTCAATTTACTTAAACTGTCTTTTCCCTACTGGAAATTTTGTGGTAAACCATTTCTAGGGTATAACAGAAACTACCCTGAGGTATATGACCAGAAATTATAGCTACTTCCTTCAAAACTTACTCTAAAGTGGATATAAAAGTTTATAGAATATATCAGAATTGGCTGCTTCTTTTTTTATGACTTCAACACTACTTCGTATTAGTTCCTGAACTACAAACTAAAATACCCACATCTTATACAATACTTTCCTAAAAAAGGTGACCTCAGTAACATGACAGATATAAACTCAGTTTCATTATTCTTCTACAATGACAGTATGACACTATGATGAATTAATCTTAAAGTTATCCTACTTCATAATCTGTCTCCAACCCCATAATAAACAAACTTAAACAAATAAGGTTCCTTGAAGCTTACATCTCCTTCATCCAGATGTACAAGTTTCCTTAACAATTTGGATGAAAAGACCACCTTCCTGTCTGCACTTAAGCATCCATAACCAACCAATATTTGAAGATCCTGTCTTGACAATGACCTGAAATAATCAAGTCCTAAGAAAGTCAAGCAAAGTACAAAGGAGACTTAAAGAAAGTACACAAAATTGCACCGTGAAGCAAGAAATAGTTATAGAGACTAACTCGCAGCATGATTGTAGAATGAGCAGTCAGAATGAGGTACAAGAGAGTAGAATTATTCTGCCATAGCACTTCTGCTGTAGCAGATATGCCCAATCGCCCTTAGGGTAAAAGCATGAATACAATGCATAATTTTCTTATTACATCAGCTTTGAATTCATATACATACTTCCCTTTTTGCTTCTCCATGATGTATTGCATGAATGAGATAGCAATTCAGTATCAATTAATATGCACATCTTGTGTGCTTATTAGAAAAAGTAATTCTAAGTCTAAACTCTAGAACTGCTCTTATCTTTAAGAGATACAAACAATAAATGAGTCCAAAATAATCCAGATTGCTAGTCTCCGTTCCATTAAGAATGTGTTTGTTTTAGAGGATAAAGTAATCTATCCCCCTAAACATGCATATTTAGGAGGATAAATTATTTTATCATTTAAAGCAAACACCTCCTAAATGAATACTAAGATAGTGGCTAAACACCTCAAACTAAATCCCCTACCCAACTCATAATGTAATTATCTAGATTTAATAAGGAAATTTATCGCATACAAACAAAACACCACATTATATCCAACCATAAACATCAGCGGCATTTTCGCACAGGAGCCTTTTACAAAAACATTTTACCAAACAATTGTTCTCCCATTATCAGAAGTTCCTGCGCCAATCCAATCATACAGAAACAAACCTATATAAAGTGCAGAAACATATACAATCAATTCAAAACAAAACAACACAAAACCTTAAGATGTCAAAACGATCGCGACCGAAATTGACCACAGCAGCCTCTACAGTCTTGAAATCCCGCGCAAAATCGAGCCGTTTATCCTCCTGCGTCTTAGCCTCCGATACATCAAAGCCAAGATCTTCCATCATACGATCCTCATCTTTCCTCCTCTGATCAAAGTAATTCTGCTGCAACAGCCTCTCCATAAACTCTATCCACTCCGGCCACGGGTGCACCAACTCCACCTCTTTCTTCACATCACTTTTTCCCAGAAACGCTTCGCTTTTCTCCAGTTCCAACTTCAATACATCCATCGAATCACCCGCAGACGGGTCGGGGGCCGGGTTTGTACTCGGGCTATCTTTACTTTTCTTTGATTCACGCCAAGTGCGAATTCGCTGGAGGGTTTGGTCCTTCTCTTCACGATTTTTATCAATTTCATCCATTTGTTCAAAGAGGAAGCTCATGCGAGCGGAGAGTGAAGTAGGTTTTGGGGTGGACGACGATTGCTGACCGGAATCAGGCGCAGGGGAGAGCGAAGAAAAATTCACTGGTTTTGGAATTTGGGAAAGCAGACATATGGAGGGGGGTTTGGAGCATTTCAGCCCCCTCAGAAGAAGACGAGAGAGCGCCATTTCTCCCTTGGGAGGTGGAAGAGAGAACTAAAACCCCGTCATAGGGAGAGAGATAGAGGGTTTAAACCCTGCGATGCGAGGGGAAAACAAAAAACAGCTACGCCTCTCAACTATTAGTAATTATTACTTTGCTCCCCATAATTTTTTCTCAACTATTAGTAATTATTACTTTGCTCCCCATAATTTTTTAATTAACAGTTTGGCCCTTTAAGTTACAACCATTAACATAGAAGGCTTACAACTAGAAACTTATAATCATTTTTTTATTTAAAAAATTGGGTCACACCAACTTTTTAAAAAAGTGATTTTGCACTTTTCAAATGACTTTGCAAACAAGTCCAGAATCGTAACAGAAGTGAAAACTCACACTGAAAAAATGTACTCTGTCCAACTATTTATTTCATAGATTCATTTCAAACATATTAAAATAAATTGAAATATATAAGTGTTAAATTATATAATAAAATATAAAAAAACATATTTAATTAATTTTTATGAGTGAGAATTATTTCTTAATTTAAAATGTGAATAAAAAATTGGGTCCAGATAATAAAAGTGTGAAAATTATATTAGAACAGGTGAGTATCACTATGGTCTAAGTTGAAATTAAAGCAAAAAGTTAAAATTTTAAATACTTTTTAAAATAAAAATATTTTAAGAACTTTCATAAATAAAATTTAGAAGGTTTTTGAATTAATTTATAAGCTTTTTAAAATGATTTTAAAATTGTCTAACAACTTATAAACTTTCTTAAAATATTTAAAAAATAAATAAAAATTTTGACAATTTATTAGATTTTAAAATAAGTTCTTCATAATTTATAAATTACAAAAAAAAAAAAGAGATGTTTTAACTTAATTTTCCTTACCACCCTCACTCCTATTCACCCGTATCACTCTGAATCTCGACATCACTCTCTCAACCACACCTCAACATAAAAAAAGTAAATAAATATATTAATTTTTAAGTTAATTAAATTTTTAAAAAATTATGATAATTAACAAAAAAACTTATAAATTTTACTTTGTCTGACTTTATTTTCACATTTTTCTTTTTTGTCCGTCACACATTATTTTCACACCCTATAAATAGAAATTATTTTAATTTTATCCTCACAATGTTCACATATTTACAAAAAATATCGTTACTTTTACATTCAATCCAACTAATTCATTATTTTACACATCATCCTACTAAAAAAATATATTGTTTTCTCTTAAATATTTATAAAAAAACATTTTTTTATAGTAACACACATTTTTTATTAGATTGTACGAAAAAAATTATTTCTACAAAAATAAATGAATATATGTAAAGAAAACAACATTTAATATGATTATAATATACATTTTGTCTATTAATAACATGCATTTACTCAAATTGTAACATACCAGAGAGCAAAAAAATCTGAAATTATACTTGCGAAAATTTTGAAAAAAAAATATCAAATTCGACCCGACCCAATTAAGAACCCACGAATTTTTACCGTGAAACATTTCACAAGAGTGTACCTCTTGAAAAATGTACTCTTTTTAAAAATATTTGAATTTTTTTAGAAATTAATACAAATTAAAAAAACGAAATTCTTTTCAATTTTCATAGACAAATTTCGAAAAAATTACCAAGCAGAAGATAATTATTTTAGGGACAATTTTAGTGGTCATGCTTTTTGTTCACTTGGTGATAGGGTTGCAAACGAATCGAATCGAATCGAATATCATAGTTTTGTATTTGTATTTGAATAATAATCGAATCGAATCGAATCGAATTCGAATCATAAAAATTCGAATACGAATATCATAATTCGAATACGAATACCTAATCGAATCAAAAGTATTTGATTCATTTACAACCCTCGGGTAAGAGTTTGAAATATAGGTGCATATGATATCTAGATTATTATCTAATGAGCTTACATCCTTAAAATAATAGTAATTATAGTAGCCATAAATTTCTAATGGTCTATAATCTTAAAATAATAATAATAACAATAATAATAATAGCAATAATTATACTAACTATTAAGTCTATTATCATTATAATATTTATAAAAAAATATTTAATCGAATATTTACGAATATCGAATCGAATATCATTATTTTGTATTCGTATTTGAATAATAATCGAATCGAATATTTGTAATCGAATTCGAATCATAAAATTTCGAATACGAATATCAAAATTCGAATATGAATACCGAATCGAATCAAAAAATTTTGATTCGTTTGCAACCCTACTTGGTGATGGAGTTGCGATCGCATAGATCCACGTCTCATAAATTACTGCATCAATTGGGTGCAATACTAAGTATGTCTCATAAATTAGATCAATTTTTCTGTTGTCTCAATATATATATGTCTAGTTTGTTTCTTGGATGAAATTAATAAATAGTTATCCCTTTTTTGGGTTAATTAATTTAATTTATTTTACAGTACATAAAATTTTTATACAGTGGAATATAAAGTAAAACTTATAGGTACGACAGCTAATTATTCTTGCAGTCTCTCGCGGACGCAGTATACGCAATACTCCGGTTGAACATAAGAGCACATGATATAAATTTTTTTTATTGACAAGTAATCCCTCTGTCCCACAGGAATTTGCACACTTTTCTTATTAGGACGTCTCACACAAATTTGCACACTACCAAAAAAAGAAACATTGATTTACGTACACATTCACAAACCTTTACACATATTTACCCATATACCACTACTTTATATATAAAACTATTTTCCTTAAAAAATATGTCGTCCCGTAGGGTGCAAATTCCTACGGGACGGAGGGAGTATTAGTTATTTAAATAGTTCGAAGTTGATTCACCAAAGTCCTCAAATACTCCAGGTAATGTTTTAATGAAAATAATTTATAATAAACTTATTATGAACTAATTCTAAAGTATCAAATATTTGATCACGAATATAAAAAATTTAATCAGAAGTATTAAAAGTCTAGAATAGATCAATGATATTATGTTATAATTTATTATAAATTTTATTACCTAAACTTTTGATACTCCTAATAAATATTTTGATACACTTAATCAAATATTTGATATTTTAAAACAGTTTCATAATAAACTTATCATGAATTATTTTCATATAAAACATACTCTATAATTAAAGTAATAAACCAAGAGTACGTATTGTGTGAAAATAATTCATAGTAAGTTTATCATGAAATTATTCTAAAGTATCAAATATTTAGTCAAGTGTATCAAAATATTCATCAGGTATATCAAAATGTGAGATCAATATAAATTTTTAATTTTTGATACACCTGACTAAATATTTAATACTTTAAAACTGGTTCATGATAAGTTTATCATAAACTATTTTCATACAAAACTTTGTCATGAACCAAATATCAAGCACATTATTCTAATCCTTAGTAACATAAACTCAAACAGAAACCCACTGTTCCCAACATCAAACTATCTCTATAATATATTAAACTAAAAAATCTTATCAAGTTCTTATTAGTAAATCTAGCCTCCAACTAACTATTATGAATTGTGAATGACTTTCTCGATAGTTGTTGCTCTTTCGTTTCTTTAACTTTAGAAGGTAATGAAATAATCAGGGAAAGGGATGTTAGGCAATATGTAACAATACAAGTGCACTATACAATTTATTTTCATTTTCTATTGCATTACAGTTCAAATAAATTAAAACATTTTTGTTTAGTAAGCATATAAATTCTGCCACTCAGAAAAGAAAAAAAGAGAGAGAGAGAGATACGTGAATAATTTGTAGTCTTAAAATTGAAATAATTTAGTGAAAATATCTCAAGAAATTACCAGAAGGAAGGGGGGAGGAGTTTATCACTACTAATATACAGTTCTTAACGTTCAGAAATTTTGTTAACATAGTTACTGTAACATATATATATATATATATATATATATATATATATGTGTGTGTGTGTGTGTGTGTGTGAGGATTTTTTTTTAAAGGATACATATATATGTGGTATAAATTATTCGTAGATTGTACATGTATATACACACAACACTTTGAACTACAATCATGATACAGGAATTAGATCAAAGGATTAGAACCACTCTACCATGCATTTTGGGTAATATCCAGATTTGGTAGCAACTTGAGAGAGTGACTGCAATTCTTTCTCAACTTTCATTCTCTCATAGAAAACTGAACATGCCAGAGAAATGCACTTCACTCCAGGTTCAATAAGCCAATCCCCACCCCCGCAATGACGACATATCTGCATATTGTAACGAACACGAATCAAATCTATTCACCTGTTCGATCCTCCCATTAAGACACGACGAATTACTACATATACTAAGAGATATTTGCATAGCATCAGTGTAATCAATACTTACAGCAGCAAGGTGCTGGATATCCTTTTCCAGTTTTGAAGTTCTCCCCGTCAAGGCTATAGCTACTGTTGTTTCATTCTTAGAACAGTTATGACACAGATGGGTTGACCCCTGAACTAAGTCGCCACAAAGGACACAATGCTTCGATACATAGTAATAGTCGATTCTCGTCCTCTGTTGGTTTGGTACAAAGGAGTGACGTTTCCCAACAGCTTCACGTGCTGGCCTACGCATGTCCAAAAACCACTGGTTTAGATCAGCTCCAACAAGCCCGAACACTCTCTGTAAGGCTGGGATTATCTGTTTCCTAATGTAATAAATATCATTTAATCTGAAAGGGGAATTCAGAGCCAGAAGTTCAAGTGGGTCCACAACCATGTCCACCAGACGGGCCCCGGGTTCACCATGAATCACGACATAAGGTACCCGTTCAGCATATCGTGGTTCTGCTCGGGGGTCGTTTCGCATCGATTTAGTTGCTACAATTGCAGCCGGTGGAAGTGAAGAAGCACGTGCAGCATAAGTACCCAAACGAACCTCCTTTGCAAAAACAAAGTCCTGAAGGGAGACCCTCCCAGATATTATCTTTGTCCATTGACGCAGCACATGGGCTTTAACCTGATCCAGGAAACAAATAAAAAAATAAGGGCGGGCTTGCACTTAGGGTGAGAGAGACAGAGAGAGAGATGTCCGCACCTTATCAATATCCTGAGTTTCAAAGTAAATCTTTAACGACTGCTCCATAGTTTTAGATACAGCAGCACACGTATCCCTTCTAATTGTTTCAATACCCTTAGCATCAAACATGGGCCTCACCTGATCAGGACTCTCATAACTATAGCCAACGTATCGCTTTTTTGTGAGGAGGAAGCAAGGGTAGTATACTTTCTCCATTTTTAATGTGACAGGACTTGGATTCATTTTTGTAATTTCTAATGCAATTTCTTGTCCAACTGTGAAAGCTTCTTGGAGTGTACGGCCCTTAAGGAGTACAAACATACTGCACAAATGAAAGAGAACTTCTGAGTCCCAGGAAAAAAACTGAATAAGTTCTTCTCTTTCTACAGGACTTGTAAACGTTATTGATGGATATTAGAGCAAACCTGTCAGTATCGCCATAAATAACTCTTGCTTTCCACTTGTTATTTGAGTTTACGAAAGAAATTGCAGCTTCCAGAGTTCTACGACCACACTGCACTATACTGTCGGCAAGCTCGGCACATGGCATGCGTCCACTAAACCCAGCAGCTGTATAGCCATAAGTAACATTTGCAATAAGCTTCAATGCAAGTTGTCTTGCATTTAATATCCTTTGAAGAACTAGTTGACTTGGAGCTAACTTTTTCATAGCTTGTTTCACCATGATTCTGGTTGATAATATCTCTTCTAACAGCCTAGGTAGTATCCCTTTCCGAACTTTAGAAGGAACATAAGCAACACCATTAGGAGTCACGAGTAATTCGTGTTTGAACTTGCGTAAAATACTTAAATCTGGCAAATATGAACTTACGCCAAGGGTTTGTTCCCTTGGAGGTGTAATCTTTCCCAGGCATGTACAAAAGCAAAGGTTATACGCAATCACCATTGATGGATAAAGAGACTGAAAATCCAGAACAATGACAGGGTCTGCATAAAAACTAGATTCTGGCTCCATAACAAGAGGTAAACATTCCATTGCTGGTTGATTGGCAACCTGATGATTTCCAGGGGATATGGCAAGATAGTTCTGTGTATGTGCTAATCTCAAAAACATTGACTCCACACGATACTGTGAACCTCGAGATAGTACTGAAAAAAAATCAATGCCAAATACTCGAGCAAGTTCTGATGTTCGGTTTATCATATCAAGTTGATTCATAATCTGCAGATTCAGCTTCGCTCTATCTAATGTATAGTTAATAGATCTATATCTTGCTCTACTAGGCCCACTTGAATACCACTTTGTTAGTACTTTCCAAGGGATATATGGAACTTTTCGTCTCAGAACTGCTTCAGCCACTGCTTCAACTGTGTACATATTAAGTTTAACTTCATTACGCATCAGTCTCCAAATATTAAGCACAATTCTACCACCTACATGAACACCACTGGCATGTGTTCGGCCCCACTCATCCTCGATAAATGTGTTCTCAAGATGGACTGCTTCAGAAGATACTGATTCTGAAAATAGCTCATTAACCCTCAGTTTTCCAGAATCGCAAGAATCTCCACTATCTACAGTGACTTGAGATGGTGTTCTTGATATATTATTCAGCAAACCAACGCCAAGGTTTGCAGCCCTTTCTGCCAAAAATCCAAGGGAACCGCTTTGAATATCCCAGCCCATTAGAATATCTGGCTCAGAAGCATGAATGAGCTTTGTAAAATGATTAAACAATTTTAGCTCTTCCATAAAAACAAACACCTTTGAGTCTGAAATTGCATCAAGGTCCCTTTCAACATGAGCAGAATCAGAGTGTAGAAGCACATAAGTTTCAAGCATAGATTCATCATCCTCTTGAAGAACAAGAACAATGACATTGACGGCATCAAATCGAGGGTCAGGTCTTGAATCTCCTCTGGATTCAGCCTGGACCTCTATGCTAAGCAGCGTTAACTGCTGCCCTTGGCCAACACTAGCTGGATCTCGAAAACCACTTTGACTCAATGAAGTTAGCCTCATCCTTTTATCAGGACCTGATATCTGAGACTGAGAGGAGCAGCCAGTAGTTAGTTTTTTCTTAGTCTCAGCTAGAGTCTTGCTTTCCGGGCTGTACTTTTCTTGATTATGCTCAGGCAGTTGATTAAGCTTAGACTCTTCATTAGTTAATGAAGCAAAATCGGGCAAAGAGCACTTACTGTCATCAGCCTGGGAACCCTGTGAATCCATCATATCACCAGAGAATCCCTCCAATATTGGGAGTAAGGGTGGATCTATCTGCTGCCTGGATATATCAGAGCAATCAAATGACAACCATCTATCAACAGATTCCCTTGATGGAGGTGAAACTGCAGGAGTCAGCATGTATAAATATGACCCATCATTCTGAAAATGCACAGGAACACCCATTGTTGGTTCATGATTATCAACATGCTCACATTTTCTAGGGCTAGGTCCTTGAAGTCCTTGTTCCGGGCAGTTCCTCACAAAAAAAGGAAGGCAATCATCTGCATTTCTTCCTTGTAGAGATGTTCCTACGTTGCTGCACTCGTGTCCAAGCACAGGTGAGTCACTGGAGTGTTCAGCTTTCCAATCTATAGTAGGAGGTTTCTTGGGGATGGTCATACCAATAAATTTTACAGTTTCACCTTCCTTGTTTATATTTTTTGATGGATCTCTTCCACTGGATGGTGAATTTTCATACGCTTCACTTTTCATACTCTTCAAATCATCAGCAAGGTTGACCGGCGACATAGAGATAGAAGTCTGACACATAGAGATAGAAGTCTGACATACTTTTTTGCTTTTGCAGTCAGGGTTGGAAGCAAGGTCGCTTGGAGCTATATTTGAAGGGACTTTACATGATCCCACAGCACCTGTTTTTGAAACATGAGCATTTTCAGGCTTGAAGGAACTGAGAGGAAGGGTCGTATAATAATCAGTAGCATCTGAACATAGTTCTGCTTTCAAATCCTTCACCAGGCTCCTAGACCCAGAGGCATCAATTCGACTTAAACGTTTTCTCCTCATTAAATCCCGTGTAGAACATTTGACTGTTGCGCTAGATTGTCCAGGGCTCCTCGCATCCTCCTTATCAATGAGTGGAGGTGTTACTGATTCATTCCCAATCCGAGAAGCTCCCAAACCTTCTTTTTTCTCATTATTACATCCACTCAAAGTGCAGAATGCATCAGGATGTGAAATCTTACTCATTTTCCGACTAGAAACAGGTAAAGAACCCCATCGTGGTCTTTTAGTTCGCTGGTTATTGACCAAGTCCGAGTCTAATTCGGGGCATGATTGGGCTTCAGCATGTGACTTCTCTTCCCAATATTCTGTTTTGAGTGGCTCATAAGACGAGGAAGTTGACTGTAGATCATCACTAGAGCCATCCACTTGTGGTATAGTATTATTCGGCAAAAGTTTGCTAGAGCCATTGTAGGCAGGCTTATAGGCTCTGCCTTCTGGTTCTTCAAAGCCAAGCATATCAATAGAGTCAAGAATGTCTTGACACTCTTTCTGAGATTCACTCTCATAATCGACATTGGCTCTCTCTAACACCTTGTCAATGCCTTTTGAAGGTAACAAGGGACTCAAAATAATTTCATGAGCAAGTTCATCATCCGAGTTGATATCCTCTGCAGCTTGAGAAGATGCAAGCCACTTTAAAAGCCTTAAGGCATCTCCATCCTAATAAACACACCTCATAAATAATACAACAAATGTACCCCAAAATTCTAGCATAAAATAAAAATCACAATGCTGAAAAATCCAAGAACACATTCTCTCATGTAAATAAGATCTAGTCTATGGAAACATGACAAATTCCATTATACCAAGTCAAATTTAACAAAAGACATGAGAACTGATGTTCAGAATCAGGGTACAGGCAGTAGGATGGTTTCAGGACGTTAACTGATTGTAGGTTGCTTATATTTAGGTTGAAAAGTTACACATAAACTATGGTCCGTATTTGCAAAGGTGATAATTTTTTATATTTATTAACTCAGATGCAGATAGTGATTAGTGAAAAAAAATTCAATGACAAGTCTACAGCAGAATTTCGTACAAACTCTTCAAGTGAAAGGGAAGGCGCCAAACAAAAAGCACAAATGATCATGGAAGATCTGAATCTGCATTGACTACAGGAACTCAGGGGAGCTTCAAAGGGTAGGGTTCTCTAATCTATTATATTGCTGCAAAGCACAGTGCCATTAACAATGAAAGAAGTTTCAAATGGCATCATAATAAACACAAGTCAGAATTCTAAGGGAGTGAAAGGTAGGGGATTGTTTCCTACACATTTAAATTTCAGTCTATCATGCAGGAATTTTAGGCCATGAAACCATACCTTTGGAGTCGAGGGTCCGCCAGGGCTAGATATTAGTAGTTGAGCAGCTGCATCAATGTCATTAGTTTCTGCTGCGTCAACTTTCAGAGAAGGTGAGTCCAAAGATATTATAGATCTAATGTTGTCACTTGCTTTTAAGTAATTAGAAGGCATAGGACTGTTTCCTTCAATGCTAGGAACCCCAGAGTCAACAGAATCTCCAACTGTTGAAGACTCAACAGATTCTGGAGTTAAAAGTGGACAGTTTTCTGAGTTATTGCTCACTTCCATAAAATTTTCAAACTCAACTCCATCTGACAGATTCCTCAGTACATCTTCCGGTGGTGGTTTCTCAGGATCAAGAAGAATGACCTCAGTAGTTCCATTCCTTTCATATTCTTCCTAGTATAACAAAGAAATAACAATCATTATACATTCGATTAAAATATGCATCCGGTGGGGACATGCTGATTGAAAGCAAACCTCCCATATTGGTATCAGTGACTGAACCATTTTCATGTCAGAACAGGTTTGAGAGAGAGGTGCATATGAAGTGAACTGCTGATTTGTGATGTCTGCATAAAAATGTTTGAAGGCAGAAATAATTATTAGCTGAAAAACCAAGGACAGGATCAACTTTAAAAGAATTAGAAACTAGCAACCATGTGCTGCAGCATCTGCTTCCAGCTCAGAGGTACTCAGTCTCTTAAAGAGTGGAATATCTTCCCTTGCTGAAGTACTAGGTTGAGACGAATATGGCCAGATCCACCCATCTGGAATCGTAGAAGATGTCCATATCGGTGTATCAGGACTCAAATCACCACCTAACTCTGCCTAGATAATAAACCACAGTATATCAGGAATCAAATCCTAGATTCAGAAATCCACTTACAACTCAGCAAAAAAAACCATAGAAACCTGAAAATCCATGCAAGAGGAGTCATCTACTGATGGTCTCAGTTTATCAGTGTGATTACGTTTACGCTGAGAATAAGTATCCGGAACAGGAGGACGAAACTTCATCTTTGAAACATGTAAATGGCCCATTCCATACAAATTATAGTCGATCTGAAAATCACAGTATGTAAAAGTTGAGGTTTTGTGAGGAAAGAGGAGTCATAATAGTCATTCATCAGCACCACATAATCTTTGGTGGATGAGAACCCAAACAGAGTAACAGAGAAAATACAAAATTTGCAGTAATTGATGCATGATTTAGATCACTACAGGCTATGGTTTATTTTGCACAATATTTTTTATTGAAAAAAAAATATCAAGTATAACTATCAAAAAGAATTTCTATGTATTATATGAACAAATACACACAGGCCACAGATATACATTAGTTCTCATTATGTTGTTGCTACATACAACATTTAGAAAAGGACAAGAAGAATTTATTTATCTGAATATTGAAGGCAAACAATATTAAAATTTGATGTAAATTAGAACTCCATTCATCACTTATTTTCTATTCTGCAAGAACCTTGATGATAAGCTAAGGTCTGGAATCAATGGCATATTAGATATGAATGAATGATATGATGACATTTACATACCAAGAACTGGAGAAGGAAAGGTATATGTGATTCATAAGGCTGAAAAGTCTTATCCAAAATTGCACCTGCCTACACAACTGGGAACATGTTAAATATCCCCAAGCTTGCAGAAATATTAGAGACAAGCATAAAACCATGAAAATATATTCCTTAGATAGTCACCAAAGGAGTTTAAGATCACACCAACATATGCCATGCGAGATATCTAAAAGTATTGAATTGAGAAGTTCTCTACTGAAATATCACAAAAAAAAGGGAGAGAAACATGTTTTAAAGCGTATAGAACACACACAACTCACACACCTCACCCCTCCCACAACACACAAATATTTATGTGTACACATGTCCAATATATATATATATACACATACACACATATATTATATAGAGAGAAAGGAGAAAAATGGACAAAGCAACAAATCTTAAATGAGGGAAAGACATATATTGAGAAAAATAGTAATTTCCAAATATCCAAACCACAATTTGGGAATAAGCTACCAAGACTCATTATTGACAGTACCATAATACATAAAAGAGAAAATTCCCAGAAATAACAAAAGCTATTGAAAATGGACAATAATTAAAGAAGCTAAATATTGTACCAGAAGAAGATTTGCGGCACGAGAAATATCCTGTGGATAGTAACTGATGTTTATGTCAAGGTCTTCCAGTTGGAAGTTTTAAAGTGGACAAATAAAAAATAATAAAGAGAAAAAAGAATAGTATATCTCATTATTGTGATGATATTTTTAACAGTTGAATGGAAGGAAGAACTGAAAATGAACACAAATGCTTTATCCGAATGACTGCTATATTAGATTTCAAGATTTAAGAGAAATAGAATATGAATGCAACCAGAAAACTTCATCCACTAAGTGAGATCGGCTATATCACCATCTTTTTCAGCCCAGACACATGCTCACATTTATATTTATATTCCCTATGTTTCACGAGCAAAACACCATCCCAGCATCATCAGTCACCTTCATGCTAGCTAGTTAATCAAAACTTGAGAACAATAGCAACAACATCTTGAGGCGGACAGGAAAGAAATTGTCGAGCATTATTAGGATACAAATATATTTTCACAAAAAGCTCCTCTGTAGAGTGATAGCCATAAAACTTCCTTGCCCGAACAATATCGCTACCGTGCACATGCTGACGTTTTGAGCCAGAATTACCTTTAAGCTGTTTAAATTAAACCAAATTATGATTGTCAGCTGGTATGGTAAGCCGTAGAATGAAAAAAGCAAACAAGAATCAATGAAAACCTTTAGAGCCTTCTCAAGGGCAAGGGATATAGAATATGCGCGTGAATCAACTGCTCAGTGAAAACGAAGAACAAAGATTAGATTACTAATGTAAACTAGATTTACTTCAAAAAGAAATTAGGAAATGGCTACCCATTATGATGACTGATGAGGAGTAAAACGGGATAGCACACCGAACCAAGTAAGCAGGAAGTCACATCAATATCATTTGTATCACAATTTTAATTACTTTTCATCTCATAGAATTTGAAAGAAGTTAACATCACAAGAAATGAAAGTCGTAATTTCATTTTAAGATAAAATGTGCACGTTGAAATGGATGGAGATGGTGGTACCAGACATAAAAGTTCATCATACGGTAAACCCAGAAAAAGCTTGTAATTTTTCAAATAATTGTTTTTCAACTCAGGCAAATTTCTGGACAGCTGCACTTTTCAACTTTCTGATAATCAGAGTCTATTATTTTAGCAGAGACAGTCACACAGAAAATTAAAAGTGCTACTCCACTACAAGGACAAACTAATGAGGTATTTTACTAGAATATTACAGATTTATGTTCGCGAACACAGAACTCTTCTGTTTATGTTAGATCCCCAGTTTTTGAACTTCTCCTATGTCACACGCTACATTTGGAAAGAGCAGTAAAATATGAACCAATCAATTCTGAACTTGAATCTGAATCCTGTTTCTATATGTGCATGTGTGTGTGGTGTAAACATAATTTTGACTTCATATAACTTCAGATTTTACTGGTGACCATTTTTTCCATGATAACCAGCCAGAAATTTACAAAATCATTATAAGATGTCTATTCCTACGAGGCTGGTGACCATGCTGATATTTATTTTACAGAAGAGACTTAACTACAGGGATGATTGTTTTGTAATTTATACCTTCATCATTTGTTATAGGGCCCAGATCAGAACAGGGAACATAAAGATAAGGTAAAACCTGCACACAAAAAAGGCATCTTAAGTTTGGTCATGAAATGCATATAGTAAACAATCTAATCCAGGAAAATAAAATAATAATGTTTAACATCACTCGTTTTGACAATTTCAGTTATAACAATGGATAATGGTAACTTATAATATTGACCTAGCAGGAAAAGTGAATATAATAACAATCCAAAGATATCAAGATATGAAAAAATGAGAAGTGAGATAAGCTAATAATTATAATTTTATTTAACGCTGAAAGCTCATCGCCACTTTGCCCTAGTTTCTGAAACAGTCCGCAGAGTTTTTTGATGATGCAAATATTCTTTGGTATGTAAAACTCTTGTGCAACCGCTCTCACAAGAAATATTTTGGACAACCATGAAATGCCTAATGCAAGTTCCAAGTTCCAACCAGTGAATGTCAGCTTATGAAAAGTATAATCTATAACATGAAGTTCAACGTAGTATGCACTAATAGGATCAAAATATCATTAAAAAAAATGTATCAAATTAATCATGCCTGATGAACGTGCAAACAAGTCTTCTGACCAGCCGGAGTTGAACCGTAAATCCTTATCACTGGAACTTCGTTCATCTTCCCACCTAATAAACCACCGGAGAAGTAACATTAGAAGTAAAGATATGCCGAAAACAGAATCCACCGGCAGATAGGCTTCAAGTTAGGAGAGAAAACGAAGGAAGTAAGATAAGAAAAAAACGATTTCAAGAATCATGTCAAGACAGAAAAATAAAACTCAAATTACGGTGCTATAATTTAGGAAAAAAGGGTTTTGAATCCAACTGTAAAAGCAATTAATTGCATGATCCTGAATACTGATTCAGTTTCGAAAGTACCGTGAAAACTGCTGTACGAAATGTCGAAACCTGGAATGGGAGAAGCCATGTAGTAGTCAATTGAAACTATTCTAACGCTAAATTCTTGGGGCTGAGGACTCCTCCCCATGTCCGCTTCCGGATTTCCTTCCGATTCTCTCATCGAAAATTTTCAGGGTATTCCTACCATTGACCGTTGAAGTTGAGAGAGGGATTTGGCGCCTAAGAGCGATGGCGGTGAGGTTTTAATTTATAGACGGACGGCTAGAAAAGGGAGTGCGTGTTTGGAAAGCTGTCTTCCATAAATAAATCAATAATGCCAGCCTTTAGGAAAATATTACCCGTTGATTTTGGGCTTTGGAGTGAATATGGAGGTTGTTTTAGCCCAATAAAGAATTGGGCCTAATTCAGCTATGCCCATTACAAATAACTTTTCAATTTTTTTCTAATGAAATATAGTTGTATTAATTAATTAAATAACTTTTAAAAATATAATATGATTTAAGTTTAAATTACAACTTCATACTTAAAAAAGTATTGAATACTTGGATCGAATAAATATTCCTTTAAAAAAGAGGTAGTACAATCTTTTATTTAATAATTTTAAATTGTGATGCCAACTATTATGATGAATAGTTGAATACGCAAAAGACTGTTAATATTAATCAAGAATGGGGTTATTTACTTGCTTATAGTTATGGAAACATATTAATAAAAAATTTAATTTCACTTAATGTCTTACTTTAAAGTATATACAATACTACATGTCTTACTTTAAATTTAATTTCTATATATTTAATTTTCCAAATTATACTATTAATTCATATAGTTGACTCCATTATTTATACAATAGTTGTGTATGCATCACTTATCTTAATTCTTTTTATTGTTACTATTTACTTGATTATGTATTTTATTTATGGTTCTCTTGTAGCTCAATTATTAACAAGCTCGAGGCCCACTGAGCTCTAGCTAGGCCTAAAGCATCAGCTCATCTACCTAAGCTCTGATGTTCAAGTCAATTGGACGAGGCCCAATAGTCCAGAACTCCAAATGAGAGTAGAGCAAAAGGCATGTCCAAGTGAGATTCAGATTGAGTCATAAAAACTTTGCTAGCACCCATCTCACCAGGCTTCAGAGAGGTCAGGCAAGGTCAAAGAAGAAATCATATTGCCAGACCTCGCTTGACATAAGTGAGCTCCCAGAGGATGCAGCATTGAGGCCTCGGCCTATGAGACGATATTCAGAGTCTAGACATGCAATATGATCAATATCGTTATAGCAACCTATAATATAGTAGGTTATGTAGTCAATTGAGCAGAGCCTACTCTAGAGAATGCTTGTCTATAAAGGATCAACTACGGACGCTTAGTTATCCTAATCTCATTTGACTGATTCCTCTATGTACATAGAATTTGATTCAGATTTTGTACTTGCTAGAATTCATTCATTACAAAAAGATTCAGGCTAGATACTAGGATAACATAAGGAACAATTTTGTAATTATAAATACTGTCTTTCATGCATATAATAAAAGGATTGAAAACATTCAAGTCTAAGTCTACAACAACCCGACTTAAAAATTTTAAGTATTTTTATTGCTTGCATTTAGTGTTTTTCAACATTCATTGCATCCCAAAAGAATTAACACTAAATCTTCTTCATTTATTAGTTGTTAGAGATATTTGGCAGTCACACCACTGAATATTCCTCATAATTATTGGATCGACTAACAACAATTTTTATTTTGGGCTTGTATCAATCTTAAGTGTTAATGTTTGAACTTTTAAGTATTTACATATTGACATTTGAATGTTTGTAATTATGTTGAACTGTTTTATGTAAAATTAATAAAATAATGGACAATATTTAAATTTTAGTTTAAATATTAATATTTTATGACCAATATCTTAGATTTTGTGTTGAAGTTTTTTTTTTTTTTCTTTTGTGACGTAGCCGGTTTGTAGTCCATTTAGCCCAAAGACCGCTAGGGTTATAGTTCAAATATTAGAAGATCTTAAAAGTGAACCAAATAAGGTTCTAACCCGTTTAGCCCCAAACTCATTAGAGCTAGTCTGTTTGACATTTCTATTGGTGCGGATGTGACGTTGTTTTATATTGATTAGTTTATTATATATTCGTGCGAGTATGAAAGAAAATTCCACCATTAAAAGCGTCGGCATTAACATGGAGGTTGCTATGGGATAGATTACCAACTAAGATGAATCTCTTACGTAAATGTGTGTTGCTATCTTTCGATAAAATATTTTGCAGCTTACGTGGAGATGAAAATGAATCAACAAGTCATTTATTACAAAATATATTTCAATTCTAAATGATTATTATTTCTAGGAGATAAGTTCTTTCATTTGATTTATTTAATTAATTTCAAATTTGATTTGTATAATATTTAATCAAATCAATACAAAAAAAAATTCAATTATCTTATAATTGAGTACTATATTTATAAAAAATTAATTAAATAACAAGAATATACTCCCTCCGTCCCAGAGGTGTTTTCACCTTTGGGATGACACGTTTTTTAAGAAAAGTAGAGTGTTGTGTAAAGTTATATTATTAAAATAATGAAATTAGTTGGATTGTGAGGATAAAGTTAAAGTAATATTTTCCATTTATAGGGTGTGAAAACAATTGTGGGACGGACGAAAAAGGAAAGTGTGAACAATTATGGGACGGAGGAAATATAATTTTTCTCTTACGTATACAATTTTTGTTTCATATTGCAAACTCGCAGGTATACATACTAGTATTTAATAAAGAGTAATTTTTTAATAAAAATAAAAATAACTTTATAATAATAACATATTCCCTATGTCTCAAGATTACTTTTACACATTTTTTTCTGAACGTCCTAACATTACTTTTACAATTCAAAAAAAAGAACTAAGTCACAAAAATTAGTAAAATACTCCATCCGTCCCTTTATAAGTTGTTCATAACTTTTGGGCACTAATATTAAGAAGAGTATAAAAATATTGATATAGTATATGTGATGTAATGGAGAAAAGTAAAAAAGTAATGAAAATAGTGTAAAAAGTATTGAAAATAATAATAAAGAAGTGAATATTAGTTTTCTAAAAAGGTAAAAAGTAAATGAGCAACATATAGTGAGACGGGCGAAAATGACAAAATGAGCAACTTATAGTGAGATTGATGAAGTAACTTTTTATTTTACTCTTTCATATTCAATCTTAATTTTTTAATATGTGTGTCATTTCATTTATAAAGTTATCCTATGATGAAAAGAATAATAATTTTTTAAATCACATGTAAAAGTTATTATGGGAGGGAAGGACTAATAAATTTTTAAAAAATACAATTGAATGGAAATACATATGACTAAATGAGTTGATTTGGATGTGCACAAGAGCGCTGCTCATATACCTGATAAATGAAAGTCCTTGCTCGTAGTATTTTCTTCTTATTTGTGATATTATTATTATAAATGATTAGTCTTGTATGCATCAGTTACACGGTGCAACTCAAGTTCATTTTTAAAAAATTAAACAGTTTATAACTGAAAAGTTAAACAGTTTATTACTGAAAAGTGTATTTTTCATAGTTTAACTTTTCAGTAATAAACTGTTTAACTTTTCAGTTATAAACTGTTTAACTTTTTAAAAATGAACTAGAGTTGCACCGTGTAACTGATGCACAGGAGACTTACTCTATTATAAAGTATTCGTCTTTTTTAAGCCTATATATAAAATGAGAGAAAATTACACTTTTGGTCCCACCAACCACGGGGGTTCACGATTTTGGTCCCACAATGTACACATTTAGTCCCAAATTGCAAATTTTGAACATATTTAGTCCCAACGTCAGTCAACCGTTAGCACTTTTGGTCCCAATTGCCTTCATTGCCTTCTTCTTTGCCCTGTAAGCTTGACTGTTAGATATGAAACACCCTAACTTGATGGTTGAACTTTTTTTTGAAAGCCTTCACTTCTTTATTTGGATCAATCCTGAATTCTTCTTCAAACTTCCTTGCCAACCATCCAGACCTCACATTCTTCACATGAAATGTCCTTGCACATGTATGATCTGCATTGTATTGTCGAATTTGGAATGCTTCTTCACCTGCAATCTTCAATGCATTAATCTGCCAATTACACCCTTCTTCTTTGCATCTTGCATAAATTCTCCTACTATCATTTTTTGTAATCTTCAAATTTCTTCCAGTTTGCACACTATGGTTGATGATTGCTTCTTTGAACAATTTCTTGCTGGAGAATATTTGCTCAAGGAAGAAAAAAGGTTTCCCTACTTGTGAAGGCTTGAAAATAAGCTGTCCATTGCTATCTCTACCTTCATCTTCCGATTCTTCAACACTTTCAAAGTCAGATTCATTGTCTTGGTAGATCTCATCCTTATCGTTGGTTGAATCTGATTTTTCTTCACTTTGATCACCAATACCACCCCACTCAGCATCTGCATCAATATTATCCTGAAATATGATATCATCTAGACTTGTTTCATCACTGACTTCTTTTTCATATTCTGAATCATCGGAATCTGAAACATCTTCTTGGATATCTTCATGAACTTCAGCCTCAACAAGGTTGGAGTCTTCCTGTTGCACCTATTTAAGAACTTGTAAATCCTCCTCCTCTTGATGAACTTGTAAACTCTCACCCTCTTCAAAATTTCCCTCCTCTTGCACCTCTATTTCAACTTCCTTCTCAATCTTTTTTTCAAATTGTAAATCAATCACTGTACAATAAAGCTGAAATATGTTATAACCACAATTGCTTAAAAAAAACAGCAGGTGTCATATAAATCAATCAAGCATGAATCTCCAATAAAAAAAAAAGCAGCTGTCATATACACATTCAAGCATTAATCACTGGACAATAAATCAATCAATTTGAATCTCTAATAAAAAAAAACAGCAGCTGTCATATACACATTCAAGCATGCATATTACACAAAATGTATAGTGTATAGACACATGATCACCCATATTATCAATATGGTGATATATTAACAAAATGAGGATGCATTCTACTACTGTGCACTGTAAGGCAATGAAATACTCTCCTTCAACCATGTCAATAAAAATGAAGTGATTATTCACAATTATAAAAAGAAAACGAAAGGTGACTCAAAAAATAATAATAATAAATTGAGCCAAATCTCCACTTGCGTAAGTAATAGGAAGAACCCAAACTGATAGCATCAGCTAAATATGACAATTGACACGCATATAATGAAATTGCAAAGGAAAATACAGAGTCCCAAGGTATCTACATAGAAATACTACACGTAAAGATATATTATACCTATATTTCATATAAAAGAATAGAGTAGGTATTGTGTGAAAGTGATTCATATTGATTGTTGGTATCATACAGGTTTAAAAGTATAAGGAAAATATGCACCAGAATTACTTCTATATATACAAAGCCTGAGAAGCAAAATCATTTCTCTCACAACAGATTACAAAATGATGATGATCTGAATCTCCTCCTCTAAAGCGAGAAAACATTAATGAAGATTTATACCCAAACAACAAGCCATCTACCTTCCCATTCTATTTCTTTACACAGACAAAACACAAACTACACCTCTCTAATCCATCAACGGAATGTCATAAAGAAGAACATTTTAGCAAAAAAAAAAAGGTTAGTTACTTGCAATATTTAACTAATGGTGGCAAACATTTACTTCATCTCCTTCTCAGATATCTGAAACCAAAATTATCTGAAACAAAAATTATGTGGAGCCCAAAATTATGTGGAGCCCATTCGAATCGCAAGCACCCAAAAATCGATCATTACTAAACAAAAACTAATAAAATCGACCATTTTCACTGAGTAATTTCAAAATCGCAAGCACCCATTCGAATCTTTTGAACATTTATAGTAAAGAAATTGAAAATTGCAAGCACCCATTCAAAAAAATTTCAAAACCTCAACCACGAATTGAAGAATCAAACGTAGGAAACTTACTTGGGCTTTTACGGATTGAAGAACGTTTCAGCAATCTTTTGATTTCATTCTCCATTTGAAAATTTCTCCAGCAAGAAACTAGGGTTTTTTTCTCCATTAGGGATTTTTTTTTTTTCTCGTGAAAGTCCTCTCCTACGCGAATACACTGAGGAAAGGGAGAAAAACGGACTAAGTTTTAACAGGCTTGTGACTAAATGTGTCAAAATAATTGATTTTGGGACTAAATGTGTTTAAAATTTGCAATTTAAGACTAAATGTGTAGGACTACAATTTCTGAACCCCGTGGTTGGTGGGATCAAAAGTGTCATTTTCTCTATAGAATGAGAACATAAGTTTTTCCAACGGCTAAAGTTCAGTTCTGAAACAATGGGCGAGGCATTTGCCTTCTTACTCCAGAGGGCGAATAATCTAACATGTTGCAGTTATCAAGTTTTCGCCGATGTTTTGAGATCATGTGCGTCCATATCAGACATTAAATTCGGCAAATATTTGCACAGCCATGTAATCAAACAAGGTCACAACTCGTGCTCGTTAATTTCGAAAGCTTTGCTCAATGTGTACGCTAAATGCAGGGCTCTCGAAGATGCCCAGAAGCTGTTCGATGAAATTACTGTTCGAGATACTGTCACTTGGAACACTCTGTTATCAGGGTTTTCGGCTTCAGGGCGTCATGATCAGAGGGTGATGAGTTTGTTTAACGTGCTTCACGCTGCTCGGGATCCCAAACCGAGTCCCGTCACTCTTGCTATTGTAATTCCTGTATGTACTCGCTCTGGCACTAATGGCGCTAGAAAAAGTTTGCATGCGTATGCGATAAAATCTGCAATGGAATCACAGACCCTGGTAGGAAATGCTTTGTTGTCAATGTATGCAAAATGTGGACTTGTTGTGGATGCGTCTACAGTTTTTCGTGGAATTGCTGATAAGGATGTAGTTTCGTACAATGCAGCAATTGCAGGTTTAGCTGAAAATAAGCTGGTGGAAGATGCATTTCAACTCTTCACAGAGATGACCAGAGGGTCAGTTATGCCTAATTATGCCACCATTGCCAATATTCTGCCTATCTGTGCTGCTTTGGGAAATAATTACAGTGACATGTTGGGGAAGGAGATCCACTGTTATGTGCTGCGACGTGCTGATTTGGAAAATGAAGTTTTTGTAAATAATGCTCTTTTAAGCTTCTATTTGAAAATTGGGCGAGTACAAGAAGCACAATCATTATTTGAAAGAATGAAATACAGAGATGTGGTTTCCTGGAACTCAGTCATTGCTGGGTACACATCAAATGGTCAATGGCTGAAAGCATTGGAGTCTTTTCGTGAATTTCTTGATATGAAGATTTTTGGACTGGATGCTATCACTGTAATCAGCATTCTTCCTGTTTGTGCTCAGTTATGTGATCTGCAATTAGGAAAGGAGATACATGGGTATGTTTTCCGGCATCCTGTCTTACTTGAGGATACATCCATTGGAAACGCCCTGATAAATTTCTATGCAAAATTTCAATGCATAGAAGCAGCCTTCAGTACATTTTCGCTTATTCCTCGAAAAGATTTGATATCGTGGAATACAATGCTCGATGCATTTGGAATAAATTTGCTTGAGACACGGTTTGCTGATCTCTTATGTTTGATGATTGTGGATGGAGTAAAACCTGATGCAGTTACAATCTTAACTGTGGTGCATTTCTGTGCTACCCTTTCCAGAATAAAAAATGTTAAAGAAACTCATGGATATTTATTGAAATCGAGTATTTTGCATGGCAATGAGGAGCCCACGCTTGAAAATGCATTGCTCGATGCATATGCCAAATGTGGAAATCTGGAGTACGCATCAAAGATATTTGACAACTTATCCGGAAAGAGGAATGTGGTTACATGCAACACCATGATTTCAGGATATCTGAAACATGGTTCTCATTATGATGCAAATATTATTTTCCAGAGTATGTCCGAGAGGGATATTACTACGTGGAGCCTCATGATGCGGGGTTATGCCCTAAATGAGTGTCCTGGTGAAGCTCTCAATCTGTTTCTTGAGTTACAGTATAACGGAATAAGGCCTGATGCCATGACTATTACAAGTATTCTTCCCGTTTGTGGTCAAATTGCTTCTGTTGATCTGCTGAGACAGTGTCACGGTTACATGGTTAGGACATGCTTTGAGGATGCTCATATATACGCCTCTCTTTTAGATGTTTACTCAAAATGTGGAAGCATAAATAGAGCCTATAATCTCTACCAATCAACTCCTCAGAAAGACCTTGTTGTATTCACAGCTATGATTGGAGGATTTGCTATGCATGGAATGGCAAAGGAAGCTATTAGGGTCTTTGACTCTATGCTTGAGTGTCATATCAAACCAGATCATGTGGTAATAACAACAGTTTTGTCTGCTTGTCGTCATGCTGGCTTTATTAATGAAGGATTATCAATTTTCAATTCAATAGAACAGGTGCATCATATGAAACCAACCATGGAGCAGTATGCTTGTGTGGTAGATCTCCTTGGTCGAGGCGGTCAAATTAAGGAAGCGTTTTCGTTTCTAAATAAAATGCCTATTGCAGCTAATGCAAATATTTGGGGTGCACTTCTTAGTGCCTGCAAAACACACAATGATGTAGATATGGGCCATGTTGTAGCTCATCACCTTTTAAAAATGGAAACTAGTGACATTGGAAATTATGTAGTTTTATCAAATCTATATGCTGCTGATGCTAGATGGGATGGGGTACTGGAGATGAGAAAGCTGATAAAGATGAGAGACCTGAAAAAGCCAGCTGGTTGTAGTTGGATTGCAGTAGGAAGGACCAATAATATATTTGTAGCTGGAGATTATTCACACCCAGAAAGGGACCACATTTACAGCTTGTTGAGCCACTTGGATAAACAGATCAAGGAGCTGCACAAGTCTCCTTATGCTTGAGAACAAGGACAATGCAGTTTCACATATTAAATTACAGTTTCATATGATGAACCCTTGGGCGAAAAGATCATGCAACCTGCTTGCCTTTCTCCAGATTGACTAAGTATGCTTCTTCACTACTCAAAGTGTGAAGAGGCTTTGTCATAATATCTTCGTTTGCCAAGTACCAGGTTTGTTGGCTATCTATCCTGCAAGTATTTCCCTGAAATATTGAAATTTTCAAATTTTAGAATCATTTTATACAACTTCACCAATTTCGTTCCTTATTTTGAAAGATGATCATAGATTTTACCATGGTTATTTTCAGATACAATTATCGGCAGCTTCCTGAGGAATCAAGCATGTAATATCACTTTTCCTAGGATATCTATTGGTCTCTCAAGAAATTATAGGATCTGGAATCCTCTCCTCTGCATGCATGTGTGCAACTGCATGGATAGGTAGCTGTAGTTTAATCTATGAACATCTTCCTCTCTTCAGTAAATTAGCTGTACATTGACACCATTGACCTGACGATAATTCTAATATTGTATATTTTCTGACTCTAGCTTGACTTTTTTTATTCCAAGTTTCAGATATATCTCTTCTTCTTTTGAAGTTCTACGACATTGTAAAACAGGAACTTAAATGTAAGATATTCAAATGGAGCAAAGTCTTAAGCAGCTGGCAGCATGAAAATTACTTAATTGGAATTCTGAGGGCATCACATTTTATTTTTTTCATATATTGGCTCTCAGGAGCTAGCAGTTTATTTGTTTGTCTTTGATTGCAGTACAAATCTTTTTTCTTTTTTTATGTGGACTATTCGGTGTTTTTATCAGGTGTAATTTGAATAAGCATCGTATTTTGTCCTAATATAGATTGTGACTTGGGGTATATTAATGGCGTATCAAATCAGCTGTGAAGTTCATTGTGAAAGTCTGATGTTATTAGCCTGATCCTACGTTATGTATCTAAAAAAGCAAAAGATGAGATAGTGCAATTACTTGTATCAGTGAGTTTGCCTTTTGAAGCTAATACATGCAAAAATTGGGTTTTCAAATGCATATTCACTTATTTTCAGACCAGAATTTGAGTTCCCTCACCATACAAGTCGAGTTTTTAACAAATAATCTTATACGCAAATCCTATACTTGGATAGTCTTTATACCGAAATTCTTCTAACAATTACTTGGATAGATTTTATATTGTTATGCTGTTGGGAATTCCTCTGCCTGTAAGTCCGATGTCACTGCTGGGGAATAGCAAAGTGTAAGGCATCTTCACTGGTCCCGACCTATTCTTCCATCTCCCATCATTGTTCATATCGGTGATCTTTTCTTCTATTTCTCTTAGCCTGTTTCCGAACTTTTGCAATGCTTTGCGTGCCTCTGCATCTGCTGTCCATTCAGGAGAGTCTCTCTGTCCAAGAAAAATCTCGTCAGAAGAATGCCTGGATAATATTTCCACTAGGGTGATGCCAAGCACACTTAGCATCTGAGAAGTGATGGTCTTCAAGAAAGCCTTGTCGGGGTTAGACTTTAGTTCTTCATACTCTGGAGTGTCAATCTTTGGAATTAACCTTCGGCTTGTCGCTGGACGGTTTGGCAGGTAGCCACCATAAGGGTACTGTCCAAAGTTCACTGCTGCATGAAGGGCAGATGCTACCCATATGATAATAGTGCACGATTCAATTAGCTCTTCCCGTGTCTGCATTTTGAACCACCATGGCTCATCTTTCTTGTCACCATGTCCCTTTTCTTGTAGTTCTTTCCACCAGGCCTGAAGCTCAGTGTCTCCCTGAACCATTTCATCATTCTTATAGTAAAGGGAGCAGTAGTCCTCAACCCATGATTTGATTGCTGACCAGATCTCAAGTCCATCAACAGCAAATGGATAGTCCTCAATCAATAAACGGACACCGTGTGGAGAGCTTGAGTCTTCAATTGCCACCCCTCTGAGAAAAGGCACAGGGTATCATTTTCAGTCAGCATGATATTAATGTTCTTTTAAATGAATGAATTAATATGCTTTCTTATGCACTATAACTGTGAGTACTTGCAACTTTGTAACAAAATCATATCATGGTATAAAGTTCATTTGCATGTACCTCTTAATAAGATCTTCAGGAAGTGCCTGCTCCGGAAACACCCAGTTCTTGTACATACTAGATGACATTTCCAAGGAATACTTTCCTGGAAAAACAGTTATTTCAAGGAACCCTCCAGCACTTATGAGGGTTTGCCGAGCCAAGGCGTTTATATTCATTGTATCTCGGAAGTGAGGTTGCAAGAGCTTATGAATCGGATGAAGTATGCTTAGTTGCCTGTTGGTGGCAATAATAAATGGCTCAATAGTCGCATGAGTGTGTAACCTGCAATTAAATATAAGTCAGAGTTCAATCTTTGAAAAGGAAAAGCTTATGTTGTGCCTAAAAATTTTCTAACTCCCTTTGTAGCTTTTACCAGTGACATGTGAGCTGATGATAGCCAGAGTCATCCACTGCAACATAGGCCTTTGCCAACTGCCAGATGGTTCCTTTAACTCCATCTTCTGCTGGAGTGCATACAATACTTTCTGCTCCATGATGATCCCCATCTTTATGTGGTAAGCTTAATTCAATTGCTAATGGCTTCAGTGTACCATCACTTTTCAAAAAGAGAATCGTTCTTGTTGCATAAGTCTTTGTTGCTGTAGAATTTACCCTTCTCAGGTACGGCATCAGGTTGTCATGATGATCTAAGATGAACAGCTTATTTTTCTGGATTGCCTACATGTCCACCAACAATTAGTTCAGTTACACTATTCTGACTACATTGCTCGCTTCACCTTAGACATGATCATATATTCGTAGAAGTTTGAGTCAGTTTTACCTCAGTTATAGTCAAGCCTTCTAGACTGTTTATTATATGCTCTTCTGAGATAGTGCTGGATTGATTTCCATATAGCTTTGGATCTAACTTGCTTGCTGGGGGGAATTCCTGCGGTTAGAGAACTATTAGCAGTTGAATCTCTATAACTTAATATCATATTGCTTGGGGGAGAAAAAAATTTATGAGCAGCATATAACGTGTTCAATTTTCTAGCAGCATTGTCATATGAAAGTTAAGCAGCAAGATTTTTGTTTTTGGGTTTATGATTCTGATAATCAAGATAAATTTGTTGTTTCGCCTCTAATGTTGTGATGCAGGAAAACCATAGGTAAATAAAGATTAAGAGCAAAAAGCTTTTTTTACTTGGAGGCGACGGATGACAACAGGATTAATTCCAGCCAACATTTCTCTACCAAATTCTTCATCAGATCGCCAAGCAGTTTTGTCCTCTGCTTAGTAAAAAAAAAGACGCAAGGAAAAAAAGTTATATGGAAGTGTCCCTGTCTATTATCCTTTCAATTAATACATGTCTAAGTTCATGAATCCAACATATAGTTATCGCGAATATTACCTTGAATGACCTGTGGCAATGGGAAATTGTATGATTTCTCTCCATCGGAACGAAGCAACTCCTTTATCATCTGAATGGGTATGCTTTCTCTAATTTTCTCCAACAAAGATTTATCAGACACCTTGATTCCAGTTTCATAGAGCTTTAACACATCCTCAAACGAGTCGAACTCGTCAGGAGTTTTGTCAAGAAGAGCCTTAAACTCAGGTGCAAGGAACTGAAATATTGCTTTCAGTGCATATGCTACAACATCTGACATCTTCAGATGACTAAACCTTTCATCCCTCGGAACATAGATATTCAAGCTCTTATATAATGGTAGCCTGCTTTCACTATTAGGATCTATATAAAAATAAAAATATAAGTAATTTTAACTTGTGGTAAGCATCTTCCATAGAGCCCTAAATAAGCATCTTTCATGGTAAACCTTTTACCTGATGAAGCTGGAGCTCGGCCTGTTCTCCCTCTGCGAGGATATGGATATTCAGCAGAACCTCCAAGAATTGGACGCACATGCTCTGGACCTTTATCGGGATCACCTAAATCATTGTAGATGTCATAGTCATAGATCCTATCCCATTCCTCACACCTTCCAGTTCCATTCCCTCTCAGGTTCTCCAGTTCTTCCTCTCTGTAGCCACGAAGCGAAGCTGGTGTTTGGCTGGGGAGATATGCCTGTGAAAGGTAGGTGTTTCATATGTTATAGATTACATATCATGAAGCAGGAAACACTCTTTATCTATATGTTTGTCATCAAGGTTATGACCTGATTAGCAAAAAATATGCGGTCCTTTTCGTAGTGTTCAGCAGGGTAAACCCAAGAATTGCAGACGAAATGGACGCGGCCATGACCGGGGACGTGTTCAAGAGTTAGTGTCTTGAGATAGAATTCAGAGTGGTGAAAGTTGGCAATGGTGAATGCCCCGGGAATGCCCATCTCTTCACTCCACTCAAAAGTCACATTGTAGGTTGTAGACTCTGCTGTCAATGGAGAGGTTTTGGATATCCATCCTTCCAGGTATGCTTTCTTTCCAGGTTTACCTTTGTAACTCTCTGCTGCAAAAACAATCTCCAATCCTTCATCTTTTACAAATTATTACTTTTATGCATATCTCTATTTCAATTTGATAGTTTATGTAAAAAATCATGCTTGCTATGACTTTCAAAGACAGGTAATTCAATGAATACATCAGATATCAAATAAGATTCATGGATGGAGGGAGTGATTCTTTTTACTTATACAACATTAGTTGTATTAATTAAAAAATATTAATTATTTCAAGAAAAACATTACACTTTACAATTAATATACAAAAGAATTACTTTTATTATTATTATATATACTGACCCATCCTAAAAAAAACTTTAGGACATCGGAGCAGTTTTGCCGTCCTCATTATAACAGAGAAAAGATGAGACAAAACAAAATCCTAGTCATATCATGGCAGCTACAAGTTTTCAGAAAGAAGAAATAAATACTGCATAAAAAGTTAACCAATTATTAAAGAGTCAGCTGTGGATGATTAAGTTATTAAAATATGTCCTGCAAAAAGAAAGAAACTTAAAAACCATCCCCCATACCCCCCTGCCAACCAATAGGATATCATATCATTTCAAGTCTTGTGACATCTGGACCATTAGATTAGATCCTCACGTGGGCCATACTAATCCAACGTTTCAGATACAATAAGAAAGCAGATCACTCTTCTTCACTAGCTACTCACTGTCCATAAGAGAGCAGATTAAGCTTCATAATTCAAAACAGAACATACCAGAGTGTAGATTCTTGGTAGTGATAAGCTGAAGAGCAACCTTCCTTCCCCTGAATTCATCGATCATCGATGCAGCGATGTCAGTGACATCCAACACCTTCTTCTTCATCAGAACCACCACCCCCACCATCTTCTTGATTCCTCCGTCGTCGCCGTGTTTCGATTTCTTGTTAGGGGAATCATAATCCATGGTTTCAGATGAGGAATGAGAGATTATGATATTTTTTTTTCAGATGAAAATGGGTGAGGAATGAAGAGGAGGAGCTAGTGACTTGGTACTTATATTGGTTTAAAATGACTAGTAATAATACAAGTAATATTCTTTCATTTACTTTTTTTGGTTTTTTTTTTTTTCTCAAGTGTGGTATGGTTTACTTAGTTGACTTGAATTATTTTTTCATTAAGGAAGATAATGAACTTTCTCTCCACCCGAACATTTGAGAGATGTGTTCGGATGTCAAATATTTACGAGGAGAGAGTCAATGTTATTTAAAATGTCATGACAAATCTTCACAATTCAAATATATAAATTCGAGAATTGTTCACTTAAAATATTAAGAGGAAGATTCGTTTCCCCATATGTGAATTGTTAATTAAGCTAGAATATCGAATCTAGTTCTACTTAAGTAGAGTTAAAAATGCTCCCTACATCTTAAAAGGGACGATCATTATCTTGGAATAATGGAATTAAGACAAAGAAAAGCATATATAGCATAAAAAGCGTACGTTTTTTTTTTGGTTTCCCTCTTGTTAAAGTAAAGGTAGCATTGCCCACCTTAAGTATTATTCCAGTGCCAATGTAAAATTGGTAATAGTAATCAAAATGATTTCCTGACTATAAATATCTGCATCATTATTTTATGACCAACTCCTTCATTGTATCAAAAAGTCTTAACATTAAATAAAGGGTATATTTACTATAATATATTATAGGGTGATTTATATATAAATTAAAAAAATCACAATATTTATGAATAAGTGATGTGCAGAAAAAAAAAAAATATTTCTGTGTAAAAATTGTACAACTATTTATAAATATAGGAATTTTTTAAATTTATATATAAATCATCCTATATTATATTAATAATTAAATGCTCGAACATATATAGCTGTAGTCTTCCTTGTCATAGGCCACCGGCAGGCTTCATTTTCATTAATAAAATTATCAAATACAAAAAAAAAAATGCACATACACACACAAGATGCAGTTTCCACTTTTTCTCCCTCTCCCCCATGATATTTCTTGGAAGATGCACTCCATTTATGACTTCACTTTTTATATTTTCTTTAAATAATGAGTGTTCACATTGATATTTAGAATTAACAAAATTTGTAAAGTTTAATAACGTCCATAGGATCGAGTGAAAAATGCAAGTAGTAGCATCCTTGACTTTTTAGAATTAGACTTTTTTTTAGCATTATACATTTATTTTATTAAAATGTGAAATGATTTATTCGGAAATACACAATACTATTTTGTCAATTTGGTTAAAGTTAAAAAATGAGAGTTATGGGTTTTGTGATAAAATAGTCTTTTATTGTACTAATTAATTTGTGTGCCAAAACACAGCTTTTTTTGTTTTGTTTTTGGAAACATTTGCCAAGCACAGTTGAAGAGGTAAAATCACCTTAAAAAAAGTGTATGTTTGTAAATGGTTGTACTTTTGAAAAATAAATTTTAACATGATTTTCGTAGTAAAATTAATTAAAGTAGGTGATGTTTAAAGTGTCTTTAACTTTTATAAGTGGGTGGTGCCCATGGCTGCTTCCAAATTTGATTCCAATAATCGTTTAAAATGTTTACTAAAAAAATTAATTCAAATCAATTCACCAAAAGCACTATCACTTACAAGCACACTTTCAGATACCAAAATAAATCAAGAAATTAGCTAAAAAAAATTAATCACTCGATGGAGTAAACTAAGGGGGTGTTTGGTTGAAGATTTTTTAAGGTGAGTAATGATAATCAGAATTATAATGTGTATTTTGAATGATTCTACTATTATTTTGATTCTCAAAAACTAAGGAATCAACCATAGTTCAGTTATGCGATAATTATGACTTTCATTCCATACACTTTCAATTTCTTAAAATTATATCAAACGGTCCCTAAGTTTGGCTAAATAATTGTTCCATCAAACTTTGTTTCACACATGCATTAATTTTTTATTTATACAGAATAAAAGGTACTCTATAAGCTCAATAATAAAACTAAAATTAGTTTACATTATCATCAATCAATTATTGAACATATAAAAATAGTAAAATGATGATGTTTTCACCACTCATATGGTATCCAAATTTATACACGTTCACACTATTTGAGGAAGAGGGTGAATTTATCAATTTATAATGCATACCATATTTAGTTGAATAAAATTGATATATTCAGAAATTGTGATATAATTTTTATCCTCGTAGACTGCTTTTATTTTCTTTGCACAGTCTGGAAATAAAGCAACGTTTTAACCACTGCAATTAATGCTCACAGCCCGGTGATGTCTCAATTTGAATTTTAGGTTAAATATCGTAAATCATTGATAATAAACTCTATGAGTTTTGATTGAATACGCCCAGGCTTTCTATTCCTAATTGCATTTAAATTTCAATTTCAATATATTAATTTATCTTACTTACGTACATCAAGTACACAATATATATACTCCCACCGTCCCCCAAATTTATTTCCACTTTCTTTTTTTGTTCGTCCTACAAAATTATTTTAATTTTTCTTTTAGAAAATATTATTTTATTATGACACTCACAAATAATCACTTTATTTTTTAGTGGACCCCACAATTATTCCACTATATTTTTATTTTTTTTTAAATTCACGTCCACATAAATAGGTATAAATTTGGACGGAATGAGTATAACATTATGACGATAAATAGTATATTATATTGACCTAATGGCTGACTATTGACATTCTGAGTTTTGGTTGAATACACTAACATTTAATTACAACACTTATAGTTGTTTGGTATAATTGTAAGGAATAGAAAAAAATATAGAATGAAAGTCATAGTTCTCGTATAGCTGAACTATGGTTGATTCCTTAATTTTTGGGAATCAAAATCATAGTAGAGTCATTCCAAACATACACTATGACTTTGATTATCATTATTCACCTTCAAAAGTCACTGACCAAACACCCTATTATTAGCATTTTATGCCAAGATAGATACTTGTAAAATATGAGTATTAAAAAATATTTTAAAAATGGGGGTGTTAAATTATTGTATAACGAACTAATGATCTGTTCATCCACGAATTTGTTATAAGCAATTGTTTGTCAATTCTTCGAATCATCTAATTCACAGGCCACGTGGATATTGAGTCATTTTTAAAGTATTTTCCCAAATTGGTGTCCTAAAATCGAATCATAAAAGAAAAATATAATATAATAAACAAAACACTTCATAATATTCTGTTTCCAACTTTCCATCCATATACTTGCAGTGAATTAAACCGATTTTAAGTTTTAGTCATAAGGTCACACAAAAACAAATGGAGCTCTCAGTGAAGGCAAATCATACAATGAACTGATTATATTGTAAAAATTATTTATATTTTGTGTATATTTTTTAATAGTAATATTTATTTCGATAAAGAGTATATTATTTTAAAAATACTATTATATAATAAAAATAACTAATAGTATCATTTTAAATTATACGATGAACTTGATTTATGAGAAACCTAATCGTGAAGGCATATTATAATGTGATTTTGGGAACCAATTTTATTGTAAGAATTATTTATTTATTGTGTGTACTTTTTAACAATAACATTTAAGTAGTAGTGGGATTAGTAAAATTATTTTTGGGATAGGATATATTGGAGTGAACCAACTATTTTGGGTTAGAGATACGAAACTTTTGATGTGACAAAATTCTTCTAAAAGTATGGGTGGGTGTGAAATGAACGAAAAAATTCAAAACAGAACTTAATGATGTTCTTTAGTGCACGGTAAAAGGTAAAAATGTTGAACAAACGACAGCACGTGTAATGTAATAGTTGGGAATTTGGCCTGGGAGCAGTAAAGAATAGATTGGGTCATCTCATTGATGATACACGTGACGATGAAGACGTGTATTGATGCCATTGGTTGCTCAACTGATAGTTTTTTAGACCAACATAGATCAAAATTTTACTACTAATAAAATAAAATAAATAAAATGCGATAGATTATAGACAGAGCAAAAGGTTGAGGACATTTTTGCCTATAATTTTCGTCAAATAACCAAATACTTTTAACAAGGGCAAAATTACATAATTAAGCTCCAAAATCAAATTCCACTTATGCTTCATATCATTAAATCCCACCTTAACTTCATATAACAAGTAACCGCGGGTAATTTAACTGAACTAAGGTAAATTTTGGTATTATAAAAACTTTGAGAATAAATTGACCATTAGATAAGGGGGACATGCTTCACAACTCTAAACCCACCCCCAACACACACACACACAAAAACTTATAATTGAATTCAATATGTGAATGGATAATTGTCTGTACAAATTGTACAAGTAATGGGAGAATAATTGAGAAAGCTCAGATAATACAATGCATGTAGGGTGTGTTTATTTTAAAGGATAAAAGTATCTATCCTCCCTAAACATGCTACTTCTCATGCTATTTCAAGAAAAACTTACAGATGACAAGATGAATTGTAATAGGGTACATCAGCAGTACAAAGGCATACCTTTGAGGAATTTCCAAAGCTTCTAAGGAGGTAGCGCCAGGAAAAACATTCCTGTAAGCCACTTAGACAGAGATATATCCTCGTCAGCACAAACAGGATCACATGTGTCCATCACATTACGCCAACCCAACCTGCCTCTCCCAGCTCAAATCTTGAGAGAGTTGTGTAAGCGCAGCTCGAGGGTCACCGTTTGCTATAGATAAGTAGTACTGAGCAGTACCGTCATCAACATGCATACTCCTCTTCAATGAGTCGATCACCCTTTGTTTGCCTCGTTCAGTGGTCAGCTTATTTAAGAGGCTGCAGAGATTTCCAGCCGGACCACCCTCAAGGTACAGAACTGCAACTTCTCTCTTTGCATGTGTATCCACTTCTATGTAGCATGTGGCATTTATGAGCGTTTCTGGTTTGCTCACAGGGATCAGCAGCCGCTCTCTAGAGTATATCCCATGGTCGCTCATCATGTTGTTTAGCCGCTTTATATCAGTAACCTGTCAAAGTTGGAAAATCACCAATCCACATTACCTATAATGTCTTTATAGAAAGAGTTTTTAAGTAATCGTTACTATTCTCATGTTCCAAGGATAATATAGACTTGCATATATGGATACATATTATATAGGCATGACTCAACAGTCATCAACAGATTTACGGATACATGATTAATCACCATTGTTTATAAGAACTACAACAACATTAAGTTCTAATAGCAAAACATCTCTGAACATAAATTAAAGACATAATAGTAAGCAAACAGAAACAGGATCTGCCAAAATCTAATGTCCTCTCCTCAGAACACCATTTCCTTCTTTCTTTAAATAAAAATTAATTCATATCATTCAATATAAAGTACAATAAAGTATACGTATGCAAAAGTTAAATTACTTCTATTAAATATATCACCTAAAAGTACCTAGAACTAAAATATAACTGATAGTGACACACAGAAGACAAGAGGAGCAACACCTGAAATTCTAAGCAGTTGTAAAACATTTTACAGCTATTTACTAAAATTGAAGGATAAACTCAGTTTAAGAAATAACATATGAGAACTCCAAAGAAGTATCATGCTTTCGCTCAGTCAGATGACCTGAATGTGCATTACAAAATAATTGGACAAATACCTCATACATCAGAGAGGGAAATGGACCCTGAGTTCATATTTTACAATGACAGGCCAAAAACATACAATTTGGTGATGCATCAACCATTAATCTAAACAACAATTCATTGTGCTGTTTAATATAAGTTTTGACAACCTAAAGTGAACTTAGAAACCAACTCCGGAAGGTTTTCAGAAAAATTGAAATGTCATTTTATACAAGCAAAACACACTGGAACCATAAATGATAAATCTCAAGTTAGCCTAAGAATTCTAGAATATTTAGTTTAGACTTTAAATTAAACTAAAGTAACAACCAAATTCTAGCAGATAAATAACCAACAATCAAACAAAATCTAATACGTATAACTAAATTTCTGATCTCGAACAATTTACTAATTAGAGAGCACCTGAACCGAGTACTTAACGGCAAGACTAGCGATGGAGTCGAGACGCGTAAGGCGGTGAGACACGGCGAATTTCGAAAGGGAATTGTCTCTCCAGAAGCCGCTAGAGCTAGGTTTTCCGATGATATCTCGAACCTTCCACGGCGACATGAAAGCACGAATCTGCATCTCCCTATCAGAGGCCACCGCACACCAGAGACGGCAAACGCATGCCGCCCGAGCGAGGTCGGCAATCGACAGCTTCTCGAGGATAGTGCGGAGAGTGTCCTTGCATAAGAGAGCCGAAAAGTTCGAATTAATCGGGGAGATGGTGGTGTCGGTGGCAGAGGATGGTGAGGTTTTGAAATTGAGCGGCTCGAGGAGGTCCGAAGGTGGCGCCGACACTGGTGGATGTACTTCGGCGTCGTCGTCGTCGTCGCCGCAGCAGCCCATCGTTACCTCACCGTGGATTAGGCGTATGCGTTCCTAAATTTTTACGCCTATAGGCGCAGTCTCAAATGAGGAAAGTTAACGTTTGACCTCAGGCAGCATAACTATAGAGGAGGTACGTAATATATACTACCTCCGTCCTGGAACCTATGTTTTAAAAAGCGGAACCGGACGTTGAATCGGACACCTTAAAATTTTTGGTCGGACCGGGTTCGATCGGTCGAACCGTTAATAAAGCGATTGAACCGGTATGATGTCATAATTATATAAATATATATTTAATATTAAAATAAATTCACCAAATATCATACAAATATCAAATATGAAGCTAAATTTAACACAAATCTAACAAATATCAAAAGAGTATATGTAACACAAAGCTAAATATATGTATGTATGTATGTATGTATGTATATATATGTATGTATGTAAGTATATCTAACACAAATCTAACACAGAGCTAAATATATGTATGTATGTATATATATATATATATCATAAGCACTTCATATAAAAGAGTAAAGCTTTACATGAATTAGCTGGAGATTTCGTCGCCGTCGGAGGAAGGAGAGCGGCCGTCGCTGGAGAGAAACGCGCCGCCGCTGCTGCTGGAGGAAACACCGCCGCCTGCCGCCGCTGCTGGAGGAAACACCACCGCCTGCTGCCGCTGCTGGAGGGGCCGCCGCCCGCCGCCGCTGCCGCCCGCTTCAAATTTTTTTTTTTTAAATAAGTCCCAGCCGCCGGTTCGTAGGGTCGAACCGAGGCCGGTTCGTAGGGTCGAACCGAGGCCGGTTCGACCCATTTATTTCCGTTTTTGGCCGGTTCTTGAGCGGCTCATTAGTTGGGCGGTCCAACGCTTTAGAGCCGTACGTTGCCCACCCCGGTTCGCGGTACGCTTTAAAACACAACCTGGAACTACTATAGTTCCGGGCACGCGAACCAAGAAAAAATAAATATGTGAGTGTAAAGTTAAATAATAAAATATAAAAAAATGTATTTTGTTGACTTTTGTGAGAGAGAAAAATTTAATTTTTTTGTGTGTGAAAGAAGAGTTGTGACGTCCAAATAAGGAAAGTGTGAAAGTAATTTTGGGACGGAGGGAGTATGTATATATATATATATACACACACATTTATACACTTACCTTATATATTTATTTTTAAAATGTATATTCAATGACTTACCATAGGTTTTTATTAATCGGCTGAATTATGTGAGATATTCGAAATAATGACTAATGTCTACTACCATCAGTTAGAAATTGATAATTATTTTATGAAAATAGTTGATAATGAATTTATTTTGAAATTATTATGAAGTATAAATAATTTTAATAAAATTTCTTAAAATTTGGGTCAATATTATTATATTGTATTTATTATATATTATATTTTATTGACTCCTGCTTTTAACATTCCTTGTGAGATTTTTTTTATACTCCTAATCATATAAATACTCTATAACTATTTAACGATAAATTTATTATAAATTATTTTTATATAACATTTGTTTCTTAAAAATTATTTATTTAGTAGGTAATTTAGTGGAGGAATTTGATTTGAAAAGTAATTAGATGATTTTTTTTCCATAAAATGGACCTAAGGGTTTTTTTTTTTTTTGAAGTGACCTCGTCGAACCATCAAAATCATTAAAAATAGCTAGGCGTTTATACACCTCTAATTATAATAAAAAAATTGAAATATTTAAATAATATCAATAAGTGTTATTGTAACAAACTTGATATTTACTTTTTCATAATTTAAATTCAATAACATATTTAAATAGTATTGGGATCATGCTTGTTTTGATTAGATCTCAAAATTCCAGATAATTTGCCTTAATTTTATATATTGACCTTTGTCAATCAGGTGTAGTCTTTTGTTTCCAGTAATTTAGTCGGAGAAAACTAGCTGAGGAAACACTGACTGGAACTTGAAGACTCAGAAGATGTTTCATACATGACCTGAAAGATTTATTTTTCTAAGCTGACCAATATCAGTCAGAATGAATAGTGAAGTTCTTGATGTCCACTGAAGGCTTCGTAGATCTTGAAGGAGTTAAACTACTTGAGTATTTAAGTTACTTGTATTAGGAGACAAGTAAAATATGAGACAAGTCCTACAAAAGATATCCTCAAAAGTGCACTTCATATGAGACAAGGATCAAACTTGAGTTTGACTCTGATTATTATCACAGACTGAGGATAGGAGCCGATGAGAAAATGACACCTATGTACGGACCTGACAGTTTACAAAAAGTAAATGGTGTTGTAGATGATGTTTTTCACCAAACAAGCATGGTGGATTGCACCATACGTTCCTATGTCCGTTTGTCACTCCTAAGAATGACAAGTCTTAAACATATCTCTCCAACATATAGTTTTTCAAGATTGACTATAAATGTAGAAGGTCTTGCACCTAAAAAAAAAAACAAAAAAATTTCAAGGTGAAATTAAGACTCAAGCGCTCAAAGTATTCAAGCAATCATCAAACACTCGGCAAGATAATTTTTTTTTAGTGTTGATTAAGTTATAGTTTGTTATGTATTAAGAGTTTGTATATCATAAGCTTATAGTGATAACCTAAAGTCTTTATTTTTGTTTTGTATCGTAAAAGTTATCACCCATAGTTGGAAACCTAAAATTCCATACATCTATAGACCAGTGTGTTGAGGTAGAGTTTGTGTTTGTAAGAGGACCAAAACTCGCAAATCCTAGAGGTCAGATTCCTAAAAGAGGAACTATTGACAAATTAAAAACAAATATCAATGCCCAAGAGATGAATTCTTCTGTTCAATCATGATTTGTGAATGTAGAAACTTGAGTTATCTGAACCACATTAAACACTTGTGTGCTCTACTTGCTTTCTGCATATTTAAATTGTCATATCATGATTTGCATTCAACATAGTTTTAACATGATATACTCAATCCATCCTGACCTGATTTGGTGCACAATTCTTTAAACAAAAATATTAAAGTCTAAGGTAAAATTATTTTAGAAAACTAAAACTAGTAAATATATGGATCACACTTTAGCACTCAAACTTGTTAAGATAGCTATCTAGTTAATAAGTTTTTAAATTGTGAGTAGATGAATTATCTCAATTGAGTCTCACTAAGCACTCAGGACCATAGTGTGCCTGAATCTTGATCTGACATTCTTCATGATTTTAGTTCAGTAATTACATTCCGTTTAAACTGTCTGGGTTTCTTCAAAAATCTTTGCAAAAAATTTTGACATCAGGGTATTCCCTCCATGCACTGATCTATTTCATTTATGACCAACAAATAGTATATTATCAAATCATTGATTTTCAATGTATGGTGAACATATCTTGATATGGAACTATGGAAGTAAACATGTTTCCCTTTCAAATAGTTATATAGAAAATCTTAATCTTGGAGAAGTGTTCATAAGAAAAAACAACCAATAACTTAGGTAACTATTGGTGCATGCCTAATTTCAAACAATATTCAAATTTTGACACGAATATGTGATGAGAATGAATCACTTAAATTCATAAATTGTACTCTATCCATCACAAAATTACTTTCACACATCTAAAAAAGAAATTTTTTACACTAAAAAAAATCAATAAAGTATATTTTTTATTTTATTATTTAACTTTACATTAACATACTTATTTTTTCTTGATTCGCGTGCCCAAAACTACTATAAAAATAATTTTGGACGAGGAAGTAGTACACAAAATGATCAATTAAAAGCACAAAATTAATAAACGTAGAGAAACAAATAATTTAATATATACTAACAATAACATTGTGTTAAAAAAAAAGTGGCACCGGCGGTATGTTCTGAGGAATTTTAAAATTTCCCTACAACTCCTAGTAAAAATTGCGAAAAAATGAAAATCAAGGAACATTAATGACTTAATGTTATCTTCGGACAAAATTTCCTCCCTCTCTCTCTCTCTACTCTCTAGCCTATTTCAAAATTTCAAACAAAACAGAAATCGAAAAACCACTGTTGGAATTAGGCTTAAGATTTCAATAAATTACTGTTTTATCGACGAAGCTTTCCCGAAAAGCAAAAAAACCCCTCGCGTCGCGTGTGGGCAACCCAGCCTTATCCACATCACACCCTTCTCTTTTCTGTGTCTTCCCTGTCCAGATTTGAAGTTTAATGGAATCAGCAGTATCTTTCTCCTCCGCCAGAATGCTTTGTCGCTCCCCCTTTTATCTTCAGGGCCGCAGCCGCTTCAGCATCCTCTCCCTCTACCCAAAATTCCGCCGTAATATCACTTGCCTCCCCCAATTTCCCCACAATTTACTTAAACGCCCCCATATGCTCCAAATTTCCGCCTCCATAACCGCCAAGCCTTCGTCGGAGCTCCGAAAGAAGAACAGAAGCTCCGAGCCTGACGACAAGCTCGTCGCCCTCCGCGAGCTCTTCACCAGGCCCAGTATCAACATTGATGCCTACATCATTCCCTCTCAGGATGCTCACCAGGTTTCCTGCATTTTGTATTGAGTAGCTGAATTTTTGTTTTTACTTTTTTGGTTTTCCTTTGCGAAATATCGTAACTCTAGAGATGATAGTTATAAAGTTGCAGTAGATAATGCAGTTTTTGGAAGGGAAGGAGCTTTTCGTTGAGATTTATTTCAGTTCTAAACTCTTAATTTTGTGAGCTGTTTTGCTCTACCTTTCTGTGCTTATTGTTTCCCGTATCAATAGCATTTTTGCCACTTACCACCCTCTTCCATGTGAGAATGTGGAATTAATAATGTGATTATTTTCAGAGCGAATTTATTGCTGAGTGCTATTCAAGGAGAGCGTACATATCAGGTTTTACTGGTAGTGCAGGCACTGCTGTTGTCACGAAAGATAAAGCAGCACTTTGGACGGACGGACGTTACTTCCTCCAGGTTTTACATGTGGAGAATCATCATGTCTCCCTTCCATTTCAATCATCTTTTGTTAGGATATGCTCTTATTGCTGGTGATGTCATCATCTTGTTGTGAACAGGCTGAGCAGCAGTTGACCTCCAACTGGATCCTGATGAGAGCTGGTAATCTTGGAGTACCTTCAGCAAGTGAGTGGCTTAATGGAATCTTGGCTCCTGGTAGCAGAGTTGGTATAGATCCTGTGAGTAAATTATTCAAGTCCATACCGTGTTCTTCATTATTATTTCAAGTTCTGTATTACAAACTTTAGATTTCATACTGGCTTTCTGGATTTGGATAAGCTAGTTTACTTTATCTGGTAGGATGATGTAATCAATTTCTATTCACTGTTCTCTGTGTGATTTTACTTTTCAAGAATTGAATTCGAAAGCCACTGGTTCGGTGTGTGAAGTGCTCCATGGATAAGTTGGCCCACATTTTTATTGATGTGGTTGGGTTTAGTGTCCAGTGTGTGTGGTGTGGGTTGTTTGGGGTTCTAAAATAAATGCCAAACACGGCACCTACAGGGCAGAGCGGAGTGCAAACTTATTTGCACACTTGAATTCTTTCCATACAGTTTTTTGGAACTCTGTTATTAGAAATTAGCCTGTAGCAGTGGATGTGGAATATAGTACCATTTACTCCATTAAGGTGTGCATGGTTGGGTTGTGTAAAGAACTTTATCATGTCATACCATCCCCTCCCTATGTGTTTCTCCAAACCCTAAAAATTCATGTAAGTATTTTGGTTGCTACCCCCCCCTTTTTCCAACTATTTGCTCCCCTTTTCTGCCTTCTTGACATCTATTTGCGCATGGTCCTATTTTGACTGTATCTGTTCATTTTTCTCAAGCTGCATCTATCTGATCATAGTATTCCACCTTATCTTGGTTTTTGTGAAGGGTTCAGTTCCTGTTTTCTTCGGATTCTGCTGAAGAACTAAAAGAGGCCATATCCCAGAAGAATCACGAGTTGGTATACTTGTACGATGCCAATCTTGTGGATGTGATATGGAATGAATCCAGACCAAAGCCTCCAAACAGACACGTCAGAGTTCATGACCTGAAATATGCTGGTGTAGATGTGTCATCCAAGCTGTCTTCATTGAGATCTGACCTAGCTAGTGCTGGTTCATCTGCAATTGTTATCTCAATGCTGGATGAGATTGCTTGGCTGTTGAACTTGGTAAAATTGTTAAGCTGTGTTATTCTAAGTGTACCTTATTTTGTTCACCTGATAATGAAATGTGTAACCACTCTGCTCCCCAACTCAAAAAAACGAGGGCTGCTATAAAAAGAAATAAGTAACCCAAAAGGTACTTCGGATAGGTCTCTGTCTTTTTTTGGTAGACATTTTCAAACAAAAATATGGTAAAACAACCTTTAAAAGTGAACGAGTGCCATAATAGGATATTGGAATGTGCTATGTTTGGAAACCTTGATGATCCAGCAACTAAGCTGGTAGTGGTGTACCTTGAGATCATCTGAAATATGTTGCACTGTAACCAAATTTTTCTCCGTTCTTTTGTGGCTGAGAAATTGATTTGAAATTAAATAAGATTAGATTAATTTCCTTTTAAATTGTTTCTTTAGTCTTATCCTGAACCTTTTAGCATTATCCTCAGAATATTGAGTTCTTATTTCAAATAGCTTACAACTTTCTAGAGATATGGGCAAAAAGGAATTGATTAAAATTAGATGTCTATAATGGAATAATTTGAATGTATGGTGGCACTTTTGACACAAACATCACACTAATTCCGCCAGGTACTAGTTAATCAAGAAAAAAAAGAACTAATGAAGCCAGCTTAGATATTTAGATAAAAAAGGAAAAAATCAACCTGTTTCAATATGCCACTCTCTGATCCTGTTTCTTGACTATGCTACCTCCATGTGCATGTTCTCCCTCAATAGAATGGTAGTTTTAAGTATTGGATCCTATATCATATTAACAATTAGTTTCGATTAAGGACATTATCAAATTGCGAGCCTGGTGCTAAAACAAATGTTATTGCATTGTAGCGGCTATCATCTAATATGCAGTGATTTCCTTTTGAATTTATGCTTTTGTAGCTCTAAGGTGTTTTCTTTTATTAGTGTCTTTGGACATAGCGTTTAAGCATCCTATTATAATTTGGACCTGTTGTTAACAGAGAGGAACCGATATACCGCATTCACCAGTCACGTATGCATATTTAATTGTGGAGATTGATGGGGCAAAATTGTTTATAGACGATGCCAAAATCAACTCCGATGTGATGCATTATCTAAATGGTGCTGGAGTAGAGCTAAGACCATATGAATCCATTCTTTCTGAAGTTAAAAGGTACTGCCTTTTTTGCTCTTATTTGTTTGAGTATCATGTTCTCCTTTTCTTTCAGCTGGATAATTTTCATACCTCTACTGTAGCGTTCATTTATTTGTTCACATGGACACGTTTTTTCACCTCAGAGAAATGTGGTTTTAACATTCGTGTATAAACTTATTTGACTATCATCCTCCTGTCCGGCTTCTAGAAAGTGATTTCTTTCCATTATTTTGCATTGTTGAATAAAACGATTGTTGAAATTAATGAAATGAAGAAATCTAAAGAACACCAAGATTTATGTGGTTCGATCCAATAATGATCTACGGTCACGGATGAGACACCTCTCTCACTAATCAAGAAGATACAAATTACAAGAATTAATCAGGAATTGAGTCTTTCTCTAAGTTTATGAGAATTTATCTATGTGTATTGTTATTATTTATCTCTATACATATGTGCGTATATATATAGATATATGTGAGCCCTAATTAATCCTTGTGATCGTAACCAACCAACAAGAAACTGCTACAGTTACAACCGAAAAAGAAAGACGATCAGAGCCCAACGGTTTTCAATTTTGATTCATCAAAACTGCTCAGCAATTGCCCGACTGAAAGACTTAAACTGCTTAATAATTGAATCTTGATTCGCATCTGCTGATTGGATAACAAGTCCTCAGCTGAGAGCTCAGATGGTTCTCGCCTGACCCATCAGCAGATCCATTGTCTTGACAATCATCCTGACTTATCAGAAGACTTCCTCAGCTGACCCAGCTGATGACTCCCTCAGCTGACCTACCTGATATCAGATGACCCTCAGCAGACTTCATCAGATGACCCCAGCAGACCTATCAGCTGACCCTCAGCTGATAGTATTAAACTTAATTAACAGCAGTACCTTGCTAACTTGATCTTCATTTCACTTTCTTTGCACCCATAACAATTCTCCACCTCAAAGTAAGTGAGATGCCTCCACCTAAATTTTACATCACAATATAATTAAAGCACATCCCAAGATTGTACCTTAACCAGCTCCAAGCAATAGTTGAATTTTGAACTAGGTATTACTTTAGTGAGTATATCAGCTGCATTGTCATCAGTTGAAACTTTCTGTACTGTGATCACATTCTTCTCCACCATATCTCTCACAAAATGAAGCCCAACATCAATGTGTTTGAATCTTTCATGAAAGACCTGATGCTTGACTAAATGAATGACACTTTGATTATCACATTGCACAATAACTTCATCTTGCCTGATCCCAAATTCTCTGATAATGCCCTTCAACCACATATCCTCCTTCACTGCTTCTGTCACTGCATTGTACTCAGCTTCTGTGGTTGATAGTGTAACCACAGATTGTAGTGCAGCCCTCCAACAAATTGCTGTGCCATAAAGTGTAAACGCATATCCAGTTAGAGACTTTCTTGTATCTATGCTTCCAGCATAGTCTGAATCTACAAAACCTTTTAGAGGTTGCTTGATCTCTTGATTCCTTTCAAACAATATTCTCAAATGTGATGTATCTTTCAAATATCTCATTATCCATTTGAAAGCTTCCCAATGTGTCTTTTCAGGATTAGCCATAAACCTGCTGACTAAGCTCACTGCATGAGCAATGTCAGGTCTGCTGAAAACCATGACATACATTATGCTTCCAACTCCATTTGAATAAGGTATCTTGTTCATTTGAGACTTATCTTGATGACTCTTGGGACATTGATCAACTGTGAGTTTAAAGTGTTGCCCAAGGGGAGTAGAGATTGATCTTGATTCATGCATATTGAATCTTTTTAAGACTTTAAGTATGTAGTCCTTCTGAGTTAAAAACATCTTTCCAGCTGCTTTGTTTCTGATAATATCCATACCCAGAATTCTCTTTGCACTTCCAAGGTCTTTCATGTCAAAGGTTGAACTGAGCTTATCCTTTAATCTTTGAATTCTTCCAAGACTTTTGCTAGCTATTAATATATGATCCACATAAAGTAATAGATATGTAAGTACTTCAGAGCCTTGTTTTTCTAAGTACAAAGCTGTCATACTTGCATTTGATGAAGCCTATTGACACCATGAAGCTATCAAACCTTTTATACCACTGTCTTGGGCTTTGCTTAAGTCCATACAATGACTTCTTTAGCAAACATACCTTTCCTCCATCTTCTGGTAGTATAAACCCCTCTGGCTGTTGCATATATATGGTTTCTTCAAGCTCTCCATGTAGAAATGTTGTTTTTACATCCAGCTGTTGTAACTCCAGTCCATCTTGATTTAACCTTAGACAATAAGATCCTTATTGAGCAGTGTTTTACAACTGGTGAGAATACTTCATTGAAGTCAATTCCTTCCCTTTGTGTGAATCCCCTTGCAACTAACCTTGTCTTATATCTCATCAGTTCTTGTCCACGGGCCCCAATCTCAGATTTTATCTTTAATATCCATCTTGAGCTGACAATTTTCTGCTCTTTTGTTCTATTCACTAGTACCCAGGTGTTGTTTTTTTACAGTGAATTTAACTCCTCTTTCATAGCTGAAATTCACTGATTTTTATCCTTTCTTGTCACTGCATCAGCATAAGTTTGGGGTTCTTGATACTCTACTTCTTCTGCAACAGATAAGGCATATGAGATGATATCAGCCAGCCCAAATCTGATTGGTGGATGAATACTTCTCCTATGTCTGTCTCTGGCCAGACTGTAGTTTCTCAAATCTTGACCCTCTTCATCTAAATTTTCAGTTTGATCTTCAGAGTTACTGTCTGCTGATGCATTTGGCTGATCTTCTTGAGGATTTCTGATATCAGAGTTGTTTTGAGCTTGTTCTTCATTTTGACTCCTGGTTGTAGGCTCCACATCAACTGGTATTTGTCTGATTATAGGGTTATCCTCAGCATCTTGAGTATTTTTAGAGGTACCATATCCCATGACTTTCTCATTGAAAGTCACATCTCTACTGACAATACATTTCTTGTGTCCAGCTTCAAGACACCACAATCTATAACCTTTGACACCTTTTGAATATCTTAGGAAGATGCACTTCAAGGCCCTTGGTTCCAACTTATCTTGCCTTATACGTGCAAAGGCTAAGCAACCAATTACCTTCAGATTATTGTAATCTAACAGCCTACCATACCAAAGTTCATCTGGGGTTTTAAAGTCAATAGCAGCCGAGGGTGTTTTGTTTAACAAATAACATGCAGTATTAACTGTCTCTACCCAAAACACTTTAGGTAGTTTAGCATCTAATAACATGCATCTGACCTTCTCCAAAATAGTCATGTTCATTCTCTCAACAAGTTAATTTTGTTGGGGATTTGAGGGAACAGTCTTGTGCCTTGTTATACCCCTTTCTTTGCAGAAAATTTCAAACTCTTCTGACACATACTCAAGCCCATTGTCAGTTCTGAGGTGCTTTAAGGATTTGCTTCTTTTGTTTTTTTGTTCAAGCAACCATTCCCTAAATTTTCCAAAGGCTTCACTCTTCTGCTTCAGGATGATCATCCACACCTTTCTGCTGAAATCATCAATGATAGTCATGAAGAACTTTCCTTCTTCATGTCAGAGTGTACATAATCTAGAGGAGCATCAGTGTGATGTTGCCCTCTTGGATAGGGTTGTTTCTTGGATTTTCCCAATACACGGTGATCACAGAAATCCAATTTGATTGTTCTTGAATCCCCAAACACATTCTGTTTTGAGAGTTGATTCAACCCCCTTTCACCAATGTGCCCTAACCTCTTATGCCACAAGATAGCATCAGAGCTGCCCATAACTGCATTCACTGATCCATCAACTGAGATACCAATTAAAATGTACAAACTATTTACCTTCTTGCCTTTCATCACAATGTTGTTATCCTTGGTTATCAGTATGAATCTATGCTTTGTATTGAACTCATAGCCAAGATATTAAGTGATTCAAGTGAAATAAGATTTCTCTTCAGCTCAGGTACAAATCTGACATTTTGTAGTATCCTCTCAGCACCATCATGCAGTCTCAACTTTATTGAGTCAGAGCCTCTAACTTTGCACATCTGATCATTCCCTAAGAGAACTGATCCACCATCAAATTTTTTGAGATCCCTGAATAAGTTTTCATTGGGACACATTTGAAAAGAACACCCAGAATCTAACACCCAATCTTCACTCAATTTGACATCAGTGACAGCTAAAACCTCAGCACTATCATATCCTTCCTGAGCAGCAATTGTGACATCATCCTTTTGACCATCTTCATGCTTCCTGAATTTGTCAGGACAATTCTTCTTGAGGTGTCCCACCTTATGACATGAGAAACATTTTCTCTTCTCCACAGATTTACCAGATTCAGGGCCTTTAAGATTATTTTTCTTCTTTCCTTGGAACTGTTTCTTCCCTTTCTTGAACTTTATATTCAGCCCTTCACCTTGAGTTGTGTTCTTCCTTTCAGATTGCATCTGAAGTGCCTTTGTCTTTAATGCATTCTGAATGTCATCAGGGAACATCTTTTCTTGCCTTCCAAATAACAGAGCATCCTTGAATTCTCTAATGATTTAGATAGAGAATTCAGTAACATCAAGGCTTTATCCTCATCATCAATCTTGACTTCAAGATTTTCCAAATCATCCACTACTTTGTTGAACTCTTCAAATTGTTCAACCAAATCCCTGTCTCCTGTCATTTTGAAGGAATGAAGTCTTTGCTTCATAAACAACTTATTGGTAACCGACTTTGTTTGATACACTTGTTCCAGCTTATTCCACACATCAATGACTGTCTTCTCCTTCCCCAGGCACAATATGATTGTGCTATGGGCCTTGTCCAGAATCTCCTGTTTCTTTGCAGGTTCTGATGAGGATGATGAAGACCATTGATCAACTGGTGTCAGCTTTTGATAATCCATGGTGTGTGAGGAGAGCTTTCATCTTCACCTTCCACAAACCAAAATCAATGGCCCCTGTGAATTTCTCAAAATCCATCTTCATAGAAGCCATGACAGTAGATTTCACCAACAACCTCTTTCCCACAGATGGCGCCAATTGTTGAAATGAAGAAATTTAAAGAATACCAAGATTTACGTGGTTTGATCCAATAATGATCTCTGTCCACGGATGAGGCACCTCTCTCACTAATCAATCGAAGAAGATACAAATTACAAGAAATAACCAGGAATTGAGTGTCTCTCTAAGTTTCTGAGAATTTCTCTATGTGTATTGTTATTATTTATCTCTATACATATGTGTGTATATATATAGTTATATGTGAGCCCTAATTAATCATTGTGATCGTAACCAACCAACAATAAACTATTACAGTTACAACCGAAAATGAAAGACGATCAGAGCCCAACGGTAAATCAAAACTGCTCGCCAATTGCCCAACTAAAAGACTTAAACTGCTTAATAATTGAATCTTGATTCGCATCTGCTGATTGGATAACAAGTCCTCAGCTGAGAGCTCAGATGGTTCTCGCCTGACCCATCAGCTGACCCCCTTAGCTGACTTCATCAGCAGATCCATTTTCTTGACAATCATCCTGACCAATCATCCTGACCTATCAGAAGACTTCCTCTGCTGACCCAGCTGATGACTCCCTCAGCTGACCTACTTGATATTAGATGACCCTCAGCAGACTCCATCAGGTGAGCCCAGCTGACTTACCAGATGACCCCAGCAGACCTATCAGCTGACCCTTAGCTGATACTGATAGTATTAAACTTAATTAATAGCAGTACCTTTCTAACCTGATCTTCATTTCACTTTCTTTGCACCCATAACATGCATAAAAAAGTCAATTGAGTACTAAGGAATTCCTCCTCCAAATAATCAATATATGATTTCGGTTCAGTTTACACATACTCAAGATATCTGTAAATATCAAGATATCTTGTTTAATCTTCAGTCAGGTCACTTCGTCTAATCCATCCATATACTGGCCATGTGGACATGTCTTAACCATTCTATTGGTATTCCCAGTATTTATTATTCAATTTGTGCTACTTTGTTTAGTTCATGAATATGTTCACTTGTGTAACTATGCTTTCTGCTTTACTGCTTATCTACCATACTAATAGTATGCATGTCGATCTTATTTAAATGGCTAGAATTCTAACCTACACGTGTCTCGTAAACCAGTCCTCTTGACTACAATCTTTTCTTGCAGTTTGGCTGCAAAAGGCGCATGCATTTGGTTGGACACATCATCTGTTAGTGCTGCTATTGTGAACACTTATAAATCTGAGTATGATAAATACTTTACCACTGCTGGAAATATGAATAAAAAGAAGAAGCCAGTGGCAAATGGTCCAGATAACCAATCTCGCGGACCAACAGCAGTACATAAGAGCTCACCTGTTTCTCTGGCTAAAGCTGTGAAAAATGAAGCTGAATTAGACGGAATGCGTAATTCTCATCTAAGGTAACTGCAGCCGTTAACTTTTCTTTATTTAAAAGGTGTCTATTCACTTTTACAAGTAACACTTCCGATTGTGCTATGTTTGGCCAAGCCTGGAGATTTAATAGCTCCGCTAGCGTTCACCTAGCACTTGTTTTGCTTTGAAAAAAAATAGTCCAAGTTACTAATGCGGACTATATATACTTGTGGACCATTTTAATGTTCCTCAACAAGTAGTACAAGACACTATACATGTATCATGCCTTGGACATGGGTGGGAATGCTCACCTCTGACATAATGCGCTCCACTGGCAAGTGGCAACTATAATCATTGCAGAAGCATGTTTAATTCCCTTATTTTTCCTCTTCCTCTCTTGGGTCGCGGTACTAATAGCAGCACATTGAATTTTATGGAAACTTGGGTCTGTTTGTGAACTTTTGTAGGGATGCAGCGGCTCTAGCACAATTCTGGGCATGGCTGGAGAAGGAAGTCAGTGATGGTGTCATTTTAACAGAAGTTGATGTTGCGAATAAACTTCTTGAATTCCGTTCTAAGCAAGATGGTTTTGTGGGCACCAGTTTTGATACTATAAGTGGTACATAATCTTGTGTATTATCTTGCTTGTCTTTCCTTATTCAGGACACTTGGCATAGTGGTGTATATCTCCCTCTTAAAGAATTTGTAACTTTCATAAGCCTGTGGAGAAAAGAAGTTTATGGACTGAGTCTGTTTGATATTTTTAAAACAATAAAGTGTCCTGTGAATGGTTTATTGTTTGAATAGTTTCCTTGAAATTAAACTTCAAGGTTTCTTTTGCAATCGGAATTGGTTCTTTTATAGAAGTCTTCCCCAAGTAAACTCCTAGGTTATTGTCTAAAATCAATTTGATGGGTTACATTATTAGCTTAAATTTTCTCCTGCCGTGTTTATAATTTCGCAAGTATTATCTAATTTATTTAATTTTTTCAATGAGACTGATCGATGTCAAAATGTTGTTAACAGCTTCTGGTGCAAATGGTGCAATCATACATTACAAACCTGAACCTATCAGTTGTAGTGTAGTGGACCCTAAGAAGCTCTTCCTACTGGACAGTGGAGCTCAATATATAGATGGAACTACTGATATTACTCGTACAGTACATTTTGGCCAGCCTTCATCATGGGAGAAAGAATGTTTTACCAGAGTTCTTCAGGTATGATTGCCATTAACTGTCCCATTTCATTTAAGCAATATTTGCCGTATATATATACTCCTATTTGAAGACCAAGGTCCAATGATATAATAAAATATACTAACAATGTTCTATGCTTTTGGCAGGGTCATATAGCACTTGATCAGGCTGTTTTCCCTGAAAATTATCCAGGTTTTGTATTAGATGCTTTTGCACGATCGTCATTATGGAAGATTGGTCTTGATTACCGTCATGGTACTTGTCATTTCCTTTGTATACTCATTACTTTATCTTTGAATGCTTACGTTGACTTGATAGATGATCTGTTAGTTTAGTGAAACTCTGTTTCATCCAAACTTTAGGTACTGGTCATGGTGTAGGAGCTGCACTGAATGTTCACGAAGGTCCTCAGAGTATCAGCTTCCGGTTTGGAAATATGACCCCATTGCTGAAGGGCATGGTTGTTAGCAATGAACCTGGATACTATGAAGACCATGCATTTGGCATTAGGATTGAAGTATGTACATCTTTTTCTGGAGCTTCAATTATGCTTGAATAGCAGTAGCACTGGGAGCTAGTACCCTTTTTGTCCTAACATGTTCTTGTATATTATCTATTTTCCCATCCTTGTCTTTCAGAATCTCCTTATTGTGAAAGAGGTGAACACCCCAAATAGCTTTGGTGGAGTGGAATATTTGGGATTTGAAAAGCTCACATTTGTTCCTATTCAGGTATGTCAACTTGTGTGTGCGTGTGTTTATGACAGAATGCATTGATTAAAATGTTACAATATTCCACAATTTCATTTTTTATTTATCTTTTGATCCATGGTTTTTCTTACGCATTACACAGACCAAGTTGGTTGACTTGTCATCACTCTCTGCCACTGAGATGGATTGGCTCAATGACTACCACAAACAAGTATGGGAGAAGGTTAGTAGGAGGTTTAGACGGGTATTTATTAATTGAATTCATTATTTCTCTTTGATACATCCTATTGACAATCTCGGGCTTCTCCAATGAGCGTATCATATTTAGCTGCAGTTCTGTAAAATATTGATTCTGTATTTTTAATTATTTCGATGTGTACATCTGAGCTAAGCCCTACAAACTGCCGAAAGGATATGATCCCCATAGGTGAAGATAGAGGCTTAGATACTGTAGGTGTAGTAAAATCGTATATCCATACTAATAGGATATCCTTTTATCAACCAACGCCTAATAAAAACACGCATTCAGATATGAGAATTGCAAAGGTGGTTTATTAGTAATTTAGCTGATATTTATCTAGCTGAATTCTCATGTTTCCAGCACAGAGGCGTTCCTTCAACTTGTCCATTATGCTTTTCTAAACTTCCCTCATTCTATCGAACAGGTTTCTCCATTGCTGGATGGTTCAGCACGTCAGTGGCTCTGGGATAACACGAGGCCACTCACGAAGCCTTGATACAAGCAATTAACCATTTCCAAATGCTTGTAAATCTTAAAATACATAACATGTACGATTTCCTGTAATAGTTATGGCCATGACTTGGCTGATGATGCATTGTGTTAAAAGGTACAGCAGAAATAGTTAGAGAAATTGCATTGTAAGAACTTCTAAAAGAACTTGTACAGACTGCATTTCTCATGGAGTTTGCATATGGGCTGAAGACTGTGGAGATTGATTAAATTTTATAGCAAACGTGCTACTTTGTTGCATATATATGTATCCATAATTTCCTTCAGTTTAAACTTTCTGTAATTTCAAGTATAATGCATCAGATATTTCATTGTCTTAACCTTGATAAATTTCACACGCACGGGGAGAATCTGCAACTTTTCTGCTCTCTGTTTTGGGGCTAGGAAAATTTTTCTCATGTAATTCTGCGTGTAATTAAGAGTATGTTTGTTTGAATTTAACTGTATCTAGCAAGTCATTTTGAATTTTTGGGATTTCATAATTTAGATGAACAGTATTTTTTTGTTTTTGTTTGGGAATTTTGGTAGATTGAAATATTATTTTATGTTAAATTAAAATGATAGTGATTCTATATTATTACTCTTTTCCATTTTATTATTTGTTGCTCGTTACTTTTTAGCATAATTGTTAAGAAGAGTATAAAATATTGATATAGTATAAATAATGTGATAGAAATAAAAAAATAAATAGTAATTTTCAAATAAAGTAAAAACACAAATAAAAAGTATTTACTGATTGCAAAATTCTAGGTTATCTTGGTGAATTCCAAAATGAACATACCCTCAGTAAAATATGGATATGGTAAATTTGTAAGAATAATATATTTCTTAGATTAGATACAAAATGTTATGACAGTTTTTTAAACAAAATAGAAAAAATATTAAAAATCGTCAAGTTGTGTCCGAATTCAAATTTAATCTGTCATCTTTCTAATTTATTAATTATTGTCTTTTAATTATAAAAAATAGCCCTCTATATTCTCTGAAACAAAAAGGGTAATAGTTCATCATTTTTGGGACCTTGAATTGATTTTTTTTTTTTTTCTGTAACCCTCATTTTTACGGCAATTGCATACAACTCTAATACTCTGTACTATCGCATAGCAAATACAATACTAAAACCGAATCCAAATATATATATTTCCTGCAGTCACCATTCGTTTTATTGGAGTTGCTATACCCTGGCTTCATAGCTGCCGTACGATAAAATGTCATAACACAAATTATGATTGATTTTTCTATCAAGTTGCAACAATTTATTCTGTAACCCTACGCACCATGAATAGGAACATTTTTAAAGCTTAAGAATGGACATTGTACAACATTTCTCCGACGAAGTCCCAACTTAGAAAATTAGATTTTTTTTTTTGGGGCATCGGAGAGACAGAAATGAGGTTAAACGAGTCATCATAACATCTTTTGGGGAACCCCGTTAGGATCTGACGTCGAAAGCTCCGAATACATGTGAGCTATTGCTTGAGCGAAATACTCCTTCGCTTGAGGACGCTTTATCTGTCAATTCCCCCAGAACAAGACATAATTATCATCTTATACAGACAAGAAGTGATACAACAATTAACCCTTCATTCACACAAGAATAAACACACATAAATTTCACATATTTACTGCATTGTTCGAAACTATGAATTAAAATTTCATACAAAATCAAATGCATGCACACAATTTTACCATGATGTTTTGACAATCACATAAAAATGTTAACCTTGCTATATATATACCTGAAATTTTACTGAGTTTTTCTACACTAGCTTGGACTTCACCCAAAATAAAAAGACAAATTATGAACAGAGGTGGAGAAAATATTTACCTTAAATGTTGGAGTCAACAAGCCATTCTCCACAGTGAATGGCTCAATCACTAATGTTACAGCCTTCACAAATTCAAAACCTCTCAACTGTGTTCAACACAAACAGTAATTAAAAACCCAAAGGCGAACCCCACTAACGATAAAACCTCAATATCAACAAGAAATACTGCTAAGAGACAACAGTATTACCTGAGCTTCCCTTCCAACATCATCCATCTCAGCAAGTACAGCAGCCTTTGTTCTTGGATCAGCACACAGTTGTCCCAAATCTTCATACTGCAAAATGAGACAAGTACGGATGAACACAGTAATTTTGTTTTTTCTTTTTTAGCTTTGCATGATTACAGAGAATACACAATCATCACATAACTACAGAGTTGCCGGGAAACTGAACTAGTGAGAGGGTCTGAATCACCTTGATATTTTCTGATGCTGCCCAACTCTTCAATACATCTGGTTCCACACAGACTACAGCCACTAAACTGGAGTTAAAGCTGTCACCTATATATATGAGGGTCGTCAGCAGAAAAAATAGGGAAGTGAGGGTTTGACAGAATAAAACCAGTAGGTTCCCCACCATATACGAAGCACTGCGCAACAAAATTACACTTTGCATACACATTCTCAATTTTCTCTGGAGCTATGTATTCACCCTGGGCCAACTTGAAAATGTTCTTTTTCCTGTAGGCAATTAAAAGGAGAACTATCAGAACCTCTCCGAAAGGCGAAAACAATGAGAATTCTTCTAAAATATATAGAAGTTCAAAGCAATTCTAAATAAACTCATAAGTAAGATTCAGGAGGCCAAAAGTCATGTAGAACTATATATTAAAATTGTATGTATGTATGTATATATACGTGTGTGTGTGTGTGTGTGTGTGTATCTCACCATATGTTGTCCAGAAAACAAAATTTTGGATTTATTATTCAAATAAAAATATTTACAGATTTATAAATGGTATCGTAGAAGATAGCAAACAAAGTACTTTTTGAGTACGCAGGTATTAGCTTACCTATCAATAATTTTCAGACGACCTCCAGGTAGCCATAATCCAATATCTCCTGTGTGCAGCCAACCATCTTCGTCGATTACTTCTCTCCTGTAAATTTTAATCAAGATCAAGAAACTGTTGGCACCAAAAATTATCCCAATAGTACAAAAATTATGCATCAGACAGGTAAGTACGTCTGGATTTCATCTTTGAAGTAGCCTTTGAAAATGTTGGGTCCTCTGACACAGATCTCCCCACGAGGATGAGGTTGATCCTCTGATGTATAATTCATCTCAGGAACATCCACAAGCTTCACTTCTGTATGCACCAAAAGAAGTTTGACACAAATGTTTCAAATTCTAGATTATATAAGATCATCATAATCTCACAGTAAGTTCTTAATTCTTATACTTGTTCCCCAGTATCCAGAATATTCATAGCAGTTAGCACTGAAGATAACTAGTGTTTCATCTCTCCAAAGTCCCAACAGTATCATAATGCCGACAATAAGCAAGTCGTGTTTTTAACAACATACCACATGAAGGTCTTGGAGAACCAACATGACCAACTGAGTTGTCACCTTCATCCATACAGCTGATGATACAAGAAGTCTCCGTCATGCCATAACCTTCAATTAATGGACAGCCAAAACACCTGAAAGTATATTCAGTATTTTAGAAGAGCAAGTTAAGTTATCTCTGCCCAAATGACCATGTGAAGCAAAATATGCATCAACTTACACCCTCATGAACTCCAATACATCAGGAGACAATGGTGAAGCACCTGAAGTCATGTAACGAACACGGCCACCAAGTTTGTCCTTTATCTTATTGAATACCAGCCTATCCCACATTGGTGATGGTTTTCGGCCTATCACACAGGAAATTGAAAAAAAAAAAAAAAAGAAGATGATGAATTCCTCTGAATGATAAAAATGTAAACTTAGAAACAAGATGGAGAGAAGAACAAGATGAAGAAACAGGGGATGATGATGGAAACTAAAATACAGTTCAGCAGAAAGAGCACAAGAGATTAAACTAAAACCAGAAAAGGTTAAATAATATTACTCCTTGATTCATCAAGTCAAGAAACAAAATTGAACTCCGGAAGACAAGGAGATCCACAACAAAAGAAATCACAATTATGTATCAAGAAAAGGCACAATGCTATTACCTATTGCATAACATATTGGCTAATCCTCCAAAAACATTAAACTGCAGATGCAGGGCACAATGCTATTACCTATTGCGTAACATATTGGCTAATCCTCTAAAAACATTAAACTGCAGATGCAGGACAAGCACAGCAGTGAACAGAAGGAGAAAACATTAAAAGGAACATTCCTTCCATCTCACAAGTGTTTACACCATTAAGTGGACACACCTTTTAAGAAAAGTTGTAATGAGTTGATTTTTAAGGTGTTCAAAGTGAAATTTTGGTTGCATTGAGTGTAATGTGAGCCCAAAAGACGAAAGTAATGTCAATTCTTGTAAATACGCGTATATTTTGAGGGTAGAGTCTATAAGAATATTCCCTTTTTCGAGTGTGCAAACAATTATGGGACAGAGGAAGTATAAAATAGAATGACAGGTATATTAGGTTGCTCAATTTAATATGAAAATAATATGCTGCATCAAAGAGTTGAATCAACAATTACTTTTGGAGATTGAGATACTAAATCTTAATAATGAAAGCCTGATAATTTAACCCCATTGCAGTATTCTTAACGAAGTTCCTACAGTGTCTAACTAATTTCAAATATACATAAAATATCCCATTCAAATCTAAAAAGAACAGTGTGTATTGATTTGAGTAGAAAGAAAGCGCCCTATAAATGACCAAGAGAAAACTATACAAGAATTAAAGGCTAAAATCACGTTATCAAACCTTTTATCCGGGATTAAGACTGAAGTCATGATTAACCTTTAAGAGGCTCGGTCAGCATGTCAGAGGAAGTTATGGTAATTGAAGTTTGGTGTTCAAATGAGTTAAATAAGGCTTATAACAATTTTTAGGACTACATTTTGAAATTTATTTAACAATCTTACCCTTACACTACATTACCCATATGTGTATTAGTTGATTTAGTGTGACAGCTTAAAATATCATGCAGTTCTACTGCCATGTTAGTACAATAGGCAAATATGTAATCGAAAACATCATCAGCCAGACCTAAAACCATGGGTGGAATACAATCACAAAACCAGTGTTCTTCAAGCATAAGACAGCTATGATTGAGTTATAAATCCCTAGAAGTTTATTATGGTATTTACATTGACAAGACTAATTAATGATGAATGCTCACCCCTTGTGTTTCAGTAGTTGGTTCCTTAGAGGGATAATTTAAAACTAGGTAACTCACATGAAAATAAAAACCAACAAGCTTCAAATTTTAGTCATTTTGGGTGTCACATTCAGGTGGAAAACAACAATCTAAGTTTGTAGCCAGTCATACCACTCATTACAGCTTGCTTCTTGGAATTGTAGGCTGCATTAAATAATCTCTCTTTCAGAACGCCAGAAGTTTTTACAGCATTAGTTATCCTGCAAGAAACATGAAAACAAAAAAATATAACACCTAGAAGCCTAACAGAGTCATTCTAAACAATCATCGGTGTGGCACTTAAGAGTTGTACCCAGCATATATTCTGTTGTATAGACGAGGAACACTAGAAAATATAGTGGGTCTTAGAGCAGCTAAATCATCCATCAACTTCAAGTTATCCTGCAGATTACAACATAACTCCAGGTGAAAAGCTCTTTAACAATAAAACAAGTGCAGAAATCACGTTCAACTCTACATGCTAAAATCAGTGAAGTAATGGAAGAGACATAACCCTTTCCAAGTAATAGCATATTAGTTCCTGATGCTCAAAACCCTTACTTATTTTGTTAGCCCATACCTTGTAACCTAAACCAACTTCCCTCATCGCAATATTGGTTCATGGAATAGCCAATCAGTAGATATAACACCAACTAAATGAAGAGAAGGAAACAAAATTTCACACATAACCTTTTCCCCACTGTTTCCTCATAATTAAATAAATAAAAGAAAGTGACTTCAAAACCACCATTTATGTTAAAGCGTTCACCCTCCTCCTATTCACACATTATATCGCAGACAGAGAAAATGACATCCGCTCACAAAAGCATACCTAGAATATATTACTTCAAGCGGGAGCATGCAAGGTATTTAGATGAAAAAAGCAATTTCATCAAGTAACTTTTGATTTATAAATGGAAGACCAAATGAGAACAGCATCTACGAACGTTATAAACAGGAAGGCAAAAAGACCACAAATTCACATATTTCAATTGGGAAATACATACCCCTTGGTAGAAGCCAACAGCAGTGCCGTAATATACACATATTATCTGATTAGCTCGTTCGTAGATGTGCGCCAAGGGAAGGTAGGATATGTGACTGTTCAAAGAGTAACATCAGCCCATGATTTGGATGAAAATGAAAATGATAGCTCAAAGTAGACCACGAAAAACTCACACATCTGAAGTATTAAATTTGATACCAAGGCTCGTGGCAGCAATATTTGATATCAAGTTTCCATGTGATAGTACAACTCCCTATTAAGAGAAAAGAAGCGATAAGAAAATGTACATCACGTTTAACCAATCATTTTAATAAGTCTTCAACTATAACATTTGAAAAACTGAAATCGAGACAGCTACCTTTGGGGTCCCAGTAGTGCCACTTGTATAGCATATAGTAGCTATATCCTCAGGTTTAGGAGGGCAAAATGGTTGCATGTTACTGCGACCCTGAAAGAAAAACAATTTTAGCATTTCTAATACGACCTTTTATCTGTTGGCTATAATATGTCAGGAACAGAAATCCTAGTGTACAAACGAATTAACCATTGTGAGATGCTGTGGACTTCACATATACACCAATAAATAGTACATTTTACCAATTAAAAATCATGCAGAGTATAATAAGCATCAGCAAACTTATGGAGTACAGACTAGATACATGTCACTCTAGATTTAAGGTTCTGCTTCTAATTTCAGGAACAGCAGAATCATTTCCAAACCTAGCAGAATAATTTGTAGGGCATGTGATCACTAACAAGAGTTGGTAATAACGGCAGTAGGGCATGTGATCACTAGCAAGAGTTGGTAATAACAGCATTACAGCACTATCGTAGTTTCCTCTTATAAACATTTAACTAAGCACTATCAACTATTCAGGGAAGATAACAAGACTCTTCCTTACCTTCCTACGAGTTGCTGAATTTGAAAAGGTTAATATAAGATCTGCAACTTTATGTGACTAAAGTTTGTAGTTTCAAATGAAAAATCTGACCACTAGCTATACCACATGCTCAAAAAGTTATATCCATCAAAATAAAAGAGTTAACACAAAACATAAGGACGGACAACCATAACTGCAAGTAGGATAATATAAGTACCTGACTAAGTAACCTTGTGTATGATACAAGCTTGACTCCTGAAGTCGGTGGTAGAGATGGGAGGTGTTCATCCACCCCTCCCACAACCTACAACATTCATGAAAAAAGATGTGCATGTCATACAACAGAAAAAAGAAGAATTATGTTGGACAAGGCAGTCTAAGTCGATAAAAAGATGAGGGGTAGGGTACGACATACCACTACTACGCGTACAGTAGGAATCACAGACAGAAAACTCAAAAGCTGCAAATTTTGGACATAAAAAATTAATATCAGTATGTTCATGTACACACTATTAAATATAGTGAAATGAATCAAATGATATACATGTTATTTCTTTTCTTAGTGCAACACGAGGAAAATGAGCGGAAACACAATCTATAAAAGTTCATGGCATCAACAATCTTAATAACAGAAGCGGACTATCCACATGCATGCAAACTCATACCATTCGTATTGGTTCATTTTCTATTCAACTAATAAATAAATAAATAAAATTTGGAGGATACAAATACAATACCAAAAGCATTTTCTCTATACCTTCTTTTGTATTCATCAAAAGATTAGAAAATAATAATACAATCCAAATATGTTTGGCAATACCTTTTCTACAACCAATCAACCCCACAAAAAAAAAGGAACTAAAGAGAAATATCAAGAGAGACTCACAGTGTTTAATGTACTTGGGACACAAAAAATGGCCTGTATCTCAGCATGATTAACAATATACTTAACAGCATCAGGACCTGCAAGTGCACCAGGGGATCACGAATTTAGTGAACTAGACAGGACTAAAGAAGGCTCCGATGAAAGACAACTACACACCAAGGGTATCATATAAAGGAACTGATATGTACGAATATGCAGAACAAGCATGATCCACAATCATCCATTCTGGTCTATTGATAAAAAAAAGTCCCACACAAGCTCCCTGCTCCAGGAAAAAGAGACCATGTCATTGCCTAAAAGAAATAAATATTTTGGAAGAACTTTTTCCTCACAGAAAGAAACTAAGGATATATAATAAAATAAACACTTGGAAAGAAGAAGCCCCAGGTTACACTTATCTTTACAAAATGAAGTCCAGTCACTACTACTTCCCGTTTCTCTTACATTAATGTTTTTCAATATAAACAAATTGTGGAACTTTACCCATACAGATATCCACCCAAAATGAAGACGGAAGAACCAGAGAACAAAAGGAGAAAACGAAAGATAAGGTTCCAAGTTAGATTACTGATTGTATTCCATGATGCATAAGTCCTGAACCTATAGCTGTTCGAGCTGCACCTGCCTCTCCATAAGTCATCCATTTGTACCTACACATTGTGAAAGGATATATAAAAAGCAGTCATTGTTTAATTTATTTCCTTTCAACCTCCAAACAAACAATTTCACCATCAAACTTACTCTCCAACAGTTCCATCTACCCGTATACGTGTACCCAAGTATTTGTAGTCTTGGAAAGCTTCGACTGCATGTCTGAAAGCACCAACACATTATGAAGGAAATATATCTAGCCATTCTATAAAGTAAGGTCAAATGTTTAGAAAAATAATCATCAGAATTTGGGTACGATGAAGATATAAACTGATTGCCAGAGAGTATAACATACGAGAACTGATATTAAGGGAAAACATATGTATCATAATAGTGCATGGGAGCAGGGTCATCATTCTCACACAAAGTTATCATGCAATGTGCCAATCTCTGGATGATCAGGGAATCTATCAACAAGCTTCAGCGGAGAAATAGCGGATCTGTATGCAACAAATATTGTAAAGACATTCAGAGATAGATCATCAGGCGGTCAGGGTGACAAAACAGTAACATCCCCAAAAAAGAGCAGATATTAGCATGGACATAAGTAAATTCTACACCTGTACACATTCCATTTTCCTGTATGCAGTTTCTCAGGTAGAACCACACTGTATCCCTGACCTGTAAAATGATAAAACCCACTATTGTATAGGACTAAATTAAAACTATACAGGAAAAAGTGCAGCAATTATCTTCTTAGAAGCATATATTAATACAAAAGTAAAAAACACAATAGCTCAAGAATGTCCCCCTATCTATTCCTACAAAAGAGGAAGTGGCATACCCCCCCCCCCCCACCCCCAAAGAAAGTTTTCATACACATTCATTACCGGTTTGCAAGTATAGCTATCTGATTGAATGACTTCTTGTGTAGGTTGTAATCCCATGATGAGATATAGATATCAAACGCTCATAAAACTAGAATATTTCAGGCAGCAATTAATTGAACATAAAACAATACCTACAGGTACTACTTTTCAATATGTCTGGGATCTCAAAGTCTTAACATGTTAAACGAGCACAACCAGTTACTATTCAATAAAATATTATGTTTCAGCATATCCCAGAATTCAAAAGAAAAGTAACTAAAAGAAGGGGTCCATCGAATTCATAAATGATCGCCAACTTCTCTACAGATTCTTTCATAAATGATCTTCAAAACATACAGAAAACAACATAATACCGTGGACATATTCTCCAGCGGTGGGGTTCACAGAGAGCCGCATCAACGACTCATCGCCGTCGGCGATCAAATGGGCTCGAATCAATCTCAGCCGCCGCTCAGCGCTCGATTCCATTCGATTTTTCACTAACTAATTCAAACTTAGATTTCTCTCTGCAGTGAAGCAAAAGAAGTCCTATTTCTTCTAAGAGACGTAAAACCCACTACGTTTCTTGGATTAAAGATGAAAACCTTGAGTTGGATGCAATAAATATCGGGTGAGGATCAAATTTCATGAAAACGGTTGAGATTTTTTTACCCTTTTCTCAAGTCATAGAGTATGACACACATATATATATATATATATGGAATTTTTATTTTTGTAATATCGGGTTATATTTATATATTTCTTAAATTATTATTACGGGGGCACACGTCCCAAAGATGGTTAGGATAAACAGAGAATGATGGGAGAATGGGCTTAGGATAAGGGTCGCTATTTTGGCTGGGAATACACACTAGGCATCTTATCATTTTTTACACTATTTTAATGTGGTTGAGTCAATTAAGGAAGGCTTGGTCCACCGTCCGCCGACATGACGCTTTTTCATTTAAATGGAAGTTTTTTTTTTCTAAAATTTAAAATACCTATAAAAATACTCCCTCCCTAAAATAAGAAATATGCACACGGTTATATTTGCAATATTTAAAATATACTCCCTCTGGCCAAGAAAAATACGCTCACATATTTGCACATAGTTTAATGCAATATGTTAAAAGGTATTATGGGATATTGTGAGGTTCGATATGAATAAAGATAATATTTTTAGAAAATTCATATGACGTACTTTTCAAAAATATTCTCTTTATTCATATCGGACCTCACAATATTCTGTAATATCTTCCGACATATTATATTAAAACACGTGCAAATATATATATATATATATATATATATATATATATATATATATATATTAGGAGTGTATTTATGAGTTCACTATTATATCAAATAATTAATTATTAAAATGATAATAAAAATAATAATTTCATAAAAATATTACATATTTTTATAAACGGATGAATAAGAAAATAAATTTAATAGACTGATGGAATATTAATTTTGATATATAAATTTAATATTAATTGATGAAATATTTTTATGTAAATAGGTTATCACTAAATTAAATTCATATGATGAATAAATATAATTTTAGTGTAAATAGCTTATCTCTAAATTAAATTCATAATTTCAGAAAGAGATAAGTAGCGAAATTTTAATCATTTGAGTTATAATAATTTGTTGGATACCTACTACCATAATCTAATTGAATCATGAATATTCAGATTAAACTATAGAATAAAATCATAAATTATTTTAGTTTCTAATTTTCAAAGCCATATTATATGCAGTGTAGGTGTACCTAAATGGTTATATTATATAGCCTATAAGGGTACGTTTGTTTTGAGATTGAGAGGATCGTGGGAAGTCATGACTTTGAAATCTTGAGATGTGAAAACCTTGATGAATAGTAAAATTATGTGTTTGTTTTGGGATTTTAGTAGGGTAGGATGTTACTTTATATCAAATCAAAGTGTGATAATGATTGATATTATAGGTATAATAATATGTATAATAGGTATTTTATGAGTGTTGTGTTGGAAAGAGTAATAATAGGTTTAATAGATATTTTTAGGTGTGGATTGAGTTTGGGATGTGAAATCCGAATGTTACATCCCAAACTCGTGTAAAGACGTGATCACAAAGTCCTACGTCCATCCTAGCTAGTCCCAAAACAAACATACCCTAAAGCATCTAGATGTTATCTAATATTAATCAAATCCTACATTTGGTGGGGTAAAGTACAAAATTTAATCATAGTTGACTTACAATAATAGGTATTTAATGATGCCTAATAAAGTTATGAGACATACATTTATAAACTCTTACTTATCTTTTAACGTAAGAGTAGATTTTAGGAAAAAAAATGCAGAGTGATTTATGGAATTGACATTATTTATAAATTGATTATGTATAAAAAAAATACTTATATACAAAAAAAATTATATTTTTATGTAGATATTGTAAATCAATTTGTAAACATAATTATTTTTTTAAATCAATATACAAACGCCCCTAGATTTTATATAAATGGTTCATAATAAATTTATTATGAAATTATTTTAAAATATTAAATATTTGGTAAGTGTATCAAAATATTTATCAGATGTATAAAAACTGGGGCAATAAAATTTATAACAATTATAATATAATATTATTGACCCAAAATTTTTATACTTCTGATGAGATTTTTGATACACCTGGACAAATGTTTGATACTTTAAAACTGGTTCATGATAAACCATTGTCATACAAAATTTTACCTTAAAGTAAGTACAATCTTGTAAATTAAAGTTTTTTAATTAATTTTTATAAAGTTCTTTTATGCAATTGGCATGCGGTATATATTTACTTAATAGTTAAAAGATTTTATATTAAAAAATATGAACTGATTACATGAAAAAATATAAAATGATTATATTGAAAAGTTTACACTAATATTAATTTTTAGTGTAAAATTTTCAATATAATCAACCCACACTTTTCAATATAATCAATTTAGTAATATTTTAAAATTTCATATGAACGAATTCTCTACATGTGATTATGTGAAGTACTAATAACTGAATATTATAGAGTTAACTTGTTTTAATAGATATAATTGGTAAATAATTATTTATTTTTATGGAATTATGACTCAATTTCTTTTCATATAAAAATAATATATGATAAATTATCATCTATTCCTCTAAATATATGATAAATAGAATAAAAATATCAATATGATAAATCCAATAAAATAAATTATATGTGGACATAAAAATAGTAAAATTAAATGGGTTTATTAAAAATAAGACAAAAGAAATATGTTCAACATAATGTGGTGCGACTTTTCAACAAAAAAAAATCCAAAAGAGGGTAAACATAAGGAAAAATGCTCTTTTTTGTTATTTGTATTTTAGTACTATTTTTTGTCATTGCTATTTTTCATATTCTAATTTTTGTATCCGTTGCACTTTCTTTTTTTAATTCATTGAGTTTTCTTCCGTGCCTACTTCTCATTTTCTAAACTTTTAAGCTTTGCACTTTTTTTTATTATATTTTAAAGGATATATATAAAAAAAAAAGAGTAAAGAAGAAACGTATATTTGTTGATCTGTTGACCTTTTGAAAACAAATAAAAAAACTTTAGAAATCTATTTTTATCAAAACCAGCTAATTGAATCAGCTGAGCACGCAGAAAATATATGAAAATATTTTTATATAAAATCTTTTAAGAAAGCAACTAAAAGTAAGTAAAGAAAGAGAAGAAAAAAAAAACACAAAGTAAGATACATAATTATAATGATTTGAATCAACTGTCTTACTCCCCCTTTTTCCAAACCACTTAATTATAATGATTTTTTTGTACTTACTTCAACGTCTTTCTAAAAATCAGAACTGGTGTGAAAATTTTCAACAGAGACTTTTATAAAGTCTGAAATAAAGTATATGCTACTTCAAACTAGACAATGGAGTGCAGGATGTAGATTTGATTTCTGTTTGTTTGCATATGTTGTCTCTGCATATGGACTGACCATTGCTCTAGTATTTATAGGGTTCGAAGAACTAGTCGTTGGAATTGACTTGAATTCGAATTCCTACAAAGTCGAGACCACTCAATCAATTTGATTGATTGATTGACTGAATTGATTTGATATGATCTTTCCATCTTCAGCATGTCTTCAACCAATCTTTATCTATGCTTGATTAATTCCTTCAAATCATTAATCTTTATATCTCGCTGACTCTTCAGATCTATTCTAGGTTAGCTGCTACAAAGAACTAGACAGCTTGACTTGAGATCTTCTATTAACATATTTATTCTCTAAAGAAAAATATGTTTTATAAATACAATAATGACATATGTATAACTATGTGTATACGTTTATGAATGTGGGCACAAATTAATATTTTATTTTTTTGTAGTATACAAATCTATGTGAAACATCCAAATAATGAAAATGTGCAAATTCATGTGGGACAGAAGAAGTAATATATTTTAAATTTAGATTATATTAACTTTTAAATCCAAATATTTAAACCCTAAAAATATACCTACTTGTGATCCCTCCTCCTCCCCTGTATCAATCTCTACTTTATTCTCACCATTCGCCTCACTCGAATTTTTCTCCTAATAGTAATTATATTTGGATTAAAATAAATAACTAAATAACTTGCATATTTCCTATATATATATTAAAAAAAAGATTTTTTTTTATCTAATACCGTTTCATGTTATAAAACCGGCAAAAAGAAAATGATATAAATGTAATAATATTTAAAAAAATTACTTTTAATAAAAATATTATAATTTTTTAAAAAATTCGATGATAAATTTATAGTAAAATTTGACAATATTTTAAAAAAATGACAGTCGTTTTTAATAAAAATGTCATAATTTTTTTATCTTTTTAAAAAATAAATAATTTTTAATTAATAAATAACATATTTATATCATAAAATATTCTCACCCAAAATTAAAAGAAAATGGTACATGAGACAATTGATGTGTATCGTCATATAAAGAAAGGGTTAAGTAGATATGACCTCTCTTGCATCAGTATATATAGTAATTTTTTTAATAATATTCAAAGTCATATCGACAAACGTAAAAGTCGCTTTTGCACTTCCGTGTCCCAAAATTTGGTCCAAATTTAACAATGTCTACAAAATTAAATAATTATTAAAGAAAAAATATTATATGAACCCCACGTCAGTCTTTTTTTTTTTTTTAAAGAAAATAAACACCTAAGAGTTGGAGTGACTCCGTGACTCCGAGACCTGTATAAGTGTATATAGCACCAAAGGAAAAAATATATCAAGTAACCAAACCCAACCTAACCTACGCCAACAAATTCGGACATAGGAAGATAATCAAGAAGAAAAACAAGCTGCACCATTCAAGATGGACAAAAATTAAACAAATAACTACACATCAATACTCATGAAAATGAAAATTTCTGAGCACCCAGACGACCTTGATCTCTACCTCGAGTAGAACCTCTGGAAGGAGCACCTGGAACTAATCCTCGGAATGAGGCACCCCGAACAATCTGACGACCAGCTGACATAGTAATAGACGAAGAGGGGCAAGACTTCTTTTTTTCTTTCTTTGTATTATTATTATCGTTATATAGATAAAATTAAATAATAATATTTAATTCTAGATAAAATAACACTACTAACAACGTTTTTAATTATTCTCCCTCATTCATTCGTTATGGTATCACCATCGCCACAGTTGTCCGTACTGATGGTGTTCACAACGCGTGTCACTCGTCACTTCTCTTCAAACCCAAATTCCAATCTTCAAAATTACACTCTGCTTTAAGTGTAGACATGGCGGAGGGGATAGGGAAGAGAGTGTTGGATGAAGGGTGGCTGGCGGCGCGGTCAACGGAGGTCAACCGCACCGGAATTGAGCTCACCACCACTCACCCCCCCGCCTCTGATCAGTCCCCATGGATGGAAGCTGTCGTTCCCGGAACGTAATTATTGCGTTTCTATTGTCTTTTAATAACAATTTCTTTTGTTTCCTTCACTTTAATTGACAAGTGGTGGTTGTTTTAACTTTTAATGGACTGCATAAACTACTTGTGATTTTACTTGAATACAGAAGGAATTTTTACTGAATTTTCTGGTTTGATGGATAATGCATGAGTATGTTGTCGATGAAAAACCAAATGGGGTTTTAATTGATGAAGAATTGGGCCTTTAACTTATATACAGTTCGAATTACATCAGCATTCTGTGTTTTACTTGATAGTTAGATGTAGGGATTTGAGGGTCTGTTTTTCTTTATGATACTGAATTTGGGTGTTTGTTTAATTCAGTGTTTTAGGTACACTTGTGAAGAATAAGCTTGTGTCTGATCCCTTTTATGGGCTGGAAAATGAGTCGATCTTTGATATTGCTGACTCTGGGAGAGAGTATTACACATTCTGGTTTTTCACAAAGTTTGATTGCAAGTTGGTATGTGATTCTTTGACCTAAAATGTGTGAAAATATGTTGGTTTGAAATGTGGCTCTTCTCATCTTCTAAATTGTTTCCAGTCAGTGAATCACCACGCAGATCTGAATTTTCGTGCTATAAATTATTCTGCCGAAGTTTATTTGAATGGGCACAAAGTGGTCCTGCCTAAGGGGATGTTTCATAGACATTTTATTGATGTAACTGATATTCTGAATCCAACTGGTGAAAATCTGCTGGCTGTCCTGGTTCATCCCCCAGATCACCCTGGAAGAATTCCACCTGGAGGTGGTCAAGGTGGTGATCATGAGGTATAGCTTGATTTCACAAGAAAAATCTTTTTCGTTCCCCATAGTCGTCAACAAGTATAACGCAAGTACAAATTTTGTACTAACTCTATGAATACAGAGAAATGTTGTGGGTTAAATATCTTCTGAGCCATTTAACGAGCAAAAGTTCCGACCAGAAAACTTAATGATTTCTCCCAAAAACCCCAAACAAAAAAATTGATGAGAACAGGACATTGTACTTGATCCTAATTTACCAACACAGTAGTAGGATGACAAGTTTTAGATTTGATTACATATTCATTTCTTTATAAACAAGTGTACTCCTTTATCTAATTGAATCCTTACATGCTATCTTCAATGTCAAATATAGATTGGGAAAGATGTTGCAGCACAATATGTGGAGGGTTGGGATTGGATGGCTCCTATAAGGTGATTGCTAATTTCTCACTAATCTTTCACCTGTGGAGAAGTTACTAATATTTGAAGAGTTTCTGTTCACCTAGGGGTCCCTCATACTTTGAGCAATTGAGTTAGCTTGACCATGTCTTCTTTCTTAGCGACTTCAAGAAACTTCTTAATATGATCTGATGAATGGACACACCAAGACTTAATCACAATTTTTGCATCTGTTTTTATATTTTTACTGCTTGTCCTCATTTATTTATCAGAAAAAGGAGGAAAAGGTTTTACTTTTATACTGTAATTAGACTTTTCATTTGATATTTTCAGGGATAGGAACACTGGAATCTGGGATGAGGTGTCTGTTTCTGTTACTGGGGTAAGCTATGTACTTAACATATCAAATGCTTTTCCCAGATTTCGTCAAGTAAATATTTCTTGGCATATTTTATGCAAGATATGTAATGAATAATCTACTAAGCCTTTATCAATTTGGCTGGGACTTGAAAGCAGAAATATTAACTTTTCCCAATTTTGGTGGATGTAAGGAATAAATTCTTATGAGAAACCAATATTTTTAACCCTTTCTTTTCCCTATTCCCTATTACTTTCTTTTTCTGATACTTTAGCCATGCTTAACTTTCATGCAGCCAGTGAAGATAGTCGACCCTCACTTAGTCTCATCTTTCTTTGATAATTATAAGAGGGCATACCTTCATACAACGATAGAGTTGGTGAACAAAAGCAACTGGGTTGCTGAGTGCTCTGTGAACATCAAAGTTGGAACTGAACTTGAAGGAGATATATTCCTGGTAGAGCATCTTCAGACTCAACATCTGTCTATTCCTGCTGGATCCGAGGTTCAGTATACATTACCTGAGGTTGGTTTCTATTCTTGCTACAATTGGGTTTGCTGTGAATAGTTCTTATTCTTCTCTGTTGGGCTTTCTATATTGTAATGTATTTTGTTTTCTTTCTTTTTGTTTTTTGTTTTTGATTAACTTCCAGCAATTGGGAGTAATACCTGTGGTTCTGGAATTTTCAAAGTTATTCTGGGGGATATTCAATCTTGAGCTTTCAAAGTGAGAGATAGTAGAAGTTTGTACACACACACACACACTCATATATATATAAATATATATATAAGAGAGTTGATTAATATTGAGGACTGATCAACCAACCTTTTTTGTTTGTTTGTTCTTGAAGATTAGAAATTTATTCTAGGTCTTCCACTCTAGTTTACTCTAGGTGTCCTTTTCATGCCTGAGTTAATTCTGTCTACAAACAAAGACACATGCATTTCATGCCATTCGACAAATTTGAGATTATTAACCATCTACAATCTGCATGCCTGGTTCTTAAAATCTCATTTTATCTCCAGGGAGGTTGAGTCTACAGTTTACTGCTGTTGATACTTTTGTTTTCTAGTTCATATGATTGCCATATGGACAATACTAATGATGTCTACTTGATATATCCATGACCAACATCTTACATGTTTCAAACTTGTGCTATTTGAGGTAATATCGAAACAAGCTCTAAATTGGGCTAAATGCGATATTTTCATGACTGATCTCTTTTGCAGCTATTCTTCTATAAACCCAACCTTTGGTGGCCCAATGGAATGGGAAACCAATCTCTTTACAATGTAGAAATAACAGTTGATGTCGAAGATCACGGAGAATCTGATTCTTGGACTCAGCATTTTGGGTTCCGTAAGATTGAAAGTGATATAGATACTAATACTGGTGGAAGGTATTTAACTTTTATGGGCTGACACAGATATTTATCCTTGAGAGACCCTTTTTGACCATTACATATTGCTTCAGGCTATTTAAGGTCAATGGAGAGCCCATATTTATCCGAGGGGGGAATTGGATATTGTCAGATGGATTGCTACGGCTTTCAAAGGAACGGTATAGAACGGATATAAAATTTCATGCTGACATGAACTTCAACATGATCCGTTGTTGGGGTGGTGGGCTCGCTGAAAGACCCGATTTCTATTATTATTGCGACATATATGGTCTTCTGGTGAGCCCTCTTTCTCTCTCTCCACCCCTCCCCCCCTCCCACCTACACGTATTGGAAGTTGAAATATAAGCAAAAGAAACTCTGTTTGAGTTAAGATATTACCAATATTTTTGTAGGTTTGGCAAGAATTTTGGATAACTGGAGACTGTGATGGACGAGGCGATCCAGTATCAAATCCCAATGGTCCATTGGACCATGAACTTTTTCTGCTATGTGCTAGGGACACTGTGAAGCTGCTAAGAAATCATCCTAGCCTTGCCTTGTGGGTTGGAGGTAATGAGCAAGTTCCCCCAGATGATATCAATGAAGCTTTGAAACAGGATCTGCAACTCCATCCCTTTTTTACTGACTTTAACCATTTCATGAATGAGATTTCCCCAAATTTGAAGGACCCAAGTGCATATCTTGATGGAACGCGTAATTACATCCAAGGTTCGATGTGGGATGGCTTTGCTAATGGGAAGGGGGATTTCACAGATGGTCCTTATGAAATACAATATCCCGAGAACTTTTTCAAGGATGACTTTTACAAGTATGGTTTCAATCCCGAGGTTGGTTCAGTAGGAATGCCTGTGGCAGCTACTATCAGAGCTACGATGCCCCGAGTGGGATGGCAAATACCTATATTCAGAACACTGCCAAATGGCTTTGTAGAGGAAGTTCCCAATCCTATATGGGACTACCATACGTACATTCCATATTCAAAACCAGGCAAGGTTCATGATCAGATTCTACTTTATGGAACACCAAAGGATCTTGATGACTTCTGTATTAAGGTATACATAATATTTTGTAACTCCTTAAGTTGTTACGATGTTGCCCATTTTCTTTCTGATAAAACTCTTTATCTTTTATAGGCACAGTTGGTTAATTATATCCAATATAGAGCTCTTCTAGAAGGTTGGACCTCCCGTATGTGGAGCAAATACACAGGTGTTCTGATTTGGAAAACCCAAAACCCTTGGACTGGTCTAAGGGGCCAGTTCTATGATCATCTCCTTGACCAAACCGCAGGGTTCTACGGCTGCCGTTGTGCTGCAGAGCCAATTCATGTCCAGCTAAATTTAGCCTCATATTTTGTAGAGGTAAACACGCCTTTCTTTTCTCTTTTTCTTTCAACTTTAAAAAACAAGTTCTGCATAATCGCGAGTGTTTAATCCGTCGACATCTTAGCTGCTTACTGTCTATAGTATATATTCAAATATTTTTTTAGGCATGAGACCTTCGTGCATGCTGCAATTTATAGATAATACTTCCTATATATGTGAGATTATTATGTTTCGTCCTCAATATGACATGGTATGAGTTGAGGGTCTCGAATATGCATACAAGAGATTGAATCTTCATAAGTTCTTAGTCAGCAAAACAGGATGCAAATTTATTTTTATACATCGCATGATTTATTTCCAGTTTTGGTCAGAAAACTCAATCATCTAATTTCAGTTAGTTAGAAGTATCATGAACTAAGAAAGAGGACGTAGAAGTTAAAGACCTGCTATTTAAATGATTTATTTATCGTGCCTGTATGTGCGTACTCTTTCATTATTCAATTATTTGATTTACTGAAAGAGCATAATACAGGTCGTCAATACAACATCGAAGAATATATCAGACGTGGCAATAGAAGTCTCAGTTTGGGATTTAGACGGAGCATGTCAATACTACGAAGTCATTGACAAGCTCACAGTACCATCCAAAACAACATTTTCTACTTCTGAGATGAAGTATCCCAAGTCTGAAAATCTGAAACGTGTATATTTTCTTCTTCTTAAACTCTACAAAGTTTCAGACAACGAGATATTATCCAGGAACTTCTATTGGTTGCATCTGCCTGGTGGCGACTACAAACTCCTCGAACAATACAAAAAGAAACAAATTTCCCTCAAAATTATGTCTCTTACTTTCATTAGAGGATCCAGCTACGAGATGAGGATGCACATACAGAATACATCAAAGAAACCAGATTCAAAAAGTCTTCTCCACAACAACAACCATGCCTTAAACTTTGATATAGAGAGGGAGCAAAGCTTGTTTGGAAAGATGCTGAAAAGCTTCTCGAGTAAAGACAATGGTGTGAGAGTTACTAAAATTAGTGGAACTGAAACTGGGGTGGCTTTCTTTCTTCATCTGTCCGTCCATGCTTCAAACAAAGATGAGAAAGATGGTAACGACACTCGAATTTTGCCAGTTCATTACTCTGACAACTATTTCTCTCTGGTACCTGGGGAGGTGATGACTGTAACGCTTAACTTTGAGGTTCCTGAAGGCGTTACGCCTCGTGTTAAGCTTGACGGTTGGAATTATGAAGGTGGATATACTGTTGTCTAGCAGATATTGAAGCACTAATCTTGTGAACTTTGTGCCTTGAGCTATCTCATCTTTTAGGTGTTTGAATATGTATGTATTGTTTATCAATGTAAATGTATATTATCTTCAATCAGTTATTAACGCCTTGCTCTCCTGCTGATATTTTAAGTAATGACAGTGGACTAGTACTAGTTGCAGAAGGCTCCTTCCTTATTGTTGGGACTTGGTTGCAATTAACTCGAGATTGAGGGCCTTATTGCAATGTTCAGAATGGGAATGGATTCAAAATAATTATAGGCAAAAGTTTGTTGACATCGAACAAATTAAAAAAGGTAATAGGGTTATAATAAAATACGTTAATATTTTTAAAGAAATAGATAAGTCAATTTTAATAAAAATATTATTATGTTTTTACTCCTTACATTCTAATTTAGATTGTTCAAATGTAAATAGACTGAGAAAATTATTTATTAAAAGGTGTAAAATTGAGGGTATGTTAATTTTAATGTATTGTTTGATAGTGTATTTATAAATGCAGTGGCATGATATATAAATGAAAAATAGTTAAGTGAGCATATTTATTGTTATTTTAGATAATGGGAAAAAGATTTTCCCCTTTGTATGAGAAGAGTATCACTTTTTGTAAAAAAGTACTCCCTCCCCCCGTCCCATAATTGTTTTCACATTTTCCTTTTTCGTTTGTCCCACAATTATTTTCACATCCTATAAATGAAAACTATTACTTTGACTTTATCCTCACAATTCAATTAATCTCATTATTTTAATAATATAATTATGCCTGAAAACACCTCTGGGATGGAGGGAGTAGAAGTCTTTTATAATTGTACAAAAACGAAAAATCTTGGTGGAAAAAAGAGAGAATTTTGTGAACCAGCCGCATTACATTTCCTCTCAAATCTTTCACCGAGGACCGGGGGAGAGAAACAACTTCGCGGTATTAGCATGGATACTGAGTTCGTCATAATCTGTCAAGGGGTTTAATTAATGCTGATCAATTAGCATCGACACTGGGTTTACTTGGATGAATGAGTGATCTAAAATGCATATTCCAAAAACTGTGGTTTCCTGCGCGAGCTCTGCTTTGTTCATGGCGCTGCTTCTCGACTTCTATCGTCTCCTTGTCTTTACAACCCTCTGCCGATTCGTTTACTTCCATCACAGAGTCGAATCTAGGCAGAGTCATCTCTTCTTGTGTAAGAGAAGGCAATTTTCGTCTAGGTTCTTGTCTCCACGCCCATATCATCAAAAGCCCACGATTCTTTGACACCGGAAATCCATTTAATAACCGCACTGCGCATGTAATTTACAACTCTTTACTCCATGTGTACTGCAAAAGTGGTGAGCTCTATGACGCAGTTAAGCTGTTCGACGATATGCCCCTTAGAGACACTGTATCTTGGAACTCACTTATCTCGGGTTTCTTCAGAGTCGGGAACCTGCAAACAGGATTTAGGTACTTCGAGTCGTTGGTGGGTTCTACTTCATATCAGTTTGATCATGCAAGCTTAACTTCTGTGCTATCGGCTTGTGGTGGAATCAAGTCGCTTGAAACTTTAAAGATGATACATGCGTTAGCTATCTTAAATGGTTATGAGAAGGAAATCACGGTTGGGAATGCCTTAACGACGTCTTATTTTAGATGTAAATCTCTTGATTCGGGTATGCGTGTTTTTGATGAGATGGTGGATAGGAATGTTGTTACTTGGACAGCTGCCATTTCAGGTCTAGCCCAAAATGAGTTCTATGGTGGAAGCTTGAAGCTGTTTGTGGAAATGCACCAACGCAGTAGTCGGGTTTCTCCGAATTGCTTGACATATTTGAGTGCTCTTACATCATGCTCTGGATTGCAAGCTCTCAAGGAGGGTGCTCAAATTCATGGTATTGTTTGCAAGTTGGGGATGCATTCAGATTTATGCATTGAAACTGCATTGATGGATATGTATTCCAAATGTGGTTGTGTGGAAAATGCATGGAAGATCTTCGACTCAGCTAAGGCACTTGATGAAGTATCCATAACAGTTATACTTGCAGGTTTTGCACAAAACGGGTACGAAGAAGAGGCTATACGAATGTTTGTGAAGACGGTGAATGGGGGAGCCCATCTCGATCCTAACATGATTTCCGCCATTCTTGGTGTTGATACTTCTCAGAATTTAGGTACACAAATCCACTCAATGGTTATCAAGAAAGGCTTTGCTTCTAATGTCTATGTTAACAATGGCTTAATGAACATGTATTCCAAATGTGGTGAGGTGGAAGACTCCATCAAGGTCTTTAACTCGATGCATCAAAAGAATCAAGTTTCATGGAACTCTATGATTGCAGCTTTTGCTCGCCATGGCGACGGGTTGAAAGCCCTTCAATTGTACGAAGAAATGAAACGGGAGAATGTGGAACCAACAGACGTCACATTTCTGTCGTTACTTCATGCTTGTAGTCACGTTGGGCTACTGCGAAAGGGCATGGAGTTCTTGGAAATGATGGAGAAGGCGTACAGAATGCGTCCAAGGATGGAGCATTATGCTTGTATAGTCGACATGCTGGGTAGAGCAGGGCTTTTGAAGGAAGCCAAGGAGTATATAGAGGCACTAAAAGTAAAGCCTGGTGTACTTGTTTGGCAAGCATTGCTTGGTGCTTGTAGTATATATGGCGATATTGATGTGGGGAAGTATGCAGCTGATGAGCTAGCTCGGGCTGACCCGCATAGCCCGGTACCGTTTATCTCGATGGCGAATATTTACTCTTGTAGAGGACGATGGAAGGACAGGGCACGAATGATCAAGAAAATGAAGGAGAAAGGCGTTGTGAAAGAGATAGGTGTAAGCTGGATTGAGATTGAGAAGAAGATTCACAGTTTTGTTGTTTCTGATCAAATAGGTGAAGATGTTAATGCTGTGTTAGTGATGCTGTTTGGACACATGAGAGATGAGGGCCCTGCTTTGGATATTGAATTTGTTTACTTGTTTTAGGCCATGTTTGGCCATAGAGTTTTTTTCCAGAAGCTGATAAGAGAAGTCTTTTTTCCCTATGTTAAATCAAAATTTTGCAAAATATCTTACTTACTCATCCAATACAAAAATTTTAAATAACAAGAGCATGTATTTATTTTAAAATTTTGATAGAATAGAATTTTACTTTATATCAATTAAAATTTGATAGTGGTTAATATTGCATTATTTTATTACTATATTGTATAATGGTGAAGTAGAAAAGCTAATGAAAATTTTAGAGCAGCGATGACGAATAATAATTATATTGAGAAGAGTAATAATAAATTTATAGGTACTTACTACTTAGTACAAAAGAATTTATTAGATATTTTAAGTGTAAATTAAATACCATTTCTTTCGTCCCAGACCAATTTGCACACTTTTCATTTTGGGTTGTCCCAAACCAATTTGTACACTACTTAAAAGGGAAATATCGATTTGCGTGCAAACTCACAAAACTTTCCACACATTTACCCATACACCACTATTTTATTTAAAAAATATATTTTTCTTAAATCGTGTGTCATCCCAAAAGTATTGCAAATACCCTGAGGGAGTATAAAATTTGAAAATTAAATTATAAATTTCCATATGAGGCATAGCGCTAGTTCCATTCTTTGTGGAACCTAGATGCGGGTTGATTTTTTTTTTTTTTTTGTAATCCTCGAAAAGGGAACGTGCCCAATTATTTGGTAGAGATTTACATCAAGCCCACGAATTTAATAAAAATTAATATTATAATAAAATAATACTCCTTTCGTCTCAAAATTATTTTTATAATAGTTTCGGGCACGTGAATTAAGAAAAAATAAGTATGTGAGTGTAAAGTTAAATAATAAAATAAGAAAAAGTATACTTTATTGACTTTTGTGAGTGTAAAAAGTTTCATTTTTAGGTGTGTGAAAGAAGAGTTTGGACGTCCAATAAGAAAAATGTGAAAGTAGTTTTGGGACGGAGGGAGTAGATAAAATAAGAAAAATATGAAGATGTTACGGAGCAAACACTTTTGTGTTTTAGTACAGACTTGTTCAATTGTGAAAGGAAAATTATTTTTGGAGAACAAAAAGAAAGTGAGAAATAATTTCACGGAGAGTACTTAATTATGCATATATACTATTTATTTCGAATAGGTATTGTCAAATACTCCTTTCATCCCATAAGATATTGCAGTATTTTTTGGTTATGCAGTTTAAGAAAATGGTAAAATAATATATATTGTGAGAGTAAAATTTAATAAATAAATTTTACTTTTAAAAATGTAAATTTTTATGGGACAGACCAAAATAAAAGTATGCAATACTTTTTGAAACATGGAGAGTGGAAAATTATTTCTTGCCCTTATAAAATCTCAAGGCATTCACTTTTATTATATAATCAGTTTGCATACCTATATAATTTTAAACAATATTAATAATTTCATAAGTACATTAAAAATATTAATTAATTATTACTACATAAAATACTAATTACGAGCCAATTGCACTTGCATGGTATAAATTGTTTTTGTAGTATATAAATAACTATATTAATATATCTTGAACATTTTATTCATAATTTAATTTTTTAAAAATTGTTTTATTCATTTTTTTATAAACTATAATCGAGTCTTTCTCAAAGGTATTTCCATATATACAATAACAAAAACATTTAAAATAAAACTTAATAGTATATTTTTGGAGATTAATAAGAGTCAATGCAATACTTGCCTTATTTGTAATTGCTTTTTCTTGAAATTGTAACAAAATCACAATAAAATTACAGCCGTACGCTCCAGCTCAACTCCTCCCTCGATATTATAGCCGTTATGATGACCTTCTTCAAATGAACGGTTCAGATTTCTTCAGTTTCAAAACTCAGTTTTCAAAATCAAAAGGAGCCCCCTTTCCCGACCGTTTGATAATTTACATTCTCTCCTCTCTCTCTCTCTCTCTCTCTCTCTCTCTCTTCTCGCTCGCTCGCTCTCGTTCGCTGTCTGTTTGAGCTCTGGAAGTATCAATGGATGGTAATTACTCTCGCTTTCTCCATCACACACAAGCAGTTCACGTAATACGTACACACGCACGCAAGTTCTGTTCAATTTCGTGTAATTCTTGGTTGAATTTGTTTTTACAGATCAAACCCTAGATATCCTATGTTCGAATTTTGATCAATCTGTCACTCTATCCCCTCGTAATGCAGGTCCGTTCTAAATTCTTTAGCATATTTATGTGGTTTCTTTAATTGTCCCCAATTATTGGTGAGTGTGAAGTTGATTTTTGATTTGATCTTGTAAACAGAAATTGATGCAGATCAGACCGTAGAGACGCCAGATCAAAATTCAGGTTTGTGTTTTTTTTGTTTTTCTCCCTCTTTCTTTACAAAGGGTTTTCATAACTTGTTTTGAGGTACGTATTTTGTAGGTAACCTCGACCAGATTTAAGTAGTTGAATTAGGGTGTTCTAACGCAGTTAAAGATTTCTTGTTGTGGCTCAATATTTTTTCAAGGATTCCCTAATCCTGTATTTTAGAAGAACGTGTTTCAATCTGATGATATCAATTGAACTGTGATAAATCTTGAAAATCTTCCTCCAGAGATGATGGAAATCAGAGTCGGGTTATTTCAAACAACTTGTTTGGATCAAATATTTTTGTTTTAGCACTTATCTCCCGTGTTCGGGGATTGCTCTCACGATAATGTGAAGGAAATAATAGTGGTTTAGTTGACATCAGTGTTTCTTTTGAAGATTAAAATCATCAATTAAACTGTAAACTCTTACAAAATTTTACTCGAGAAAATAGGAGAGAATAAAAGTTAAGATTGTGTTGTTTCAAACTACTAGCTATGATCAAGTATTAAAGTCTGAGGACTTATCTTCTTTGTCTGGGAGTTTCTCTCAGGACAATGTGAAGGAAATAGTGACTCGGTGGACATCAGTGTTGCTTCTGATGATACTCACGAAGCATGTTCTCAGAGCCAAAAGCTTCCAATTTTTCTGAAAATCGAAAATCTAAGCAACAAATTACAGGTAAATGGTGGACGGTTCTGTTTCTACCATTTATTTTTTTCAGTATGCATAATTTATGATTCAAGTATTTGATTATAATCATTAATACTCTTCTTGCAGGTTATCAGGAAGGAACATAGACGTCTGTTCAATGAAGTGAAGGACATCACTTTTGATTCTTTACTTGGTTCCGAAGCTTTCACTTCTCTTCAGAATCTTAGTACGTACACTCTTATTAATTTAATTCTCTTTGAGAAAGTCTGAGAACTTTTTAGTGTAAATATAACTTTTGGCATGCCATTTTTAGGTGCTGAGCATGAACTTCTAAAACAGAAGTATCAGGAGGAGTGTGTGCTAAGAAGAAGATTTTACAATGAAGTGATAGAACTCAAAGGAAATATTAGGGTCTTCTGTAGATGCAGGCCAATGAAAGAGGACGAGACTGTAAAAGGTTCCACATCTGTTATTGATTTTGATTCATCTCAGGAAAATGAGCTACAGATCGTTTCTTCCGATTCTTCTAAAAAGCAATTCAAATTTGATCACGTATTCAGACCTGAAGATAACCAAGGTAACATATAATTTCACATGGAGTTATGCATTATGTTAATTCTGACCTTTAGTTCTCCTAGCGTAATTCCATGACATTTTTTATTATATGCAGATGCTGTCTTTACTCAAACTCTACCTGTAGTGACCTCTGTCCTGGATGGGTACAATGTATGCATATTCGCTTATGGACAAACTGGTACTGGAAAGACATACACAATGGAAGGAACACCAGAAAATAGGGGAGTAAATTATCGGACTCTAGAGGAGCTCTTTAGAATATCTAAGGAACGAAGCAGCATTATGAGATACGACTTGTTTGTGAGCATGTTGGAAGTCTACAATGAAAAGATAAGGGATCTTTTGGTAGAGAACTCGAGCCAACCTGCGAAGAAGTGAGCCTTTTACATTGTTTGCTTGCTTGCCTTTTCTTGTACTTATATCATTCTGCCAGAGAAGCAGTTTTTCTAAACCCACTCTGCATCTTTTATTTTTCTATGTCTCTTTGGTCTATAATATCAAACTAAGATTAATATAACAAATCTGCAATATCAATCAGATCCAGCATTATCTTTGTCTCCGAGTGATAAACTTTTGCAAATGCAGATTGGAGATAAAACAATCAGCTGAGGGTACCCAGGAAGTCCCTGGACTCGTTGAAACTCATGTTCATGGCACGGATGAAGTCTGGAACTTGCTAAAATTAGGAAGTCAAGTAAGATCTGTCGGATCCACGAATGCTAATGAGTTTAGTAGCCGTTCTCACTGGTAATACCTTATTCTGGCACCTGTTTTGCTTTTCATGGTTATTCATCTGATTAATTTACACAATTGGATATGCTTACTGGAAAGTGAGGAAGTTGTTTTAACTATAGGATTATGTTTACAGTAGTGAAATTAGGTATTGCTTTTTATAGTTATTCATCTGGTAAGAGCTAAGATGTATCTAATTGGATATGCTCAGAAAGTGTGGAAGTTGTTTTTGTATTGCTATTTATGGTTATTCATCTGGTCAAGAACTGAGATATACCTAAATGGATATGCTCAGAAAGTGTTGAAGTTGGTTTTTTACTGTACTTTAATTGATTCCTCCCCCCCTTTTATTTCTTAAAATTTTTGCAGCTTGTTGCGGGTGACAGTGGTGGGAGAAAATTTGATAAATGGACAAAGGACAAGAAGCCATTTGTGGCTGGTTGACCTGGCAGGAAGTGAGCGTGTTGGTAGGATTGAAGTTGAAGGTGAGCGTCTGAAGGAATCTCAGTTCATCAATAAATCCTTAGCTGCTCTTGGGGATGTTATCTCTGCTCTTGCCGCCAAATCATCTCACATCCCATACAGGCATGTTTTTATGTTCCCTCCTCACAAGCTTATGCGTGTGTTTTCTGTACTACTCTGAAGGTGTGCCTTATCTATTTTTTTTATTATTTTTCAACATGCAGGAACTCCAAACTCACTCATCTGCTGCAAAGTTCTCTAGGTGTGTAACTTAAACTATACCTTTTATTTGACAATAAACCTTTATGTACTTTGTGGCAAGCCCATTATTCCATTGGATGGCTTAAATCAAAGATTAAACTGAGAAATGGAAAATCTGAATTGTTCTTAGTGAAGCTCTCTTGACTGGGCAGTATGAAATGGTGATAAGGTGGTTCGTCATGGCACATCTAGTAACAATAAGTTGTACTTTAATGCAGGGGGAGATTGTAAGACATTGATGTTCGTCCAAATCAGCCCAAACATGTCAGATCTCGGAGAAACTCTGTGCTCCTTGAATTTTGCTAGTCGTGTCCGAGGAGTTGAACATGGGCCTGCCAAGAAACAGACAGATCACTCAGAGCTTTTTAAATACAAGCAACTGGTATGAATAAGCAACCAACAATCATAGCCTTCAGTACTGTAGATATAGTTGACAACAAGTCCAACTAATCTTCTGCCTTTGTGTTTTTTGGTTAATGGTTTAAACAGGCAGAAAAAGCTAAACAGGATGAAAAAGAAACTAAAAAGTTGCAGGACAGTGTACAGGCTCTGCAGTTAAGGCTTGCTGCTAGAGAAAATATATGCAGAAATCTTCAAGAAAAGGTAGAAATACAGTTCTTTTCTTATAATCAATGAAGAGTTTGTTTAGGAACTGAACTTTGTCCTTTTCTTAATCTATATTTAGAGGATGAGAGTACCTTACACATATCTTGTTCTTTATTCCGGGTTTGTTTGAAATACTAACAGGTACGTGATCTGGAGAACCAGTTAGCAGAGGAAAGGAAAACAAGGTTGAAACAGGAAAACAGGGCTTTAGCCTCACTTTCTTCTACAAATACATCATCATCAAACCAAACATACAAGACCTCAACAACAGATAAGAAACCACCATTGGCTCCACCATCAAAGTTAAGGCCACCACTTCGAAGAATCACGAATTTCATGCCCAATCAATCCCCTCTCACCTCAAACAAAAAGGGTATGTCTTACCTCCCTGTTGTTAATGAAGAGAAAGAGAACGTCTCTGGGCCATTACTGAGAGAAAAGACAGTTCTAAAAGCAAGACGAGGTTCTTTCGCTGTAAGGCTATCTACAGCAGCAACTGGACAAGCTCTTCAGCCCAAAAGACGGGCATCCATTGCAACTATCAGGCCTGAAGTCAATTCCCATATGACAACTTCACTCCAAAATTCTTCAGCAAGATTGAGGAGGGAACGTGTCATGGGCCGCCAGTCGTGCCTGTGGGACCCACAGAGAGTGTGGCGAACCTCCAGAGTATCCTCTCCGGTATCACAGCAGAGTGAAAGTTTAGCAACACCTGTTGGCCATAAAAGTAGCAAGTTTAGAGGAAGCCCTCCTTCACATGCTCCAGGTTCATGGAAACCGAAGCATCCAACGGTTGTAGCACTGCAGAAGAAACACGTGATTTGGAGTCCATTGAAGCTTAGAGACTGGAAAAGTAAAAGGAATTCCATCTTGTCCTGAAGCAGCAGCTATGCATGCATGGTTTCTCCATTCCTGTGTTTTGAGGTGTATGCTTCTTGCTTACTAATACTGTTTCTTTATTTTTTGGATTCTTCATCGGCATCGGCATTAGATTTGTTATATACACTTTACAGATGCATGTATGCATTTTACTAAGCATTCTTTTGTTATCCACATTCTCTCTCATTTCTCAGTAACACGCACCTTTATTTTTCACAGTATAATGATCTAATCTTCTTTTTCACTATCCTGCTTTGATACATTCTAACAACCAAATAATTTTTTTTAATAAATATAAATATACCATAGTTTTAAACCACTCTTTTTCCTATTACCCACATCCCTACATCCCAATGTTTCTCTTAAATCATTTAAAACATAGTCAACATTATTGACCTCCGTGTAATCTTAAACCATTTCTATTATACTTCAGTTTTTGTCAAATGGGCTTTGGTCGTTTTTTAATCTAAAAAACTATATGTTCTACATATGATATCGACTGGTTGTGAATTACGACTTACAATAAGAGCAGAACAATTTTGCGAACCGATAAAGTTCAATATATCAGATTTAGTTCGAAAGTCAATGAAAAGTTTCGACGTTTAGGTGGCAAATTGAGGGCAGCGTAACTATAAAACATATAATTTAACATTAACCCCATTTTTAACACCAGCAACAATCTTTAGAAAATTATTTAAAGATCAATGAAATTTTCTCGCTGCAGAAGCATCCAAAGAATATATAAAAGCATTCCTTTTAAATTATGTAATTGAATTACCCTGTGGAGAGCTGATAATAAATACTACTGTTGCTTTGGCTTTACTCACGTCAACAACGTATTCCTATACGGAATCTTACCAAAAAGGATTAAGTTATTTCGGAAAATATATTCAACCCCCAATTCTTTTTACCCATTAATATTTTAGAATCTTAGGGGATGAATTGGTAGCTGTTTGTCTATGATTTATGTATATTTCGACAGATGTATACCATAAATCTTGGTCTTTGTTCTATGTGTTGCTTGATGATCTCTTCAACGCTTAACAATATGGAGAAGAAAGGAAAACAAGGTTAAAACAGGAAAAAGAGAGTTCGACCTCGCTCTCTTCTTCTATTAATTCATCATCATCATCATCAAACCAAACATGCAGGACCTCAATAGATAAGAAGCCACCATTGGCTCCACCATCAAAGTTAAGGCCTACACACTCAATTATGAATCTCATGCCCAGTCCATCTCCTCTTACCTCAAACAAAAAAAAAAAAAAAAATGCCTTGCCTCCTTGTTGTGAATGAAGAGAAAAAGAATTATCTCTAGACCATTACTGCTGAAGAAACACTCAAATTGGAGTACACTGAGGCACCCTCATGACATAGGTGTTCTTCTCAGTGTATATACTCTTCTTGTTTACTCATAACTTGATTTTTTGGATTCTTCATCATCATATGTGCAAATTATAGGAAACATCAAGAAAATTGTCAACTGTCTCTATTGTATGCTCGCATTTTATTTATTTTTGAATAGTCTAACTCTTGAATACAACTCTCATCTCAAATCATGTACTTCCAAGGTGAGAATGGGAGTGGGAAAGACGCAGGATGTTGTTCGACTCCACTTCATGTATGTTGTTCGACTCCACTTCATGTATGCTGTTTAATTGGTCAGTAGTGAATCGATGAGATAATCTACACTTCTCTGCTATTAAGACATTCTGTTTTGTGATTGTCAAGGCATGTTGCTCTGGTAGTGCCGTAGTGGTATGTCTATCCCACACCCTAGTGTAAAATGTAGGGGGCTGTATTCGTTTAAGATTTATTGGGATTTTAAAGGACTCTTTTCTTATAAAAAAGTCTGTTGGTATTCAATCAGGATTTTAAAGGATTTAAAAATAATCCATTGGTATTCAATCAGGATTTTAAGAGACTTAAAAATAATCCACTGGTATTCAATCAGGATTTTAAAAGACTTAAAAACAATCCACTGATATTAAAAAATATAAGAATTTTAAAGGATTGTTGGGTTTGATGGATTCTTTAGTGTATTTTATAAATACCAACAATCCCATCAAAACCTCTAGGATTTCGGTGGACTTTTTTAATTAATGACTTTATTTATCCCCAAATTGATTTATATATAATTATTTATTTTTAAGACCTAAAATAGTTTTAACCTTATAATTTCATCTCTACATTTATAACATCAACGATAAAATAATTACAGTGACGAAGAGTAATATAATATTATATATACATATATACTAGAATAAATAAAAATAATTAATAATTAATCATTAAATAGTATTAAAAAAAGATATTGTTCATCCTAACTTATATACAAGATAAATCTTTATTTTTATATAGTATTATTATAATACTAATATTATATATTACATATGTCATTAGGTAATATTTTTATATTGATAATATTTTTTTACGGTATTTGAGTTTTGTTATATTTTACTTTGGTTGCTTTGATTATTCAATTTCGATACTTTTTTATATTGATAATATTAGCATGTGCAGCTCTACATAACTTTATTCGCAAAGAATGTCATTCTGATGAATTTCCAATTGAATCGGTGGACGAACCTTCATCTTCAACATTACCAGTTAATGAAGACCGTGATTTTGAGCCTATCATTCAAACTCAAGAGCAAGAACGACATGACGCTAATGTTTGGAGGACTAGTATAGCTATGAATATGTGGAGTAATGCTATTTAAAAGGACATGATATTATCATTTTTTTTGTCTTTAACTTTTTCTTTTTTTTTTTAATTTGAAGGTATGAAAAATTTTGAATTTTTTATTGTATGTCACAAATCCATGAAATTCTGCAAAGTCTACAAAGTCCTATAGAATCCATTAAAATTCTTATTTTAAAAGTCTTACAAAATCCTGCAAAATCTTAAAAGTCACCAAAATCCTACAAAATCTTTAAAATCTGCAGGATTTTTTTCAGCTAAAAAAATCTTTTAAAATCCTAATCCAATACACCCCCGTAATTTCAATGTTGATACATTAGCACAAACATAATTCTTATTTCCAGTTGAATAATTCTTTACTTTTTGGGGTTGTAATAATCATTTAATGTGTATGGCAAATTATGAAAGTTGCCTTATACATAAAATAAACGAATTGAACACACAACGTGGTGTTGGTGGACATGAGGGAATACCAGTAATAACAAACATGTACTCTTCATATTCTCCGAGGTGAGAATCGTACTGAGAAAGACGATGGACGTTGCTTGACTCCACTTGTGATCTTCATCATCCCTTCATTCTTTTGTACAGATTTTCTGCTCTTCAAAGGTGATGCTAACCTTTGTGCCAATCTCGATGGTGAAAATGATCTTCGTAGCCTGCTCAAACTAGATGCTGCTCGTTTTGGTGATTTCTTGATCAAACTAGGTGCTCGAGTAGGGGATATACAAAGAGGCGGGCTTTTGATCTTCACTTGGAGCTTTTGAGCATGAGGAGACTTGATCACAAACTTATGAGGAGTGTGTCGATTTCTTGAGGTCACAGGTGACTTGGTAGGTGTCTTGATCAAAAACTTGTGAGGAGTGTGTCGATTTCTTGATGTCACCGGAGACTTAGCAGGAGTCTTGATCAAGATCTTCGGTGGAGAAACACGGCTTCTTGAAATCATGGGGGACTTGGTCTTGGAAAACTTTTGTTGATGTGATGTAGGCGATGAATGAAACAATGGGTTGGGAAATAGGACAGTCTTTTTCACCCAAGGCCTATTTCTTGGTGAAACTCTGTTGGCTGTATACCTGCAATTCTCCTTGTCATTCTCCCTGTTCTTTGCAGGCGAAATCTTGAAGTTTATCCTAGATTTTGCTCGTTGAAGAGGCGGGCTTGACCGTGTGTCCTGCAGCACGACCTGCTTCTCCCTCCTCCTTCGTGCAGGCAACTCTGAGCTCTCCGGTGTTGGTCTTTTCTCTCTCCTCACTGTCAGTGGAGTTTTTGGATCATCACTTGCTGGTTTAGAAGACACTGTTTGGACTATGTTTTTTGCAAACTGACTTGCTTGTACTATTTCTCCCATCGTCTCTCCCAAGAGCATTGCTGGTAACGACATTTTTCGCCATTCCTCTGGACAACAGCAAGCACAGTGTGTTACAAAAGGCACCAAACATAGGGACATCAATACAAAGTATTGTCAGATATTAGTTGAGAAAGAGAAATGGAGGAACAACCTGTATGTACTGGGAACTTTCCAGGAGGTGATGATCTTCGAGAGTTAGCACTTTTTAGCCTTCAAATTCATAACTCACATACTTCAGTATGACACAAAGAAATGTTGTTTTACTCAAGACATGCAATTTCAATACAAGGTTAATAACCTCAACCAATGCAATCATAGAACTAATGGCTCATCATTTAAATACACCATCTGCACTAATCAAATTTGTTACCACTACTACAAGGGCACAAACTCACACCATATATCCCTTTTAGATTCTTATCTCATAAAACCAGAATGCACAAATTAGGTGAACATATGGACTGTAATTAAATCGAAAGTGTATGTATATGAAGCTCATTGAGGCAAGGAAATGAACCTTAAGGACTCGTGTTTACATCGGATGCTGGTCCGTAAATAGTTTCGAGCACTCCGGGGACTCAAGCTCACCCCAGATATAACCTTTGTTCCACCTGTCACTGTGTGTTGGAGCTCTTGCAATCGAGCCATACACTTATCCACCTTCAAACAGCAGTTAAAATACAACAAATTACTCTACCAATCAAGCAATATAGTGGAGAAAAATTCAAATGAAGTTGTTTAATCTTGCAATTTTCAACAAATTACTCTACCAAACAAACAATATAGGGGAGAAAATTTCGAATGAAGTTGCTGAATCTTGTGATTTTCACCATGATCATAGCCTTGAGCCAATTGAATATTTGCAAATTGAAACACAAGATTCGTTGGATTCAAATGTGATTTATTTGACAAAATACTAGAACTAAAGAATCAACAACAACGAGCTGTAACCCATAATCTTAAATTTCTTAAAAATTGCAGCCCATTTCTGGGCAACTATTGAACTGATAAAATTCAAAATCAACGAGATTTTATCCAGTAAAAAGAGGAACATTTGGAGAAAGAAATGGGTAATTAGTAATTAAGTCACCTTCTTCACCGTGTCTCTGAGAAGAGTGGGACTAATAGGCGCCGCCGCCGCCACCACCACCATTTTCCTCTGGGGGCTTCTTGCAACCATATCTCCAGAATCGCGAAAGACGAAGTGGGTCTCTCTCTCTCTCTCTCTCTCTCTCTCTCTGCGTAGTAACTAGTACGTGCGTATAAATCTCACACAAACTGAGAGAGTTTGATGATGTGAAAAAAGAAAAGGTAGTCAACCACTATAATTGTATGTAACGGATAGTATATCATATTTGGTGTTCCAACGGTCGGATTTTCGTG
>JAPKLY010000014.1:2198894-2223074 GCA_026898435.1 Prunella vulgaris | reverse complement strand
TCCGCAACAGCACTCCCTTTTAATTTGGCTGCAGAATTGTCGGCGATTAACTTTGTACTCCTTTCATCGTAAAAATGAGCCGCGGCGGCGGCAACAGTATAAATTCAGTGTTCTATGCGGAGAGATACCATCCAATCCAAGCCGGAAGCATCGATGGAACCGACACTCTACCCCACGATCGCGGCGTCCATAGAGCTCTTCTTTGCTCCAACGCCGCCCTATGTAACTACTAATACTGGGCCAATTTAAATTGTTAATTATAATTAGGGTTTCACTTTAAATGTAATTCCGCTCCCTAATTTTGCAGATGACCCTTTTGGCGACCCAAAAGTTATCGGCGACCCTTATTGCACTCTCTTTGTTGGTCGTCTCTCTCATCTCACCACCGAAGACACTCTCCGAAAGGTACAAGCGCAAACAAATCCGTACATATATTGGTTTTCATGTTTGTATGTATTTTTTTGGATGTATGTACACATGTATTTTGGTTTGGAACTGGAATCAAGGATGTTAGAGGTTTTTTTTTTTTTTTTTTTTTTTTGAGGAAGGATGTTGAGTTATTGCACCTGTTTATCTTATCAGGCTATGAGAGGATATGGGAGGGTCAAGAATTTGCGGTTGGTTAGGCACATAGGTAAACCTTTTCTGTTTAACGAGATTATTAATATTAGCCAGTGCTTTACTTTACTTTCTCTTTCGGTTTTTTAAGAACTGAAGCTAGCGATTTGAAGGCTAAATTGTAAATTAGTAGCAGCCATAACTCCGTTACTGAGTAAAGCTCAAAAGTGGTTTCCATCAAGGAAACATGCGTGTAAACTAATTAGAAGTATGGCTTTTATTGAAATGCATATACAAATGTGAAATGTTAGACATCTCAATCTATTGTATGAATGATAAATCTTAAAGTGCATTGTCTTCTGTGCAACTGAACTTGACTGACTTAACTTGGAAGTGAAAGGATATACACCTTGAAAATTGCTTGAATTTTGTAAAAAGATGCCATTATCTAGGTTGTGTTTTTCTTTCCCTCATAACTCAAGTAACTGTAGAGTTTTTTAATGCAGTTACAGGCGCCTCACGTGGTTATGCATTTGTTGAGTTTGAAACAGAAAATGAAATGCGTCGAGCATACAAGGTGAGCTATGTTGCCAAAGATTAACTGCTTAACCCTGCTGTGTTTCCATGTCTATCTGTTGCTCTTTTATCCATCCTTTTTATAATCCAACGTATAGATACTTTATACACTCCCATAATTCCTTTTATTGCTCAATGTTTATTCATTCAGCTTTCTAACATAAGAGGTTTCCAATCAACTTATTTAATCTTTTGTGGAATTTTTGATCTCCACTTCTTGATTCTGGGTGAAGTGAAGGAATTTAAATTTAGACTCAGATATATGGTATAGAGCTTCCTGATTTTGTGGATTATCAGCATTTGCTATGACTGGACTGGAATGTTCATATGTAGATTTTTAGTTGTTCTGAAAGTGACAAACATTTGTGGTGAACTAGTATTAGTCGTGGTTTTTGGCCACTATAGTATGTCATCTATTCAGTCTTCTTTAGTGACTCTGCTGATGCTTATTTAATATGCTTATTCGCAGGATGCACATCATACATTAATCGACGACTCTGAAATTATAGTTGATTATGATAGACAACATTTGATGCCTGGTTGGATTCCAAGAAGGTTAGGTAAGCCAACAAAAATTGTTCATTTTGTTTTTTATACTTCAGGGAGCTTAATCTACCATTTTCAACAGGTGGTGGCCTGGGTGGCAAGAAAGAATCAGGACAACTTCGATTTGGAGGCAGAGAAAGACCATTTCGAGCTCCATTGTATGTTTATCTTTACTTGTTTATGAATTGTGTTAATGTTGAGGAAAAATGAATGGGAAGAATATTGTATGCATAAGCAACGAGGCTAATTGGTGGTTCAGTAAAATTCATACAAAGAGAAGAAACAACTTCTTAGTATCATTCCTAGGTCGGAGAAACAACCATCCTTCTCCTAGTCATGTAATAATTCAGGGAATATACATCTATATATAGTTATATACTAGCACAGCCAACACTTTAATATAAAAAACTACATATGAATGAATAGCTTTCTCTGATTGCCAGCTTGAACGTGCTTGATCTTGCAGACATAGATTGGTGCCCTCATAATTTGCGAGTGTTGCCTTCCTGAAATTAATGTCATCTGAGTACAAACTTCTTATATATACTTTTGGTTGAGGAACAGGAGGCCAATTCCATACGATGATCTAAAGAGGCTAGGCATATCACCTCCTCCGGAAGGAAGATACATGTCGCGCTTTGAGGTCAGCCAATTAGGAAAAGTAGAAGACTATGAAATGTGGTCTCCTTTTGCCTCCAATTTTGTATTTTTTGTTTGTTTGTATTTTTTTTGCTAAACTATGAATCCTTTGTACTTGGTATGCAAATTAAGAAATCCATGCTTGATTCTTGAATTAGATACCTTCTCCTCCAAGAAGGAAAAGAAGCAGGTCGGAGTTGGATGAGAAAGAGAAAGCTGGTGCGTCATCCTCTCACAGGCATGTGAGATCAAGAAGCCCAGACGAGTTGTATGGTGGAAGTAGTTCCAGGTACAGTGAAGATCGGCATCAGCACAAACAAGATAGGCATTCGGAGAGGCACGAAAAGAGGCGATCATCTAGGCATCAAAATGAATATGATCGGTGGACTCCTAGTAGATAGAGGCCACTCTTCACAGGGCAGTAGTTCTGCTTAAAATATAGTGGGGAGGATGAAAGACGTCTTAATTGCATGGCTATAGTAGAGGTCCATCAATCTATTAGTATACATGAAAGACGTCTTACTCTAAGTCTAAATATAAATTTTCTTATTTTATTTCTTGTCATGCCAAATATTGGCACATGTATATATTTTTTCCGCAAGTACTTTGAAGTTAGATCTTTTATTCAGAAATTAAATTAAGATTTATTTGTAGATGTTACATTGTTTAATTCATGGTTTGTGGCAGATTGATATTTGTTATATATTGGAGTGAGTTATATTATATTTGTGTCACTACCGAGAATGTGTTGTGTTGTGTATTTTTAGTCTAGATAATAATAGAAGTTATATTATAATTATGTCACCCCCTATTCAAATTTCAAAGGGTGTTGTATATTTTTGGTATAGATAAAAGTAATTGCATTAAACAAATAAAATGTTGAATGTCCTAATTGACAGGGTCGCACTTTCTTATAGGGTGATGTAGGATTTAAGAGATTGGGATATATATGTAGAATAATTTAAGAGGATGGGTAGACGTGTGAGAGGAAGGGTGATGCATGCGTGCAACGTGTAAATCCAAAATGTAAGATTAAAGCTCATTCTGATATTCCCCCAACAAACAGTTTTCACAATTCACACACCCACTTTGTGTTGAGAATCTTTATTTGAAAGCTAAAAAATGGGTTCAAACGCTGCTCTTCTTCTTCTACTGCTGTTGCACGCCATTCTACTACTATCATCGGTGCCACCAATACGCTCTGATGGTAATCTCTCTCTCTCTCTCTCTCTCTAGGGTAGAGTTATGATGATGATATTATTAACATTTTTGCACAAACAGAGGAGGCATGCGGCAGAAGAATATAATTATGTAGAGAAATGCTTTAAGTTGGTTCCAATTTGAGTTAGAGGACAGAAAGCAATTACTGTAATAAAGTTTCTGCCTTTTGTTTCATCTTTATCTGTTTTATATTTAGGACTGGACTGAACTGAATCAAGTGGCAAACCTTTGTTAGGTCGTATCTTGCATTGCATGTATGTATACCCTTTGCAAGAGATGCAGTTTAATGATTATCAGAGTAGCAGTAGTATTAGCTAGCCTGATGCTTTTGCCAACATATCTGTTTTTGTTCAAAATTCATAAATCCTAATGGTACACCATGACATAAGAATCTCAATATACAGATTATGAAGAGCTGATCTTTATGTCTCTCCATTTAATGTAGCATACAATATCATGTCATGAAATTGACAAATATATGCTTGGGCAGATGAGGAAGACCATTTACTCCAAGGAATCAACAGCTTCAGGCAATCATCAGGAGCTGCTGCTCTTGCCAAGCATGATAAGGCCGAATGCATAGCTGATGAAATCGCCGACAAGTTGGAGAATCAGGACTGCGGGGGAGCAAGCCCGCAGTCCCAATTGGCGTCGGACTACCCAAATGTGCTGAATAAATGCAAAGTAGACCCGAATGCAACGAGGGAAGGGATGATATTGCCCGTCTGCGTGCCTCATCGGGTAGCAACTCTGGTGCTCACGAACTATACCCAGTCTCGCAACGCCAGATACCTGAACGACTCCAGGTTCACCGGAGCAGGCATCGGCAAGGAGGACGATTGGATGGTGTTAGTGTTGACCACCAACACGCCGGGAGGCAACTTTGCCAGCGGTGCATTTCGCCTCACAATGCCTGCCTCTGCCTGCATCTGTGTGTCGTGGATGCTACTGCTGCTTGCTGCAGTTATGTATTAAATTGAAGTCTATATGTGTAGCATATGCATCTATGCTTAATTGAGTTGCTTTGTCATGCACCTGTTTGTATTTCTTTTTTTAGTGTATTGTAACAGATTTATCTTGTTCTGTTTTTGATGTTTTAGCTGTCTGCATTAACTTAAGTGATCCAAATTTAAAAAATACATATATAGGTGGTGGACTGAGTTACATTTTTGACATGGAAGGATTTAAAGAAATGAACTATGCTCCCAATTCAGTATTATATTTTTGCTTTGTTGTATATTTTCCTTTATATATTTACAATGTCTTTTTCTGGCTTCATTTATAGTTACAACATACTTGAACATAGATGGTTATGTTAGTAAGGCTGAGTGGTGCAATAATCAATTGTTAACTAGGGTGACTTACATGTAAGATCATATTATACCTGTATAATACAGGTAGGATCTTCTATGTTCGAAATATTACATATAGGAGCAACAATAGTGTTTTTATGTTCATATAGACACATTAATTGCTGATGGGACAACACATGCATAGGAAAGTGTAGAAAAGTGCAAGCTATTACTTGCATCAGCCTTCAACTATTGAACGTACATTTGTACTTTAGACTATAGTATTGTACTACATTAGTGTACAGCGAATGATGAATGTGCACTGTAGTTATCAAATCGTGTACTGCAGCTGTCAAATCGAGTACTGTTCATATAAACAATTCTATTGTAAATGTCAAATTTCATAATTATCTAATTCTGATGAATAATAATACAATATGATTATATATCATTGAACTAATTATTGTATCATAGTTCTGCCTGTGAGTTATTTGAATTTTTCGGCCGGCCATGGAATGACTTGACAGGTACAACTGTGATTTTGCATTCGGTAATGGGACATTTGCAAAAAGAAAATCCATCCAGAATTTTTGAACAATTGTGACAATTACGTTATTAAATTAAAAAGACTGGGGTTTTAGTTTGAAATTTTGGTCTTACTTGTAATTGGTAGAAAGCAAGAGCTTTACTTATATTTAGAAGGATAATATTAAAGGCGGTAGATTAAATTTATTTCAAATTTTTTTCTAGTCTAATTATACCTATATATAATAGAGATTTTTATTCTAAGAATATAAAAATTGCTCATCTACAAGCCTGATGAATATAAAAATTTGAGGAAAGACTAAGTGAATTGATTATAAATAATATCACAAAAATATGGAATCATCAGCATCTTTCCAGTTTTACACTTTGATTTTTATAAATGACATATATGGAATTTAATGTTGATTATTATAATTAGTACTAAGATGTACTATGTCTTATTCAATTTAAAAATATTATAAAATAATTTATGCATAAACAAATTTAATATTATATTATACACACGTGCACTGTAATTGTAGAACTTAAATATATTGATGAGTAATGTTAATTATAAAAAATATAATTAATATATTAATAACAATTGATACGAAGAAAAAGAAACATCGTGATTATGAGGCGGTGGCAAACTGAAACATTAATCTTAATCTAGCGGTGGCTAATAGAAATATAAAGATGATGATAAGAAAGATAAACATCCCGATCGATCCAAATCTAGTTAATTCCTCTTACGTCCGATTCAGGCGACGTGTTCGCAGCTATCGCCCCCAAATCAACACGTGCCACTCCCCATCCTATATCTCTCTCTGTGTGTCACTCACCCAATGCCACCACCGCCCCTGCTGCATGCATTCCCTCTACAAAATACCCATTTTTCCTCCTAACACTAATATTCCACATCTCCCAAAAATCACACTCAACAAGTTTAAGATCAGATCAATGGCTTCCGGCGGCCAACAGTTCCCTCCACAAAAACAGGACACCCAGCCCGGAAAAGAGCATCTCATGGACCCCAATCCCCGCGCCACCACCCAAGACTATAAGCCATCTAACAAGCTACTCGTATGCACTGCACATATATATATATATATATGTATATGCGTGTTCTGAATTTTGATTGATTAATTAATTATGTGTTGTTGTTTGCAGGGTAAGGTGGCGCTGGTGACCGGAGGAGACTCCGGAATCGGTCGAGCGGTGGTGCATTGCTTCGCCCTCGAAGGTGCGACGGTGGCCTTCACCTATGTCAAGGGCCAAGAGGACAAGGACGCCAGTGATACTCTGGGTATGCTCATGAAGGCCAAGCGATCCGATGCCAAGGATCCGATTGCCATACCCGCGGATCTCGGGTACGACGATAACTGCAAACGGGTCGTCGATGAGGTCGTCAACAACTACGGCCGGGTCGATATTCTCGTCAACAACGCGGCCGAGCAGTACGAGTGCTCCTCTGTAGAGGAGATCGATGAACAGAGGCTGGACAGAGTTTTTAGGACCAATATCTTCTCCTACTTTTTCATGGCCAGGTATAATTTACTAATTACTACAAAATTACGCCTTCAATTACCTCCCACTCTCCTCTATACATATATAGGCACGTGCTGAAGCACATGAAGGAAGGCAGCTCGATCATCAATACGACGTCGGTTAACGCGTACAAAGGCAACGCCAAGTTGCTGGACTACACCTCGACCAAGGGGGCCATCGTCGCCTTCACGCGCGGGCTGGCGCTGCAGCTTGTGGAGAGGGGAATTCGGGTCAACGGGGTGGCGCCCGGCCCCATTTGGACGCCCCTGATTCCGGCCTCTTTCAGTGAGGAGGAGAGTGCGAATTTTGGGAAGCAGGTGCCGATGAAGAGGGCGGGGCAGCCGCATGAGGTGGCGCCGTCGTTTGTGTTCCTGGCGTCGAATGTGGATTCCTCCTACATAACTGGCCAAGTTATCCACCCCAATGGAGGAACAATAGTCAATGGGTGAAGAAAGACAATTACTATATATAATGTGTATGTAGTTGTTCTGTTTTGTGTAGGCTTGTGGTGTTTTGGAGTCTTGTGTTGAAGAAGGAAGACAATATATATAACGTGTATCTAGTTGTTATGGTGGTGCTTGATGATGGTTCTTGTGTGTGTGTTAAGTAGTTTACGTAACTTTTAAGAGGAAGTAAGTGTGTTACTAATTACTACTATTTGCAGCTCTGAGATTTGTCAAACTAAATGTTGTGTGTCTCTAAAGGTATCATATTTATAAGAATATATATCATGAAGTGAACTTCCAGTTTGTCTTTGGAGGAAATTAAGACCAGTGAACATCAGTTAATACTGGTATATATATATTAACAAGGAATAAGATCGATGTGGTGTAGATTAATTTAAAATACACTAATATTATTATTATGTATGTAGTTAATTTCATATTGTTCTTGGTAAGGGTGTGTTACTACATATAAATATTTGTATGTGCTTTATTATTGATTATATTTTTATTAATTATATATTGTAAGTTATAACATAAATATTAATTTTGAATTTTGGGGTAAGGCTATAATTTCTGTGTGGAATTATCGTCTCTACACTTGCAAATACGCAAGAAGCTTAATACTAGTGTTGAATCTCCATTTGATACGAACCGTGAGAGAGAGAGAGAGAGAGAGTAATGTATGAATGGGGATGAGAGAAATGTTCGAATGGATTTTGAGAGAGAGTAATATATGAATGGGGATGAGAGAAATGAGAGAATGGATTTTGAATATGATGTGTTAGACTTGAGATAGTAATAGAGGTGTTAAATGGATGGGTCTAAACGGCTTAGCGGTTTGTTCTGGTGGTTTGTTTTAGCAGATCACTAATATTTAAGATCTAACATGTGTGTGGTCGTGGTCGGATAAAAATAAATATCAATATAAAAAAATATAAAATTATTCAAATACTATTCATAATTTTATGAAAATTAATTCAAAATATAATTGATAAAGCTCCAACATTAACAAATAATTTCAAATTTAATAAATATCTTCAAACCATTTTATCATCCAGAACATCTAACAATATAAAATAGAAATTATTCATTTTTATTCGTAAGTTTTATAGGTTAATAATTAGTAATACCATTATCATCCAGGACATCTAACAATATAAAATAGAAATTATTCATTTTTATTCATAAGTTTTATGGGTTAATAATTAGTAATAGTATAGATTAATAATTAATAATTTAATAAATATGTTCCCTTTTCGTAAATTTGTTAGATAAAAATTTATCTTTTGCGATTTAATATAAACTATATAATTAATTAATAGATAAAAATTAAAAAATTAAGCGGATCAGCCCGTGAAATCGGCGGGCTAAACAGTGCAGACAAAAAAAGTTTGATTTTAAACGATGCACTGTATGATCGGACCTAACTCCATAACTTTTAGGGCTAAACGGCTAACCATTAACATGTTTAATATCTCTATATATATAATAATAAGTCGACAAAATAACAAAACGGGAAAAGAAGAGTAGCATGCAGAAATTAGAGGGGCCCAACGAGATTATGAAACAAAAGAACATACTATTTACTCTCTTTAGGTCTAATCTCAATGCCTTGGATTATGAGGCCACTCTTCCAGTTGCCACCTTTCACCTCCAACAACCCCACCTCCAAATCACCATCTTCATCTCCATTCACAAAACACTCTCCCAACTCCACTTCCATCCACCCATCATTTCTCTGCTTAGGGTACTCCTCATTTTGATCCACCGGGATGTTCTCTTGTCCTATATGTTCCCCCTCTGGGTCCAAACACACACTCCGTTTATCGCATTCGTGCCCGCTGACACCCAATGAAGCCTCCGCATTAGGGTATGTGAATCCGTAGACTGTTGATTTGTAAGTGAAGATGAGATAAGCTGCATAATTAGTACCAGAAGATAGCATATGGATGCTTATCCTGCCTCGCACTTCAAACCAGCATACTTTGAGAAGCTCTGCCACCTCAGAGAACCTAAATCAAAGGACAGTTAGCAACATCCTTAGCAAAAGACATGAGTAGTTAAGTGCCTTCTGTAAATTAAAAAAACATGGGGGCAAGCAAGAGGGTTTGACAACTACCTAGACTCGGGATGCTTGATCCATTTCCAGTATGCAGGAGTATCTCCCCACACAATAGTGAGGTCTTTTGCTCCTAGCATGCAGCATTTCTTTCCGGTCAATTTCTCCAGCGAAAAACTCTGTTGAGGAACTACATCAGATGAACAAACCAAAACCTACGCTCTTGCACTAGTAAGTTGGAACAACATTGCATTTCAATCTCAAGGAAAAGCCTCTGAGTGACGAACCAAAATGTACAATGTTGCAAGCTGGATTAAGTTACTAGTTTAGCATCACATGGAGAATTTGCAGTCACTCACCCGCAAGAATAGATAGAAAGTTAAGAGCAAAGACCTTAATTTATGACCATACCCATCATTTCTTCAACCTAATCTTTTTACAATTCAATAGCTAAATGATGCAAAATCAATCTCTCTGTATATAAAACTTGAGAACCACATATGTTATATAGAAGAATCAAATTTCACTTTATTATTTAAAAAACTAAACTATTTCCTATATTTATTTCTCTGAAATACTTCAGTATCTCTATTTTCTGAAAACATATTTTTTTCCAGATTAAAAAGAAATAGAAGTATTCAATTTCTCTCATGAACACTTCCAGGCCCCCAACAACCGCCACCAAACAATTGAAGGCAATCATAGCAGTAACACCAAACGATTTGCATTGTAACTGGCAACTGGTAAGCATCTCATATTTATTTATTAACACATATAATAATTGCTAAGAAAAAAGAACGTGATTTTATCAATTGATAAGGCTAAAATCCGACTCAATTAAGGACCAAATCACAATGAAGAACAATTGGAAAAGCACCCAAAACCAAGCAATTAATCATGAAGATAACTGTCACCTACTCAAATTAGACGAAGCCATTCGTCTAATCAGTCTGCAAAATAAATTCGATTCAACAAAATAGATTTTGAATAGAAATTAACATACCTTGCGGCATTCATCAATGAGAATTGGATGATCAGAGAGGTAGAGATAAAGGTCCTTCTTCGAACGGAATTTAGATAGCAAGTTATCATCGCCGGCAGCGCGGGAGATGATATCCCGATAGTCGGAGGGCAAAAAGCGAGACCAAACGGCGTCGGATTGGGAGGCGGATCGGAATATGGAGGCGACCACCGAGAGGCGACAAGCGTCCTTAGGGCTGGTGAGTGAAAGCGCGGTGGCTATGCAGTCCTCCGGAAACGCGTAGATATCAGCCGAACTCTCTACCGCCATTTCTCTACCAAAGCATCGATCAATTGACTCAATAATGCCGTTACTTGATAAATATCCTGCAGTATTAATTCTAATTTAATTATATTTAAGATTGATTCCAAAATATATTATCCACATTAATGTTGATTTGGTTTGATATCGTTGAACTAACACAGAAAAACTCCTATTCAGAAACGCAATTAAGCACATTTAAGTTGAAAAATAAAAAACAATTACAATGTAATATTTTCACATTTATTCTAATCAATTCTAAAATAATTGGTCTTAGTCAATGCAATTCAAGTGTATTTTTTAAAAATCATACTATAAAATAGTGCTGAAAAGTCAAACGTGTTATTAATAAAAAATATATTTTAAATGGTATAAATTTTTAGTAATAATTTGTATACTTTTTCAGTAATATATGATGTAACTTTTTAAAAATACACTTGAATTGCATTATGCACCTGATAAACAGAAGGCTTGCTACATTTTTAAAACTGAAAGGTCTCTGTAAATTTAAATATTCTCAGATTCACATAAAATTTAATTTTTAATTTATATTTTATGTATAATTTAATTTTTTAATACATAAAAATTTATGAAATAATGCCTTAAATATCTAATAATCTTACGTTGTGAGTTTTTCGTGCATATAAAATAAGGAAAAATTACAAAATATTTCACAAAATTGATAAAAATTACAAATTGATTTTGTGCAGATATGTAAGTCACCCATAAAATAAAATATTATTGAATGAAAAGAGCTATAATTATAAACGCACACAAAGAAAGATTAATAGATTCAATAATGGTTTAAAAGTTCACGTAATTTACTTACAAAATGAATTTTCTAAGATAAAACTCTGAGAATTTAAATAAGTAATTATTTTTTCTCTTTGTAATAAAATAATTATGAACTTGAATTAGTCATTCGACAATTTAAATCCTATCATGTCAAAAAATTCTATAAATTTTTTTTCTTTTATTTTAATCTGAATATTGGCCGACTTGATTACTTCTAGACCAAGATTTTCTAAAGTAATAAAATGTTCAAAAATAAAGTCAATTATTTGAAATTGTGTAATCAACAAAAAGAAGAAAAGGCTATCGAAAATGCCAGCATATATCCGAATTCCTTTTCTACCCTTCCCAGTCCAACTACCAAATTCGAAAGTAGATTCGACAACGACAGAAAATGGTCATTTTAGAGATTTTTTTAACTATTACATAAATAAAATATTGTACTACATTTTCTAATTAGCGATGCGACCAATAATATATTAATAAACATAATTTTCTATCATTATAAAAAGATAATTTAAGCATAGTTCACTTTCAAGAATTTTAAAGATTGAAAAATGTAATGAAGTGATGCTTCCTTTAGATAAGAGAGGTGAAATAACTTAGTGGCGTTGATGTAGCAGGATTTTTGGAATATTCATTTCTCATGACTTAATGATGAAGGCAGCTTTTAATGCATATAGAAATAAGAAAGTAGTATTCAATAACAAGATAACCAAGAGAGAGAAAGTGAAAATATTTAGAGAGAGAATCGATGTTATTAAAGCTCCTAAGCCTCCTATATATTTCAATTCCCATTCTTTTTTATATAAAGGTATATAAATATATTATATTTATATTGATGATATTACTAGATTCTTTTTAAAGATTAATCTATCATCAACTGCACTAATTTAGAAATGTGCAGTGAAGAAATGTCAAATTAACTAAATTATTCAATAAAAGGTGTACCTTTACTTTTTCTCTTCTTTTTTTATAAGGTCGTAGAAGTCGAAAATCGATAATCGAGCACTTTTTGACAGTTTAGCCGTCTAGGCGCAGCCTAATCGCCGCTTATTTTTTTTTTAAAAATTATTTTAAAAAATATAAAAATATAAATTTTCGCCGCCTTGACCCGAAAACGCCTAAAATTGCCTATTTTGCAGAAATCGGATTAGTAAGAGGCCGCCTAGATCGATTTCTGCATCACTGTTTTTTAATAATTATAGTGTAGATATTGATCATGATAATAGTATAATTTTTAAATACGGATCAAAGTATGTAATTCTTAAAAAATGAACATCTAAATAATGACAATTTTTTAAAACTTCATACACATATAAAATAAAAAAGTAAACAAAGAGGATATATTGTTATCATCCTGCTTGTTATTTTGATTAATAATTACAATTATCTTTATTATTGTTCATATTAAACAAACTTCAACAACAAAAATCCTTTAATTATATTAACAACAAAAATCCTTTGATTATATTTACAAGTGGTACACTTTAGCACAAGGTACAATAGGTGAAATCTTAGGAGTTAAGGCATTATTTGTTTGAGCTCAACTTTTGGAGAGAGTGTTGAGAAAAGAGAGGTCAAAACAAAAATCTTAGTAAGCAAACAAGATAAAGAAGAGTTAATTTAAACAACAACAAAGGCAATGGAAAAGCAGAAGCTGAGAAGTGATTTTAGAAGAAAAGAGGCATACTTTAGGATGCCCAAAAAGTTGATTTTGAATGCTAGACACGTCGGTTGAGGGTTTAGTATATTCTCAATCCCATGTTGGATCAGGCAAGAAAAGTTTCTTCTGTAGCTATAACTAATCACATGCATCACTTGAAAAAAAGTGAAGTGTGCAATTTTAGTTGTAAAAAAAAAAAGAAAAAAGAAGCTTTTTTACATTAATAAGTTATAATTTACAATAAAATAGTAGTATGAATTTATTCTTTTACATGCCTCATTTTGTCAAGTTTTAACATACTTCACATGTGATACATTGCATTAAATCATATATAAATAAGTGAATATAGTTTCTTACGACACAAATATTCTTGAATGTTTTGGGCCTAGTCCAGATTAGGGTTGCAAACGAATCGAATCGAATATCATAGTTTTGAATTTGTATTTGAATAATAATCGAATCGAATCGAATTCGAATCATAAAAATTCGAATACGAATATCATAATTCGAATACGAATACCTAATCGAATCAAAAGTATTTGATTCATTTACAACCCTCATGTAAGAGTTTGAAATATAGGTGCATATGATATTTAGATTATTATCTAATGAGCTTACATCCTTAAAATAATAGTAATTATAGCAGCCATAAATTTTTAATGGTCTATAATCTTAAAATAATAATAATAACAATAATAATAATAGCAATAATTATACTAACTATTAAGTCTATTATCATTATAATATTTATAAAAAAATATTTAATCGAATATTTACGAATATCGAATTGAATATCATTATTTTGTATTCGTATTTGAATAATAATCGAATCGAATCGAATATTTGTAATCGAATTCGAATCATAAAATTTCGAATACGAATATCGAAATTCGAATATGAATACCGAATCGAATCAAAATTATTTGATTCGTTTGCAACCCTAGTCCAGATTCAAAAAAACTTCATTAGACCTAAGTTCATAGAATCTAGGCCAAGACCGAACAAACTTCAGAACAAGTAAAAGTCAGACGAGCTCACGCCGAGACCATCAGGCCCACTCGTCATTTACTTATTTCTTTTTTAATAATTTATATATGCCGTGTATAATTTGCAAACAATAACTAAATTTCTGCTATAGAAACTCGAACGAGAAATTGCTGAGAACATTTGCAGAGTGGACGCAGCCTACAACATTTGCAAACTCGAAACAAAGATTATAAACTCCACATTATGGATTTATGATCCATGTAGTACAACAAATGATAATAAGACAGATAAATAAAATAACAAAAAGGGGGAAAAAGAGTAGCTGCAGGCAGAAGAAATTAGAGACCCAACTATTTACTCTCTTTAGGTCTAATCTCAATGCCTTGGATTATGAGGCCACTCTTCCAGTTGCCACCTTTCACCTCCAACAACCCCACCTCCAAATCACCATCTTCATCTCCATTCACAAACCACTCTCCCAACTCCACTTCCATCCACCCATCATTTCTCTGCTTAGGGTACTCTTTATTTTGATCCACCGGGATGTTCTCTTGTTGCCTTCGAGCGTGCAAAAACCGATGGTTGACCAGCCCTATTTGCCTTGGTACAATCTGAAACCTTTCTCTATGTTCCCCCTCTGGGTCCAAACACACATTCCGTCTATCGCATTCGCGCCCGCTGATTCCCAATGAAGCCTCCGCGTTTTGGTATGTGAATCCGAAGACTCTTGATTTGCAAGCGAAGATGAGATAAGCTGCATAGTTAGTACCAGAAGATAGCATATGCATGTTTATCTTGCCTCGCACTTCGAACCAGCATACATCGAGAAGCTCTGCCACCTCAGCGAACCTAAATCAAAAGGACAGTTAGCGACATCCTTAGCAAAATATATGAGTGAATAAGTGCCTTCTGTAGATTAAAAGACCTGGGGCAAGCAAGAGGGTTTGACAACTACCTAGACTCGGGAAGCTTGATCCATTGCCAGTATTGAGGAGTATCTCCCCACACAATAGTGAGGTCTTTTGCTGCTAGCATGTAGCATTTCTTTCCGGTCAATTTCTCCAGCGAAAAACTCTGTTGAGGAACTACATTAGATGAACAAACCATAACCTATGCTCTTTCACTAGTAAGTTGGAACAACATTGCATTTCAATCAAGGAAAAACCCTCTGAGTGACAAATCAAAATGTACAATGTTGCAAGGTGAGAGGAACTACATCAAGAACATACAAATATATGCGTTAACTGGATTTAGATGGGTTAAGTTACTAGTTTAGCATCACATGGAGAAGTTGCAGTCATCGTTTCTTCAACCTAATCTGTTTCCAAATCAATAACTACATCAAGAATAGATAGGAAGGTAAGAGCAAAGACCTTAATTTATCACTACACCCATTGTTTCTTCAACCTAATCTGTTTCCAAATCAATAACTAACATGATGCAAAATCAATCTCTCTGTATATAGAACTATCAAATTTCACTTTATTATTTAAAAACTAAACTATTTCCTATACTTATTTCTCTGAAATAATTCAGTATCTCTATTTTCTGAAAAGATATATGTTTTTTCATATTAAAAGAAATAGAAGTATTCAATTTCTCTCATGAACACCGGAGATGTGTGATTGTTACCCATCCCCAACAACCGCCACCAAACAATTGAAGGCAATCATAGCAGCCAACACCAAACGATTCGCATTGGAACTGGCAACTGGTAAGCATCTCAGATTTATTTATCAACACATATAATAATCGGCAAGAAAAAAGAACGTGATTTTATCCATTGATAAGGCTAGAATCCTATTCAATTAAGGACAAATCACAATGAAGAACAATTGGAAAAGCACCCAACGGAACCAAGTAAATAATCATGAAGATAACTCAAATTAGACGAAGCAATTCGTCAAAATCAGTCTGCAAAATAAATTCGATTGAATAGAAATTAACATACCTTGCGGCCTTCATCAATGAGAATTGGATGATCAGAGAGGTAGAGATAAAGGTCCTTCTTCGAACGGAATTTAGATAGCAAGTTATCATCGCCGGCAGCGCGGGAGATGATATCCCGATAGTCGGAGGGCAAAAAGCGAGACCAAACGGCGTCGGATTGGGAGGCGGATCGGAATGTGGAGGCGACCACCGAGAGGCGACAAGCGTCCTTAGGGCTGGTGAGTGAAAGCGCGGTGGCTATGCAGTCCTCTGGAAGCGCGTAGATATCACCCGAACTCTCCACCGCCATTTCTCTGCCTAAGCTTCGATCAATTGAATCAATAATGCCGTTACTTGATAAATATCCGTGTATATATAGAGACAGAGTAGAGGAGGACCACTCATTATTTACATAATTAAAATTAAATAAAAACTTTTCGTCTTTTTAGAGATTTTCTTTTTCTTTTTAAGTATTACATAAATATTTTATATATTGTATCATCAATATTTTTACTTTACTATGCGACTAATAATATAATAATAATAATAATATAACGTTTTATCATAATAAATATATAACTTAAAGCATAATTCACTTTGAAGAATTTTAAAGGTAGAAAAATGTAATGAAGCGGTGCTTCCTTAGCAAGCAAGAGAGGAGAAATAACTTAGTGGTGTTGATATAGTAGAATTTCTGAATCTGGAATATTCATTTTTTATTATATTGAAAAGTGAGAGCTCTTTATATTATTATTAATTTTTAAAGTAAATTTTTTAATTTATTCTTAATTTAATTTTTTAATATAATTAAACTTAATTTTTTAATATAAATAATATTTATTAATAAATAAATGTATTGTGGGTGCACATGAAACTTAATATGAAAGCAGACTTTAATGCACATAGCAATAAAAAGAATACGATAAAACAAGATAACCATGTAGAGAATATTTTGAGACAGAAAGAGAATCGATGTAATTAAAGCTCCCATGTATTTCATTTCCCATTCTTTTTTTTTTCTTTTTTATATAAAAAGGTATATACATTTATTATATTTATGTTGGTGATATTACTAGATTTTTTTTAAAAGATTAATTTTTCATATTCAATATAAATAATTCAGACAAAATTCATAAAAAATATTATATGAAACTTAGAATACTTAAAGTTTATCATGTGAATTTTTTTTTTACACAGAAACTCGTATGCAATATTGCACAAAACCCGACCCATGCAATATCCCCAAATGAAAATTCGCGGATCCAATAAAATTTTTAAGGAAAATTCTTGTCACTTCCAGAATGTATACCACATGAACATATTTGTGCTACTGTAAGACAAAATGTGTGCTACTACATCTTAATAAGTTATTTTTTGTACTTTTAAAGTAACTATAAGAATAATATATATTTTTACAAGAACAAATATGTGTTTCTTAATTTATTTTTCATTTTATTATTAGTTTTATGTTGATAATATGTTGCTAATGTAATAATATCTTACATGTGTTACTATCTCGCTACTCCCAGAATGTATACCACATGAACATATGTGTGCTACTGTAAGACAAAATGTGTGGTACTGTAAGATAAAATGTGTGCTACTACATCTTAAAAAATTAATTTTATCGAAATTTCAGAATGTATACCACATGAACATATGTGTGCTACTACATCTTAAAAAATTAATTTTATCGAAATTCCAAAATGTATACCACATGAATATATGTGTGCTACTGTAAGACAAAATATGTGCTATTACATCTTAAAAAATAATAATTTCTATAAAAATCAATAAATATTTATGAAAAACGAATATTTTTTCTTATAATAATGCACATATTGATCTTACATTGTATTAACATGTTTGTTTTCTACAAAAATAAATGAATATATGTAAAAAACAATATTTGTTCTTATAGTAGTACACATTTGACCTTGTAGTAACATAAATTTACTCATACAGTATCACCAACTGGAAGCGAAAATCCTGAAATTTGAAAATTGCCCAAATCCGACCCGACCCGTTCAAGATCCGCGAATTTTGTTACTTTGACCCTATTGACCCGCGAATTTTCAAAATTTTCCTTTTTAGGCATATATTACACCCGTGCAATATTGCACAGGAGACCTACTCTTTTTTTAAGGCCAACAGGTTAGGGGGTAGCAAAAGGAGACCCGTAAGTTTGTTGGCTGGCAATTTAAAGACCGCATCTTTTTAACTTGACAATTCAAGGACCGCAACTTTTTAACTTGGCAATTTAAGGACCACAATTTTTTAACTTGATAAATTCAGGACAAATTGGCCCGTATAAGCTCTAGTCAGTATCAGCCCAATTGGAGCTAATACGGGTCAATTTGTCCTTAATTTGCCAAGTTAAAAAAACTGTGGTCCTTAAATTGCTAAGTTAAAAAGTTGCGGTCCTTAAATTACCAGCCCGAAAAGGTGCGGTCCTTAAATTGCCAGTCTGAAAACTTACTAGCCTCCTTTTGCTAACTCCCCTAATCTGTTGGCCTTAAAAAACATTTTCCCCAAGTTTATCATACTCATACCTATATCGTTGTAAATTATGAAAAATGATAAACAAAAATAAGAACACAAAGATTTTGATAACCTAGTTCGTCACTTAGAACTACAAAAAAAATATTAACTTTATTCATAAATAAATTTCACAAGACCTCAAAATATTAATTGACATATTGCATTAAATCACGTACAAAAATATGTGTACATTTTTACTAGATGAAGAGAGTATTTGATTTGCTAGTTTGGTTAATATGGGGAGCGTTAAATTTTATTGTTCATTCGGTTTAAATTTTTAGTTCATTTTTGCTAAACTTTACAGTTGAAATATTTTATACAAATTTGTCTCCATAGAATATTTTCAAAATGAATTAATTCTACATTATAAAAAGTAATAATGTAAATATTTTAAAATTGGTTATTAAAAATAAAATTGATTGTAACTGCCATGTATAATTTGCAAATAATCACTAAATTTCTGTTATTGAAACTCTGTCAAAATTTGCTGAGAACATTTGCAAAGAATAACCTGGGAGTTGCAGGCAGTTCATATCACAAAAATTACTACATGATCAACACAAAAAGATGTAGGTACACTATATAAAAAAAAGCAATATAAATAAAATCCACATACTACTACTTACTCTCTTTAGGTCTAATCTCAATGCCTTGGATTATGAGGCCATTCTTCCAGCCGCTATGATTCAGCTCACACCTCCAAATCACCATCCACAAAACACTCTCCCAACTCCACTTCCATCCACCCATCCTTTCTCTGCTTAGGGTACTCTTTATTTTGATCTTCCGGGAATGAACGTGCAAAAACAGAGATGAGTCCATACACACAATCCGTCTATAGCATTCGTGCGTGCTGATTCCAAAAGAACCCTCCGCGTCTGTGCGTCCGTTGATTTGCAAGTGAAGACGAGATAAGCTGCATAGTTAGTACCAGAAGATAGCATATGCATGTTTATCTTGCCTGGCACTGGCACATCAAACCACCATACACCGAGAAGCTCTGCCACCTCAGGGAACCTAAATCAAAGGACAGTTAGCAACATCCTTAGCAAAAGTCATGAGTAATTAAGTGCCTTGTGTAAATTTAAAAACATGGGGGCAAGCAAGAGGGTTTGACAACTACCTAGACTCGGGATGCTTGATCCATTGCCAGTATTGGGGAGTATCTATCCATGCAATACGGAGGTCTTTCGCTGCTAGCATGTAGCATTTCTTTCCGGTGGATTTATCCAGCGAAAAGCTCTGTTTGAGGAACTACATCATATGAACAAACCAAAACCACATTAATGTTGAATTGATATCGTCGAAAAAAGAAATTGAAGTCTTTAACACAAAAATGCTCCTATTTAGTAGCATAATTAATACTACAAAGCACATTTAAGTTTAAAAACAAAAACAATTACAATGTAATATGTGAAAATACCATAAAATACCCATTTTGAACTTTTAAAAATTTATTTTACCCACATTTAACTTGAAAACTTTTTTATACCCACTTCATAATATAAGACATATATACTTTTATAAAATAGATATAAAAAAGTTAATAACTTTAAATTGGGTCCCACTTTATCCTTGTAACTACACTACCCTATAGGTGCTAGGTTTGATTTTGTATTATTCAATATATAATTGAATTTTATTTATCTATAATTTTATCAATTAATATATAATTAATTTGTGCAGGTGAATAAGTAGAAGAACCAATATGAAATCAGCTAACCATTTTGTTTATTACTCCATCATTCATATGTTGTTTTAATCTATTTTGAATATTTTATATTTTTTAATTAGTACTTTTGTATAAAAAAAATTATTAATTAATCACTGATTCGATAAGCGGTTGATAAAAAATTAAAGTTTATAATTAATTTTTATTAAGACAATTCTGTAGAAATTTAAATTTTGATGATAATCTCTCGTGTTAATTAAATTTTAATAGATATATTTTTAAACATTACAAACTAAATATTTTTATATACTTTTAAAAACTATAGTATTCATTAATTTGCATTAAAATTTAATTTTTATATTATAATATTCATTAATATGCACTATACATTAAAATAGTCTAAATAAAAAATTCAAATAATCAAATATATATGATAAAAATATTATAATTTGTTAATATGATAAAAATATTATAATTTGTTAATTTATTAGAATTATATGTTTTATGATTTCTTTGTATTATTTATTATTATATAATACTCCCTCCGTCCCTGAACACTTTTCACACCCCTTTATGCACACATATTAAGAAAATCACTGTACATGAATAAAAGTAAATAAAAAAAGGCTGAAATCTGGAGGATTAGTTTGGGGATTAACCCCAAACCATTTCTCTCTCCAAACCATCAAATCAACAGGCCTATAACTGACAAAGGCCATACATAACATAAATGCTGAAAATTTTAAAGTTCCCACCATTTTTACAAAATTAGAATTCCCTCTAATAAATTTCAGCCTATTAGGAACTATAAATACAACATCAAACCACATTTAATGAGTTCTACTAGTCATAAAAACAGAAATAAATATGGTCAGAGGTAGAGGGTCTGAATTAACTCCATCAGAGAAGGCTTTAATTGCTCAGTTTCTCCTTGCAAACAGCACTAATAGCAAGGTTCACAGTGGAAAGATTGCTGAAGCTTCTGCATCATTTGGAGTTTCCAGGAGGACTATCCATAATGTTTGGCAGGCTGCAAAAAAACAGGTATTAGCTGGACAACCCATGGTGTTCAAATCAAATAAAAAGGGCATTACTCATGAGTCTAGCAGGAACCTTCAACTAAATGAAGAAATGATGATGGACATTCCATACTCAAAAAGAGGAACAATGAGAAGATTGGCTAAAGAGATGAAATGCAGCAAAAGCGCAATCGGTAGGTGGGTGAAAAGTGGGGCAATCCAGCCACATACAAATCAAATGAAGCCCACTATTACAGATGCAAATAAATTCCAAAGGCTGCAATTTTGTTTGAGCTCATTGAAAGCTGACAACTTCAGCAACAAAATCAAGTTCACATCAATGCATAATGTCATCCACATTGATGAAAAATGGTTTTACATGTCAAGAGCAATGGAGAGATGCTACAAGTTGAAAAGTGAAACTGGGCCATATAGGTCATGCAAAAGCAAAAGGTACATACCCAAAGTTATGTTCATGTGTGCAGTTTCAAGACCCCAATATTCAAGTGATGGGGAACTTGTGTTTGATGGGAAAATAGGCATATTTCCATTCACAAAGCAAGAACCAGCAAAAAGAAACAACAAAAACAGATTGAGGGGAACCATGATGACTGTGCCATTAGACTCAATCACTAAAGAGGTCACCAAAAACTGCCTAATCAACCAGGTAAACTATCAGAATTATTTTCATCACATAGTTTTACACACATAAGTAAGTCTCCAAAATAGGAATAAAATCATAATTCCTATTGATGACATTACATTTTATTTACAGTTTCATAACATAAGCAACTTCATCTTTTTTTTCTACAGATAATTCCAGCAATTAAACAGAAGTGGCCAGCAAATGCAACAAAAAACATTCTGATACAGCAAGATAATGCAAGACCCCATATTCAGAATAATGATCCTGAGTTTAGGGCTGCAGCCTCATCAGATGGATTCAACATCCAACTGGTTTGCCAACCACCAAACTCTCCAGATACAAATATCAATGATTTGGGATGGTTCAGAGCTATACAATCACTACAAGTGGAAACATCTTCATATAATGTGAAGGAATTATTGGAAAATGTTGTGTTGTCCTTTGAAAAGCTCAAACACAGTACACTTAACAATGTGTTTTTGAGTTTACAGAATTGCATGGTTGAAATAATGAAGGTAAAGGGACACAACAACTACAAGGAGCCACATATGGGTAAAGATCATTTAATCAGGCAAGGGATACTGCCTGAAATCCTTGAAGTGGATGAAGATTTGGTGAGAGGATGCATAGAGCACTTAATTGAAGCTGGACAAATAGAAGACTCAGCATATAACTTTGATGAACTAAAGACCAATCTAGGGTATTGATTTCAGCATGGTGAAGATCTTTTTGTAATGTTTACAGCATAAACTAATGTTCTAACAGTCATATAGGACTTGCTTAAGCTGTAAACATATGATGCATATATGTAAGTTTTTATAAGTATCAACTGTCATTTATTGACATTATGTATCTCCTTTTGAAATGAATGATTGGTTATTTCCCTCAGAATAATTTCATCATAGGGAAACATACACTACATGCATCACAGATACATAAACATGCATAAGGCTGCATAATTATTCCATTAGAACAGGAATAAAAGCATTCACAGATGCATATATATACATAAGGCTGCATATATTCAACAACAAACAGGCCTAGCATCACAGATGCATATATATAGCATAAGGCTACACAAATCATTCCAAAAAACAGGAATAAAAGCATCACAGATGTATCTATATAGCATAAGGTTGCACAATTCCCTCAGAACAATTTCATCATAGGGAAACATCCATACAAAGCATCACAGATGCATAAACATGCATAAGGCTGCACAATTATTCCATAAGAATAGGAATAAAAGCATCACAGATGCATATATATGCATAAGGCTGCACAAATGAGTTCTAACAGTCATAAATACAGAAATAAATTGACTATCAGAGGTAGAAGGTCTGAATCAACTCCATCAGAGATATCTTTAATTGCTCAGTTTCTCCTAGCAAAAAACTCCATCACAGAATGCATATTTATAGCATAAGGCTGCACAAATCATTCCAAAAAATAGGCACAAATCATCACAGATGCATACATAGCAAAAGGTTGCACATATTCAACAACAGACACATCATGGATCATAAACACAAATTATCACAGATGCATAAGGTTGCACATATGAGATAGCAGAGTAACCTAAGCACAGCTGGGACATAAATTCCCAGCATCTTAATGTAGAACCGCCACATGTCCTCGCTCCACTTCCAAGCCACCTCAATTGGTTGTATCTCCTCCATCTCATTCACCAAATAGGAATCTGGTACAAAATATCTTGCAAAAAATAAAATAAAAACATTAATTAGGGCTGAATCGGGCACAAAAAAAACATTAAAAAGAAATATTGAATCGACCCTCGAATCTTGAAAGCACACTGAATCGACCCCATGAATCTTGAAAGCACAATATAAATTAGGACTGGATCGACCCACGAATCTTGAAAGCACAAATTAGGGGTAAATCGACCCACAAATCTTGAAAGCACAATAATATTGAAAGCACAATAAAGAAATCTTACCAGAATCCATTAATGGAGTCTCATCAACCCACGAATCTTCTGAATCGGGCACAATCGCGTTCTCAAGATCGTAGTCAGGGGAATCAACCTCATATTGATTCGACTCCATCAGAAACACAAATTATTTAGGGCTCAAATACCAGATCGAACAATCGATTTGAGGAGGGAGATATACAAACCAATTTGAGGGGTTTCAGTAGGCGTTACATGCGACTAGGGTTTCGTGGAGGTCGATGGAGGCTAGGGTTTCACAGAGTAGAGAGAGATGGAGGTCGCGTC